>CAMAPF010000237.1:0-7500 GCA_945859915.1 Cuscuta epithymum
AAGCCCCATAGTAGGCATATCTTTCCGGCATAGCAAACACCCCTTTTTTTAGTCTACTAGTCATTCAATACTATATACCTTGACATGAGACAGTCTAGCTCACTTCCGTATCGCCCTAATAGGGTGAAAGGAATTTTTATTTGATTCTGCGCGCTCAAGACGCTTGTGGTGCTAACTAAGTGTATTGAGAAAAGGAGGCTCGTACTACGTTCGAAACCATTTCAAACCAACCGAGACATGCCTTTTTCAAAGCATGGGTTCTAAGTGGACCCGTCAAATTGTCCTACCTGGATTTGGTGGCTATGAATTAGCAACACTCGTCACACAAGAACTGCTAGCTGCCCTATGTTGAGTAAGGGCGGCTAGCAACAATCCGCGTTCAACCCCCTTTGGGTCAAACTCCTTCGGTTTGGTGCGGAGTTAGGAGCGACCTGCGAATTCGCATTCATTATTGTGCCGTATAGAGCCTACCTAGTAATAGCGTACTAACCCCTTATCGGAACCATCGGACTTGATTGAGCATTCACTGTCCATTTTGCGGGAGTCCCATCCGATCGGTTAGGCTTGCTTGAACGTCTATGTCTACTACCACGATTCTCAATTGGATTCCCCACCCCTAACAACGGGGGTACTTTCCACTACCTTATCAATCATAATAATAAAGAAATATTCTTTTCCTCCGGTTGGTTTCGACGCAATAAACGGGATTGTCACGAGCTGGACCCTGAATTAGATAAGATTAGATAGGGCCAGCATCTCTGGCGAACTACCTTTCATTCTTATCGTGACTAAAAAAAGAACTTTGAAGCCCTGGATTGCTTCCTTGCATGGACGCTAACACCTCTCGGGTAGACTACGACCTCTTTCTTGAGTTTCTATGCTTTCCTATTCGTGAAAGGAAATCGCCGATTCCCTGACCGATTGGTATCCTAGCTCTTTCAACATCCGCTCCATCCAACCGGACAGAACGAAGACAAGGAACTGGCTTGCTTTATTCCCCTCCTCCTAGAATGCGCTTAGCTTAAGACTCTAAATGGCTGGGGTCTTTTTTTACTTTCATTTGAATTGAAAGGATATATTGCAAATAGCTTCTCACACGGAAAGAGGATACCGAGTTAGCCTCACCAGATAACCATGGACAGAAAGAGACCCCTTATCCCCTTCCTTAGACCAAACTTCCCAGGGAAAGAATTATCAGAAAAGGCATAAGCACTCGAAGGGCGAAGCACTGCTATCGGATACGCTTAGTTTAGGACTGGATAAAATAAAACGAATCAAATCCATCCATTCGCATTTGAAATAGTGCTTCTTCCAATAGTACTTCCTAGCTTACTTGATACAGACTCCTACCTTAAAAAGCAACTTGATTCCTCACAGGCTTGCATTTTTCCTGCTTGATCACTGGGTTTTTGGTAAACTTCCTATTTAGAGTTCATTAAGGAAAAATAAGATTTGAGTATTCTCCCAGACCCAGACGTTATTAGAGCACCTCTCCAGAAACCTATGATAGTAATCCTACACCCTCTCATGAAAATAAATCTCTAGGGAGTCCAACCGCAGGTAAAGGGGGAATAGATTCTCATTTTTATGCAATTGAATCACTGGAACTAGCATTCAAACTAGTTCTATAACTGGATCAATGGCTAGTAAACCTGCTATACCTGCTGGATTGAAAACTGGATATATATTTAGATTTGCCCTAACGCTTTACTTTCCTTTTCCTATAGCTCGATAGCTTTTCAAATATTATGAACTGGACTCCTATAATTCTTATAGGGAACTCTCACTTGAGTAAGCGAATTATAGATGTATGGGATCCGTCCCCTGAGCCAACGGTTGTTAGCACGACTTCTGCTTTATAGAATTGATTTCCTGGTTCTAGCCCTTTGGCTTTTTAAGAAATAAGGCTTGGTAGCAGCCTTGCCTTCGGGAAGTCAAAGACTGTCTTTTCCTTCTTTCCCATCGGGATGTCCCTTCTATCCTTGCTCTTACAGAATCCGCTGCACTATTGGGCTCACTTGAATCTGGGTAAGAAGACTAGCTTTCCGTACCGACAAAAGCATAGTCTTCAAAATATTACCGCGTAGTAGGAAGAGATGGTGCTATCCTATATATAAGAAAAGGGCTGATAAGATCAGCGGATCTGTCTTTCTATTCATTTAGAGCCCCACCCTTTCTTTGAACCTTGTCAATGATCGAACTTAAAGATATGAACTGAGTGCCATTTGATGAGTAACTGAGAACAAAGGAGAAGGATATGGAAAGAATGAAGTAATGAAAGAGGAAGTCATTGCTAGTAGTAACGACTTGTCACGATCCATTGGTTCATATAGAATCCATGTCCTAGGTGTATCAAAAAACATTCTTTTCACTAAGCGTATATAATAAAATAGAGTGAAAGGGTCCACCCCGAAACCAAGGGGGGTACTAACTAACAGCTTAGTCCTCTCCGAACCGCAGGAGATAGTTGCCCATCATACGGCTCACCAACTGAACTTGCCTATATGGGAGGCTCGCTCCGGGCAGGTTCGGATCACTTACAATACACGGGCTCTACGAAGGAAGGGGGTTAGGAGCGTTTTCAATATGTAACCAATGAAATACTGTATTTGTTCGATGAGAAATGCGAGTCTATTTTGTCCACTTTCTGCATCCCCCTCTATCAAAATGATCAAAAAGGAAGGCGAGCTTGCTTCTTATTCCCGTGTTTGATCTCTTCCATCTCTGCCTGGCTCGTTGTCACCTATGTTGAAGAAAGGTTTGGAACCTTGTAGAGAATGAAGAGGGGCCAAGGATCTTCCTCTAAACAGTGCTTTTCGAGGCTCCCCCCTTAATAAGTAAGGCCCCGTTAGCCTGGGGGATAAATAGTAAGGATTGAAGCCCCCTTAGCTCTGGACAGGGGTGAGCTTTGTCAATGTGTAGAGCCCTGTGTAGTGTGGTGTAGTAGTAGGCACTTCTAGGCCCCTTCCCGGCTACTGGATCACTCCAGTGCTTCGGGTACTACGGACCCTCTGCCATCCATTGCAGCAGAGCCGTTTCATGAGTGGGGGGGAGTTCTTTTCATTCAACGTTGAATGCTTTTTCTATATCAAAATAGAAATAAGATAGCATAGATGGATGGATCTATCTTTCTATTCATATATGACTAAAAAAAATGTATATTTAGAGTCACCCCAAATCCTTTCTTTTGTTTTGCCAGGAAATACTGCTTTGGACCCAGGAAGCGAAGGGAATTAGCTCGGCTGCTTCTCCTCCACACTTCTTTTTATCCGTGCCCGTTCCGCATGCGCTTCGCGCGCCATTGGCGCTTTGCTCTCCTCTTATTCTTCATTGGACGGTTCGGATGGACTTCGCCGTTCTTTCCCAACTAAAATAGAAAGGGCTGTATCACATCGAGATGTCGATTCGTTTTCCGCCCCCAATGAGATGGGGAATTTGTAACCCCCTATTTCCCTTCATCTTTCTGAATCGAGACCCGGCCCGGCTCGCGTCGTTCCAACAACCGGCGGGGAGCACCTCAGTATACGATCGCGCGGAGTAACTGGGAGTCATTACACCTAAGGCCAACTTCAATTCACCAAACTCAGGTTCATCTCGTGTAGTGATTGTGGACTCGTACAAGGATATTGAGTAGACGGTTTCTGTATCAGACTCGACCCTATCTTTCGTAGCATGCATTCCCATCCGTGTCGCAACTGATTCGGTAAGCTACGTGTCCGGTGCACGGAGAACTGCCTTCGGTCCCCCAAACTGACTGACTCGTGGAAACCTTCCGGCCGCCCAACGACCTATAACGCTAGTCACTACTCCCACTGGGGCTAGGAAGTAAGCCCCACAACCCAAAGCGGCGAAGAACAAATAGAATTTGCTACAAAAGCCGGCTAACGGGGGGTATTCCTGCGTATGAGAACATAGTAATGGAGAAGGTAATAGCCAAAATAGGATTCGTTTTGGCTAGAGCGCCCAAATCAGCTATATATTTGACACGGGTTTGGCGTAATGCTAAAACTATGGCGAATGCATCTATCGTCATTGATGCATAAATAAAGATACCAATGAGTAGTGATTGAATTCCTTCTATGGTTCCACATGAGAAACCAGTACGAATATAACCTACATGTCCAATTGAACTATGAGCTAGAAGTCTTTTTACTTTCGTTTGGGCCATGGCGGCCAGTGCTCCTAAGATCATAGAAGCAATGCTGCAGAAAAAGAATATTTGTTGCAATGTAGCTCCATAAGAACCATAAATAGAAACACGTGAAATATTAGCAGAAATAGATATTTTAGGCGCAATAGAAAGGAATGCTGTAACCGGGGTGGGTGAACCCTCATAGATATCAGGTGCCCACATATATAGAGTCAAAAGGGATATGGAGTCCGAAGGGGAGGGGGTTTTCTTCGGGGCTCGAGAGATGGAATAGATAGGGCCCCACAAGTTTTGAATTCGTCGCTGGGGAATTCACACGAAAGGGAACGAGGAATTCTCAACGAAAAAAGTGCTCTCTGAACCGAACGTGAAAGTTGTTTTCCATCAGACGGCTGTTCCCGTAACTCTACTCTCGACTTGGATTATATATCCAAAAAGGTCCGCTCTCGGCCATTCCACACGCTGCCTAGCAGAGGCGTGGTTATCTTAAGTGGATTCTCTCTTTTGTAGTAGATGCCGAACCCGCTGTGCCCCATTGACTAAGAAGGGGGCGGACGCAGCAGCTACATGGACCCCTTCCTTTCTGTTGTTGCCAGCGCTTTCCCGGCCGAGCCGGAATTTTGAAAGGGCAGGCAAAGCCCGAAGGCTGCTATCCCAATAGGCCAGCGGGCGGAACTCGGTAAAAAAAGCGTTTTCCTTCCCTTCGTCGAGTCTTTCCTTGAATGGTTGGGGGAAAGCATTCCCGCTCCGTGGGCTGAACTTGGTGGGCATTCTTTCCAGCCTTAGTAAAATAGGGGGTGGGTTTTCACATAGGCTCAAACATGATTTGAAGGGTCCTAGCTACGCCATGCGTTCAATACAAAATATGGAAAGCTGCAGGGAAGAGGGCGCAGTCACTTTCATTGTTGCACTAAAAAAAAAAAGAAAGTAAGTAGTAGGGGCTTCATAGCCACTTTCATTCTAAAGGAAAGCGAAGAACCAACCTTTAGTCAATAGGAGCCCTACTTCCCTCTTTCCGACCTCATCACTTCAATGAAAGGGCAACCCCATTTCTTAGTCACCGGGCTGAGCGCACCTTTGGTACTTAAATAGGGCGAGCTGTTTGATAGTGAATTCGTTTGGTAGGGCGACGAAAGGCTACTTCAATCTAGGAAACAGCCGGAAACTCGAGAGGGTCGCCTTTGGCCGGTAACAAAAGCCTCACGACATAATAAAAAGGAAGGAGTGAGGCTTACTGAATCCAATTCATAACCCCGGAAATGAAACAAAGTTCGTTCCCTTTCGTCAAGTAGGTAAAGTAGGCATACGAACCACTTTGCCTTATACTCTATTGGAAAACAAAGCAAAGAAGGAGGCGGAATGGAGAAAGGAAAGGGACAAGGGCGGTCTTGCTTGGCGCGAAGGCTGCTGGTTCGGGGGTAGAGTACAGTACTAAAGGTCCTCGGACTTCCAGGCGGTTTTTCTTTTGGGAAGCTGTTCACCGTTGGATCTCGCCAATACAGCCCCCCTATAGTTTTCGTTACCGAGATATCTTTTTTTTTATTGTTCCCAGGGATTTTTTGGGGAATCTGCTCCCATGCTGCAAACAGTCAAATCTGAACCTTGTCGCTCTTCTTTCTTTCCTCGCGAGCAGGAAGCACACCAGCAGCGTGCGTTGCGTGATTCTACTGTGTTTTTTGCACTTGACTGGGTGGACAGTTGACCGGAAGAGAACTTCGATTCGCCCGGCCAGCAGGCGGGGCGGCGTGCTTATCTTGTGTGACAACACTACAGAGCGAGTGGCTCTTCTAGGCGGGCAGCTGTGTGACAACACTACAGAGAAAGCGGCGCTTTCGTGTAACATGCTATGGTCTCAACGCCCTTACGAGGTAGTGATGAGTTTCACGCGCTCTAAGCCCGGCCCGCGCGCGGTTAGGAAGATTGGCCGCAATCTGAGCGGTACCACCCACCCTACCCTACCACCTATAGGCGGCCGTCCATCCTACAGCTACAGCCGCCCGAAAAGGAACTGCAGTGATCTTGAATAGGAATCCTACAGCGATAAATAGAATCCCCATAAAAATACCACTAGATCGAGCACCAGTGATTTCGTATCCGGTCAAAATCTTGGCTAATTGATCGAAGTGGGTAGCTCCAGTAGACCCATAGATCATGGAACAAATAGGGTGGGTAGGCCCAAGCACCACACTACACGTATAGACGCGAACCCCCCCTCGTTACCGTACGTGCGACTCTCACCGCATACGGCTCGCACAAAGACTCCTAAATCCATCCCGAGCCTTTTATTCCACCTCTCCTCTCCAATCCTCGATTCCACTTGCGTTCCCCAGGCGCTATGAAATGGGGGTATTTCCTTCGCCTATCGTATGTATCGGCTTGGCTTCGTCCCGAACCAAGGAGGCATTCTGGCGAACGCATGCGTGTAGGAAGGCCGACGACTACATAAGCTAAAAGACTACGACTACAAGACAAGCCGGAAGCGACTCGCTTCTATTCTCGTTGGGATTGGATATAGATGGGGAATCTATAGATCGTAGTAGTTCGCCAACCTCTCTAACTAACATACGATACAATTGAACTTCACGGCACGGCCAAAAAAAAGAAAGAGCTTCGCTCGGTTGGCCTTTACGCTGATGAATGCCTCTTTTCTCTTCTCTGAAGTCTACAACAAACAAGTGGGAGAGGTAGGATTCGAACCTACGTAGAAAAACTTCAACAGATTTACAGTCTGCCGCTTTTGACCACTCGGCCACTCTCCCCTTCCCGGGCCGAGGCCCCCCTCAATGGGTTCTAATTCTAAGAAAGGGGGCGCCCTGAATCAATCAAAAAGCTTATTTATTGAATTGAAGGGAACTCAGACTATTAGCTTAGCTAGCGTTCCGGGAGAATAGAGTCATTTAGTCAGTTCATAACTATCTCTGTAAAGCAAGGGGTAAAGCTTCTACGATAGCTTCCCCCCCTCATGTAGTCGTCGGCTAGGATCAAGGGTTCGTCGCTTCTGGCGAAGCTGCGAGCCTACTTCAATCTAGCTTACGCTTACCAAGCCTAATCTACTAAAATAGGGCTACAGCAAGCTTTCCCCCTTCGTTTGTTGTGGGTCGCGCCTCACCGCAGGCACTGAATGAATGAAATGAGTGGAGATCTTCCTTCCCCCTTGCTAATTACCAAGAACTTCGTTGCCACTAGTGGCGAAGAAAAATTAGACCATCCCACCCAAAAACAACTCGGAGCCTAAAGAGAAGAGAGTTCAGTCTACAAGAAGCTGGCGGAGCTTTAGCCATTGGGCCACATCCATCTATCCTACCTAAACAGTCACCCTTTTATTGTTCGTTCTTCGAATGACGCTAGTG
>CAMAPF010000237.1:10000-30000 GCA_945859915.1 Cuscuta epithymum
ATCTTGTGCTATACTCCGGTGATCTCTTTCCTACCGAGACACGCAAACTCCCATCGTGTCCCAGATCACATTCCGTGAATCGAAAGGGAAAGCCTACTCATCTATCAGCTCCTCTCGTAGATCGGTGCGGTTTTACGAAGCGTCTAAGCACAGTTCACTCGCGTTGATCAATCTTCAGTGTTGCCGCCACTCCTTAAGGTTATCTGTTGTATCATACACTTCTTTCATTCTTTCCCACGCTTCATACCTCCTCTTTCTTCTTTTATATTAGCACAAACAAATCTCTTTTTTTCTCATTTTGTTGTGAAGTGAAAAAGGTAAAGGGCCAGGCATGGTGGGGTAGGAGCATCCAGTCGGCAATTTTTGGCTTGACCAAGAAGTCTTATGTCCTCCGAGTCGCACGGCGTTTTTAACCGAAATAACTTCTTGCGCAATTCATGCGTTTCTGTTTTTATGACCAGAAATTGTTTCTTTATTTTCATTTCAAATTGTTCTCTGGACTTTTTATCAATATGAGGTGATCGTAACACAGTATATAAGACTCGTGATTCAGGCAATCCAATCTTCCGTGTGTAAGGCGGAAGCCCGTTTTCGAGAAATGGGTGATAAAAAGATCTAATTACTATGCGTATCTTGGTGGTCGTTACTTTTGGTGGTCTTTCTTTTTGGCTGACTCCTCTTCTTGTTCTATTGATCAGAAGCATCCAGCAGCACACGCCGATTTAGAATTAGATGATAAGGGCTAAGGCTCCCCCTATCCCCCTCCCCATCAAAAGTGAACCGTATCAATGAGTTGTATGTAATATACACTCTCAACCCCGTGTTGGGCCAAATCATTCTAGATGGAAGAGAGTAATTCAATATCATTTCCGGGGACTAATGTATAAATAACGTCATATGTTCTTCTACCTGGTGGCAACATTACATCATTCTGAGTGAATAAGGGGGATACTACTTTATAACTGAGTTGTTCTTTCATAGTCTCGGCGACCGATTCTTCGATACGACTTTGGTAGTTTTCTACTGTTCAATTTCGCAGCCTGGCGACTCGCCAGCTGGCTATAATTCAAAGAAACGAAGGGAGAACGAGTCCAAATGAATAAGATGATGAAGCACCAAATCAGACATGGGAACTCTATATTAGAATTACGGGAAAAAATGAAAATGTTATAACTCCTGAAAGTCGATCCGATCAAAACCTCACATGCGAGTAAACGGAAGATATGCTTTCCAAGCCAAGGAATTTGCAATCCGCAGACTAGCCCCGATCGGACTTCAAAAAGGAATTGATTCGATTGCCCGAGTCGAGGAAGCTTTAGCTGATGAAAGGTACGAAGTGACTCGACTGAAAGGAGAGGGATGATCAACTACACACCCGAAGCTAATACCAGCGAATACTTGTTCCTACCCGAAAAAAGTACTATTGAAACGGGATAATCAATTTTGTCGTGTCAGCCATGAAGAGATGAGTTCGGAGTAGCGGATCAAGGAAACTTCCAGGTTACTTTAGTTCCTGAAAGGGTGTAGATTCGGAAAGATTCATACAAAGAGGGGATAAGAAGGGATAAGATAAGACCCGAAGCGGATAGTAGAAACTCTTTGAGTTCAGCATAAATAAGTACCCCAGAGGCTACGAGAAAGATCTGAGGGCGATCTCGCATTGCTGCCTCACAAAGCCCTTCCTGCTTTCTAGACGCAATACTTCGTCTAGCCCCGGTTCCCCCTCGTAGACAAGACAATTGCTAGCCCTTGATACTCAGTATATCTTCATTCCGTCATCTCTCCAGAAGAGCCAAATACCAGCTCCCCGAAAACAACGTTCTACTTGAATGGGGAATAGTCGATGCTCCGTCTTTCCTCTCTGCATTGGAAGTTTGACTGTATGGTCTTTCCCTGATGGGATTTCTGCTACGCACCTTTCCTCCCTTTTTCTCTTTTGAGGATCGAATCAGTTAATCGAAGGATTCCCGCAGGGATCGACGGCGTCGTACTCATGCTCTCGTAGGCTATCCTTACTAATATATTATTTCGAAACTAAAGCTTCCGCATTGTATTTTTCTTTTTTGGAAAAAGTATCTTGAAATGTCGATTTAGTAGCCTGCTTTCTTTCTCAGGCTAGCATCTAGGATAAGTATAAAGCATCCAGGAAAAACCAAAAGCGGAGTCAAAGTACCGCTCCTTCAATCTCGCTTCGGAACCGATCTGAGTTATTTTATCTTTTCCAAGCGGAGGGCTAAGAGAATAGGAAGGAAGATCACTAATACCTGTTAGCGCTATGGACAGATTCCTAGCTTCTTATTAGATAAAGAAAGGAGGCTTTTAGTTATATGCTGGCCTTTTTTACTTGTTTTCTTGCTCAATAGAAGCATTATAGCCTATTTTTATTTATAGAGGAACGGAGTAGCTCGACCAGGAAGGATTCACTCGTCTGAGAACCGCCATTCCCGTACTATTCCTCCCCACTCAAAAGAGCGATTGAGAATCTCGAGAACCTAAACAAAAATGCAGAAGTGAGCGTACCCCCTCTCTCCCCCTTTTTTCACCTTGAATTGGTCAAAGCAAAAAATATTCTGAATAGAAGGAAAGGAGATACGCGACTATAGTATAGGTGTCGGATGTTTCCGTGAGCAGTAAGCAGCAGATCTCCCCTTATTTTGGGAAAGCTGGTGGCCGCGTGTGAATTATTTCAAGGCAAAGGGCGGCCTTATTCGACATTGTTGTTTACTCTGATCCGGTCGAGGTGGTTTTCGTTTACCAGCACGTAGGTGGTATAAATTCCTATGACCGAGTCTTTCTGGCCCCTGTGAACATATTTTATTAATGTATTAAAGAGGGCCTCTCTAACCGGTTCAAAGTGGTGGGTGTCCACTAACGGCCATTCCTGGCTCGGCTCCGATAACGCAATTCCGGGAGGAGTCGGTAGTTGGGCACTGGATCCCTTCGGACCTGGAGAACGTGTGACGCTGGGTCGGGGTTTGGTGAACCAACTGGTCGCTCCTCTAGTTGAAGTATCGGGCCCCTTTTTCGTTGCCTAGGTTTACACCTTCGGAATACCCCAGAAGGGAATTTTATCTACTCCCCCCAATCTTCACTTTACGCCACGCCGACTCCCCTTTCGTCATAAGGCGTGGAATTAGACCCAGGGGAATCTCTATAGGAACTAGTCCCTTAGATTTCGCGCATAGGAGATCGAGACACAGCCCCAGGGCTATGGGGAAAGATGTAGATCGATCGCCCTAGATAGACAACTACATAGAGGGTCTCTACAAGCCTATATATTCTTTGATTTCGTTCCCCCACAATGAGGTATGCAAGTTTCACATCTAAGTAATACCCTAGTTGACGATATATATATCTATTTAACAAAAACATTCTAAGAAAAGATATGAATAGATATCGGTAGTTGTCCGGTCGTACCCAAACAATAATATTCCAGAGGGAAATGCACCTAAGATCAAATATTTCGAGCCGGCTTCCGTGGAAAATTCAGACTTTCTTTTTGATGCTGCGATCACATAAAAACATAAACTTTGAGGCTCAATAGCTAAATACATGGCAATTGAATCATAAGCCGAGATCATAAAGAGCATACCGCGAGTAGGAAGTGGAATTAATACAATGGATTCAAAAGCATCAAACCTCTCTTGTTCGAAATAATCGAAACACATCGAAATGGTACCAGCCGTACTTAATAATAGAAGGATTTGGCAGAAATATGTAAAATTGTCCCTCCTAAAAAGATTATTCCAGAATAAATGGGCAATAGTTAGGAGAGGTGCGCCAGCGGCGAGCAGAAGCAAGGTTATTAGATACCTCAGGAAGCCCGGCCAGAACCACACGTGCAAGTTTCCCTGCATGTGGCTCGTCCGTGATAACTTCTTTGGATTTGCGTGAACTAGCGGACCGATCACTAAGTGGGCCTCCAGCATGAGCGAACCCTTTCGGAACTGGTTAAGAATGGGCGCAACTATCCCAGCCCGGATCCAGCCAGGTTCTATTGATCATGTCCCCTTCCCAACAGTTGTACCTTGTCTTGGGGCGTCTTTGGCTTGACGAGAGAAAGCTCGCCGGATCAAAAATTCTTGATATTCCCCCGTCCACAGAAGAGGAAATCGCAATGCATCTTGCTCAGCAGGCATAGCTTGGAGTGAGAGTGTAGCGGGGCCCACGGAGCGGTAAGGAAAGTGGCCGCCAGAGAGGAAGCCAAACCGGCCTATTAAGCGTAAGCACAGCTAAGCTAATATGCGCCGGAGAAAGCCAGGTGCCGTAGGTAAGCTCTATTTGGCCCGGAGCATTGATTCCCCATAACGAATAGGCTAGCTCTATCTCTAAATAGGGTTGGTAGTGGCCTGTGCTCGAGAAGGTCCCTCAGTTCCTCGGCAGCACCTCGAGGTGCATTTAGTTGTCTTACATGAGACTCGGGATATTCCCCACTCCATGGCATGAGACCTTTCGCTCATCCATTCCGCCCGCCCGTCCAGACGCTAAGCCCTTTCTCATTATCATCTACCGCCCTTTCTTTCCTCCCAGCTATTCACGCATGAAGATCGTCGTATGTATGCTCGACTTGGGTTGCCGGTGCTATAATAGGTAGAAGTACATTATGGCAGGATCAGTCACCCGGGCAAACAACCCTCCTCCAAGAAGAATTGTGCTATGCCCCCCCGATCCCTATAGAGCGAAAGAGCTGCCTGGTGATCCCTAGGTTGCAGCACGTCCGGTCGTGAACTCCTCGCGCTGCTGCCGCCGTTTCTAGGACCGACCGACGCCTCACCTGCACAGGTACCTACGTAGTGTAGTGTCGGTCGCACATTAAACATAGCGTTCGGACTCATGTGCCTTCCAGAACCAGGGGTCTTCGAGCCTGCTGCGTACGATTAGCCAGCCTTGCGGCGGCAAAAGGATTATACGTCCCCCCATGCTACGGTTCCCTGCGGTCCAAACCCGGTGCCGCATTAGGTTAGGGAGCTGGACGATAATAGCTCCTCCGCATCCCAAAGCGCGCTGCCCTCCTAGGCGCGCAACACTAAGTAATCCAAGCCAACCCACATTACTGACTAACGGTGGATAATCATATTTCTTAGAGGTACTAAATACAACTCCATGAATGAGCAAAATGAAGGTAGCATTCATTATAAAGATCTCCGGGGAAACCGCTAAAAAAAGATTGAACATGTTGAGAGGATCCGAACGAATTCTGCTTTCATTTCCCCCGTATGGAGCACTGAGTTACTTACGTTACGGTCTTCAGCAGGCAGGCTGCACTCTAGGCGGCTAGGAAGGCTCGCTAGACCATCAGCCAGACCAAGAATGAATGTGTAATGATGGTTATTCCACACCAGGCTCAATAAAGAATTGAATGTGGAAAGGGGATCCTAAATAAAAAAGGAGTCCATGACCCCTCTCCTTATCAGTCGAGTAGGAGGTCGAATTCCAAACCTTTTCTCTCGAGTATACCCATTACCAAAAAATGGACGTCACTTTGGGACACATGCGGATAGCCCCCCCGCTTGGCTAAAAGTCAGCCAAAAGAGCTCAAACTCTTTCCACTTAGAAATTCTTTGATAAGAAAAGACGCCACTCTACGAGGGAAGTCCTCGGGTCGAGTCTTTGCGAGTTCATCCCAAACAAAGCGAACTCCTTCCGGTCGGGAAGATGCAGATAAAAGGCCAATAGCCTGATGTAAGCTTCTACGGCATAAGCTTTAGATCTATCAACGAATAATATACATTTCATAATCGTTTCAATCTTTTTATTCGAAAGATCAATCCGTCAATAAATGACTAACCCAGATGATAGGACAGGGCTAAAGCTTCGGTCATACTAGATTACGAGGCTTACCGAACTACCTTTGCCCTAACTCAGAGAGAGAAGGCCGCTCAAGCAGAATCCGAATACGACTTTCGCTAAACAAGAGCTCTTTACTGCTAAGCTGATCACAACTTCACATTAAACAACAGCAAGAAGACGACTCTCAGTATGCTGACCACGGACTGACTATAGCACCAACAGCTAGCTTGCTTTCACTTGGTATCGGATCTTTTCTCAATGATGAATTTGCCCTTCGACGGGTACTCCTACTACTTATAGTTAGTCTACCTACGTCATTCTTTCTTTATCTTTCATAAGTCAATTTCCCACGGTCAAGCCTAGTGGAGCTCCTAGTCCGACAAGACTAGCTTTGACCACGAAACAGAGAACAAGGCTGAAAAGAAGCTTTCTTAACTTTGACAATCCGTGGATGCGTAGTTTGAAAGTATTTACACCTGAACCTTTTTTCATTATAAATGGCTTAAGACTCGACCTTAAAGGTGACAGTTACATCTATTGGACCAGACGGAAATACAAGCTTTCTTGTAGCGGTTCGACGTATTCTTTTGCTTGAATTCGACTAGATCCCTTCCCGCCTAGTAGTTCTCACTGGTACTGGTAGGCTACCGGCCCTAACTATTTTTATGGGGTGGTATGGGCTATTTATTGTACTATTTAGCGTTTGATATGACCTTTTAGAAGATATATTGATAATCATGATTCCTTAATGAATGACCTTCCTCCGGCTTTCCCTTCGTTTGTTGATTTCAATTTATGGGTTCTGTGTAAAAAAAAGGTGATTCAATCCACTAGTGCAACTGAAGGAATTACCTGTCATCTTCCTTTTTATCAAGGACTAAAAAACTTAGGATTGATAAGGGACTTTCTTTGAGTTGTTTATTTTGGAGCTGGCAAGAGAGCTTTAGGGATGTTCCAAAGAACGTGAAGCGGGCCAGAGCTAGAGAACTAAAGGTTATTAGGGTTTTATTCCTTTACAGGAGATCCCTTTCTAGTCGTTTTCGCTCTGGTAAAACAAACTACTTGTAGGAATGCTAGGAGCTAGAAGGAGAGTTCGTATACGCCCATAGGCAGATGTGCAACAACTAATTCACTGGCTTTCTAATCGGATCACCAATTCCTTTAGCAGAAGCTCCTCTTCATGGAGATACGGTAAGAATAAGAATCAGAAACCAAAGACTCAGCTTTGAGCTTCTTTTTGGGAAGGGGAGTCAAAATCTCGTCCTTTCCCTCTCCCTTAACCGTTAGTCCGGACAGGAAGAAAGAATTCACAACAGAGTACACTAAGACTGTAACCGCTAGGAGGTATACCTATACTGACTGATACATCAAGGATATTCTTATTTTATCTTACCCTCCGGTGAATGAACTCAAGCTTAAGTGTTACCGGTCTATGAACTGATACAGATTCATTGAAATAGCATATATAGAATGAAGGACTGATACCGAAACAAGAACAAGCAATTGAAAAGAAAGAGCAACTATTTCATTCACTACAGAGTACAGACAGATTGAACTTAACATTTCATTTATTTTATTCTATTCTATCTTTAGTTACAGTCCGCTCTATAAAGTCACTGATAGCTTATTCTCGCGATGAGACAGAGTACACTGATATCGATGAGAGGTATAGAATTACAGCTTATTAGAGAAAGGGGTGAGATGTAGAACCTGTACTAGATTGAAAGAATCAATGGCAATAGAATTCCTGCTCAGGTGAAATGTAACTCTAAGGCACTTGTTGATGCGCTACTACTATCAGTTCTACTTTAGCAGTTAGGATTTATTTGACTTAGCAGCCTTAGCTTTAGACTAGCCCTTCTGGAAAGAGATTCAATAGCACCGGTCAAAGAGCTAGCAATGACTTTATTCCCACCCGGAGTGATGGTTAGGCCACGGCCAAGAGAACCCTTCTGATACCGTAAGATGCGTTTTACAGCCTGGAGATGTACGATGGTGAAAGCGTGCATGAACTGACAAACTTGATTGAAAGCATAGCTGATGTCAGGTCTGGTGAGAGTGAGGTACTGAAGGGCGCCAACAATGCTACGAGATTATGTTGCATCAGAGAGCTTTGAGCCAGACGCAAGGGGTGTGGGACATGGCTTGGAGTCTTGCATATGAGTGCAAGTAAGCAAGGTGTATTTAGTCTGAGTCAAGACTAGAGAAGTCGATGTACGTTTGGCTTCGATTCCCAAGAAAGAAATTCTGATCACCAAGATCTTTCATGGCAAAGTGCGTACCCAGTCGCTGAATGAAAGAAAGGAAAGGAGACGAGAGGAGACTGAGGCAGGACGGCTGAAAAAGATCCTGCTGCGAACTGCTCTGTGGCTGGACAGGAGAGAGGTCAACAGCGGTTTTTTTCTCTCCATCAACGAGCTTCTTTATGAAGTAATGCCCTGAATATATATGAATATAGTAAGATCTATAATGATAAATGAAAAGGAATGAGTATAATGACTATAAAGAGCAGCTGTTTGATCTTTGGGGTTGGCCAGTCCTCATGGTAACCGTGGTGGATCTAAGGGGGTCGTTAGACCGTAGCTTGGTAAGCTATGCAAACCCTGAATAAAGGAATTTTCATGCCCGGACATTGCCCTATGGCCCACTCGCTGACATGGGACCTACTCGCTGATAGGACTGTAAGAGGATCGGAAGAACCGGAAGACTGACTGGTTGGTCTATGTGGGCTAAGAAAGACTTATTCCTATGGTTTATAGAAGGATCAGCTTCTCTTCTCTTGTCTCTCAGGAAGGGTTATAAGCCTGGAAAGTAACTTATAGTGGGCCTTCTATAAGCCGGGATTTCTTCAAAGGACAGTACGACTGCTCCAAAAGACTAGCTGCTCCTATTGATTGAACAACTCGAATTCGAAATGAAGGCAAAGCGTAAATGAACTCGATCCAGTCTCGGTTCAGCTACTCTGCTCTTAATACCTTGCTTTAAAAAGCTTGCCCCAAAGCCCTATAGGCGAGATCTAAACCGACCAAGACCACCCTTTCGTATAAATAGCTCTGCTCTAGCTTCCACATCTGCACCGGCTGCTAAAAGTCTGTAATTGTGAAGAAGGAATACCAAAACACCTAGTCGATGCTTGAAGTATGGTGACACTAAACTAAAGCATTCATAAAACGAATAATTGATCCCGATCGTAGATTTTAGTTTCCGCGTACGCCCTAGTTACTCACTTTCCTCCCTTTCCTTGCCTATAAGTCTTCGGCAGGCTTTCCATCTTCACTTATCAAATCCACACTAAAATTATGACACCTAAAACGCTTTGAAAATGAAGCACCACCAGAATCGGAGACAAGATACTTAGGTATAGAAATATCTACACCAAGATCTGTCACGACCTGATGATATACGGACGCAACCTTCCTATCAGCGATACATATGTCATCGCCTAGGATAGCGTACCTGTCAAAATATCTGCCCGGATACACCTTCTCTGCACAATACTGAAGCACTAAATGGTGACTCAGTGTGAAGAGAGGCCAAGACGACAGATAACCCAATGGCTGCCCTGTCTCAAAAGAGACAACGGGTCTACCACGAGCGAACGGATATTCTACAGGATCACCCCGACCACCTTTACGGTGAGGGGCCCTGCGGAATGGCACTTCAAATAAGGATAAAGAAAGCATGGAGGTTACGAAACCTTCAACTTCTGATCCAAAGGCCAAAATGTCTCCTTGTAGATTAATCGGCCACCTATCTGTGGCAGATTTTCAATCATAAGATGAGACATGTTCCGCTCCAACCAAACGGTCCAGGGGTGAGACTTTCCTCTCTTCTTTCACTTTTCGAAGAATAGTACTAGTATTTTATTTTCCAGGATCCGCAGGTCGATGAGAAAAGGTCCTGGCTAGTGGTCCAGAGGCGCTGGTCAAGCATACCTCCCTGGAGCTGGTCGAAGAAGCTCTATAATTCTTGTGCACCAGACCTCTGTCTCATCTCGTAGAGGCTACTCGCTTGTAAGTAATCAACAAGTTCGCTGGGTACTTTGATGCTATCGTACATAAAGTGCGGAACTCCATCACTGCCAAGGATGAATATGAAAGAGTGAAGGACTCTCATTCCCAACTGGTGACCAGGAGTAAACAGATACTTCCGGAAATAAACCAGTACAATACGCAGACAAAGAGGCTAGTGACCATGAGATGGTAGAGGAAAGGGAAGGCCTTAGGAAGCTCGAAGCAGACCAGTACCCGCCTTCCTTCTCTGCTTCAGGATAAACTAGATATGTGAGTTCGGGTTTGGATGCTTACCTAATCTTTTTCCACCGCGGTTGGCTCTTTCGCTTCTTCGGTTTCCGTTCTTCTTTTTATTTATAAATCTTGCACACGGAGAAAGAGAGGGAGTACACAAGAGAGGAGCCCATTGAGGGGAGGTGAAAATGACTTCTTTTTTTTTTTTACAATGTAAATGTGAGGAGACGCGGGAGCTTTTTCTGGAAATCCATTCATTTCAGTTTCAGTTGAATATTTTGAGGATTTGAAAGAGAAGAGTTGAAGTTCCAATTCCAATAGAATAAGTCAATCCGGAAGTAAATGAGTTACCACCCTTAAGTCAAATTCTTAATTCCAGTCATTCTATTTTTTTAGGGTGTAGGGGGGAATGACTGGAATTCATTCCACTATATCAATATATAGAATAAAGGAATGGCTGACAAAATAAAGTAGCCGTTGGCGTTGGAGGGGGCGGTGGTTTAGTTATTTCATTAATAAATAGCCGGTCAATACGGTACGTCGGTTTCCGTACTTCTATTCAACATATAAAGTATGCTGGTTAGCTCATCTGGTAGCTCGCCTTCTTCTTCTAGTTCTAGCTAGCTGGTTGCTGCGACATAAGGAAAACTTTAAGAATGGGTAGTTTTTGCATTTTGATGGGGATTCAATTTAGGGATACCACATGCACATGAATAAGCAGAAGCAATCGCGGGCAGAAGACTCAATAGCATTGGAAAAAGTACCAACACAACAACTCGTGCATTGTAACGGGAAAAAGTAATGAAGTGAAGGTAGTGAAACTCTAGTAGTTAGTGAAATGCCTGAGATATATGATCCGAGAGTAGTAGTCTACTTGCTTTAGAGAAGAGGAGAGAACGACAACGCTGATTTTGTTGGAAGGGGTTTTAAACAAAGTGCTTGGTTAGACCAAAAGGAGAAAGGAGTGAACCCACAGATTCGATAGAGTACGAGTCGATTGTAGCTGATGTGGTTCAGTGTGTGCTTACGGGGACAGTTCGCCCGCCCCTACGAAGAGAGATATCTGGCCCTTAGAGAGTTTCATGATGGGTGAGGGCTAAGCCTAGACAGCCAATGAATGGAAGTTCTCGTTCTCCTCTGTCTGCTCTGCCAGGTACCCAAAAAGAAAGAATAGGAATGCAAAACAAACACAAAAGATCCCCATAATCCCAGACTGCAGTTACTGTTTGAACTACCACTCCAAATGCGTAACTCAGTCAGTATGTAATTCTATCCACTACCCAATAGCAATAGAAGCATAATTGAAATTGCACTAACCGGAACAGGAATCCAATCCGCAAAATGTCTCAACAAACGGTGTTTCGTCAATTGTTACTACTGGTTTTCCGTAACAGAGGCTGAAGCAGAACAGTGCTTTCTAAAAAGCCTACCGTAAAAAAGAGTTACGTATGCTCCTTTAGCTGTATAGCTACTTATATAGCCTAAAAGAAAGATAAACTGCTAGTCACCGCTCTTCCCGGTCCGGTTGCTGCTATGGCTGCTAAACCCTGGTTTTGTACATAAAATCGTTCTGTTATGTCGAATCACAGGTAGCTAACGTTCCATAAAGCTCGTTTTTAGGGCCGAAATAAGCATTCGTCTATCAAGTAGCTCAGCCGAGACAGACGCAGACGAAGACGAAGAACAAAGCAAGAAAGGATGGAAAGGTGGGTGAGCGGTCTTTTATCCCAACAACGGTAAGCGGATAGGCTAACTAAAGCACCGGTAAGACCACACCAATACCGCTTCCTGTCTTAGTCCTTTCACAACCGATTCTGTGCTGCTCAACCCGCTCGGTCTTTGACCGCTTTCTGATCGCTGGTCAATGAAAACCCTAGACCCAACGCTCTATCCTTTACTGGCTGGTTGCCCCACAGGTTTGGAACCCTCCTTGCTCTTTTCGGATGGGGAAGAACAAAGAAAGTTAGACTGTCTCTGCCGCACCGTAGGGCTTTCAGGTAGAGCTGCCATTTCTATTGGCCTGTCCTGTGCCAGTCAAGGTAAGGAGTTGAAAAGGGCATTCATCCGTCGGATTAGTCTAACTCGGTAAATGCATGGATTAATGTTCTCAATATGAGTTATTTCTTTCTTCATTGGGTGAGTTGGGATTAGAATAAAGTCTCCGTAGGTCCGCTACTCCCCCTTTCGTTCAATCTTCACTATGCCATGCTTAACAGACAATGGATTATGATTATCGGTCTATTTTCCGATCTTTCTTTTTAAGGAATTCAATTTCATAACTTGAATGAATTGTCCGAAGCCCTCCCCTTTGTTTAAGTCTGACTTCCCTTCGCTTCGGACCGGAGCGGATACATATCATTAGGGTTTTCTTTTTATTTACTTCTCTCTCTATCAGTAGTCCGCAAGCGGGTAAGTGAGCGAATAAGTTCCAGACGATCATTGCATAAGAGCGAGGGACCAGTGCAGGCCCTTAAGTTCCAGTTTTCAGTTCACATGTTAGGGTATAAAGCTATCTAAAGGAGCGTTAGAATCCAAACTCCTTACAGGGATCAGATCAGTCCAGTAAGTAGGCCCAACTCCAGGCTCTTTCATTCACCTTGAAAACCGAGCTTTTAGAATAGAATGCTTCGCTAACCGAACCGAGACAGGCATCAGATGCTACAGCAGGGGTGAATGTACCAGAAAAGGAATTCAAAGAGGGGTCTTACCTTCATTCCTTAGTCTACTGTCTATCTTGCTCTTACTAGAAGGATCTCTTAGGACCAACCCTCGACTAGGTCACGGCACATGAGAAACTAACCCCATCAAACCTATGCTACTTCGTCCTGGTAATCTGTCACCACTTTTGTCCTAAGCGACAAGTAGCTATATACGGGCACTGGTAAACACACAATGCAGTTCATACACTCATGTCTGAGGTCAAGGCTGGCAATTTTTCATTCGATTTTTTTCCTTTTTCAAGAGATAAGATTTTGTCATATCCCTCTAATGACACGTAGCCCCAGAACAGTGGATGTTGTAGTATACTTTCACTAATTATTGGCCTGCCAACAAAATGAGAGATTACATGTCTCACGTTACACTTCACTACTTGCCTTGGTGGGAATTATGTTTTCGTAAACATCCCTACCCCTATTACAGGAATAGCTTCCGGGACGCCTGTTACAATTTTCTTTCTTTATCAGGTGAGAGCTTATACTAAGTCCCATATAGCCCCTTAGATTTCTTTATAAGGGGGGCCCACGGAGCGGTATAGTATCTTTTTCACTCGCTCTTCTCTGGCTAGGATGTCACTTATATGGCTATCCTTTCTGAAGCCCCAGGGTAATTAAGGGACTAAGGCCTGTCAAAGAAATCTCGATTATAAGACCTAATCCGGCTTTCCGTGCGATATCTCCTTACTTGTTCCAAGTCAGTAATGGTCATTACCTTACTCTATCAAGTAAGTAAGTAAACTACCTTGCGTCAGGCCTATCTTATGCACATTACAGTAAGGAAGGAAGCTTCAGAGCTGTAAAAGCTTAATAAGCACATCTCCAGTAGTACACTTAGCTTACACCTTATTTCAACAGAAGCACATTTTGACGAAAAAGTCTTTATTTATATTAACATAGCATTAAGTAGACAACATTTTACACTAGGCCATACATGCAAACATAACAAATAACACCAAACAAAGCTAGTTAGCATAGATAGGAGTCTATCTCCAGTAGGCACCGGAATAGATCTACACTAAAAAAAGACAAAGAACACCAGACATGAAAACCCAGACACGAAACCTTATAAAACTAAAAAGAGTCGACGGACTCTTCTATTCTAGTCTCTCCGGTTGCGGGTGAGATCATGCACAATGAGGTATTTACAAGCTAGGGATCACCAATTCCTTTAGCAGAAGCTCCTCTTCATGGAGATGGAGGAGGGCCCGTTTCCTGTCTTCCAGAGCGCTAATGCGGTCCCGGATCCGTTGCATGGCTGCAGCCACAAGCGCTGGATCGATGGGAGGCAGGTGCTCCCAAAAGGCATCCAGGGTTTGCTGCCGTCGGTATCGATGTTTTGAATTTATTGATCAAAGCCACCAACCAAACTCAAAAACGCATTCCTTCCTCCATTCACTAGCAATGAGCCCATTGGGCAGTCTTTACCCTTGCTCTTTGGTCCCCAAAAGCTACTGAAAGTCCTAATCGAAGAGCCATATATTCCCGAGGAGACAAACAACCAACTAGCTTATATCCTGAACTGCAAAACTGCTCCGAGTGGTTAGCGAACTATTGAAGTAGATAAGTTCCAGTCCGCATTGAGGAGACAACCCCAAGCAAGCAAGGTGAAGCAGAAGCAGCAGCTCTAACCCATTTTACCTTGGGGACAAAAACAAGCTCCAAAGAGAAGTACTTTTCGGGACTTCTCTTAGCCATTTTATAGTTGTTATTCCCCTCCTTCCTCACTACGCTTTGCTTGACTTGAGTTGGGAAGAGTCATATTCCTATTATCAAACTCCCCGTAATGCTTGTATTCCCTTACTTAACGGAAGGAACGGTTCCCCTACTCGCTTGCTAATGGACTATGGCCGGAACGAAGGCACGAACGAATAGAAGAACTAAGAATAAGAATTACATAAGTTCGGAGATAGATAGTCTCGCGCAGGAGTTGGTGATAAATCAAACTCCATAGCCTTTCCTTGTAATGCATATGTAATAAAGAACATAATCAGATACGTGCGTCGCTAAGACTAGCTGTTTTGCTGTTGAACGGAGAGTAGTGGATGGGACAAGGGTAGACCCTGGCGAGCACCCACCTCGTGCCTAACTAACATATTAAGCATTTTCTAGGTTCGGGGGGAAAAAAAGAGAAAGATAGAGCCAGTAGTAGTTTATTCTCTTAGCAAGGGCTATGAGAATGTTCCCTTCACTTTAGACTTCGTATATGAATCCCTCTCATTGCCACCCGCGTCCAACCGGCTCGCTCGCCCCTAGTCAGCTAGTGGTCCGCTAGTCCTAACAGTTCTCTGTTCTTTAGTGGGAACGGCTCAGCTAAGGCATAAGGCTCCTACTGCATACGGATGGACGGAAGGCCTTCTACTACGCCGCTATGGCCCTAAGAATCAAAACTGAAAAGATGAACATGGCTGAGGTATAAGATATCTATTTATTCCTAACCCTACCTACCCTAACTACCCCTGTTGATAGCAGGAGCATATAAAAGGGGAGTATCGCTACTCGACCCGTTACCGAGAGGTAGTCATGGGTATTCGCCTAGCCATTAGCTGAATAAAGGCCAAGTGCACCTCCGAGGAATAAAAATAGGATATCTTTTCTGTCAGCAATGACCGGTTGTTTTCCTTTATTGGCTTATCCTCACCTGCCCAGGGGATGCTTCAATTGGATCTGTTGAGGAGGCACACGGATAGTATTTACTCTATGTGGAACCTCTGATTGTGTTACTGATCCTGTTCCCGGGGAGTGAATTCTTGTACTCTTAAACATCTGACGGAGGATCCACTGCGTCGTATAAAACAGAAATTATATTAAGATCAAATGAGTAGCTTGGAAAGAATCGAACTTCTACATTGGTTTGTTCTTGTTGTAAGCAAACCCCTAAAACGTTTGCATGACCACTTGTGGCAATACTTGATGAGTAGGGTGGAGCCCTTTGTCCAGCTCTTCACTGAACCCTCGTTTTGCTCGGTAGTAGGCCGGGGAAAATGATGGGTGTAGATCGGGTAGGGGTCGGGGGGTGCAGGGAAATGGTCCTCGAGTTAGCGGGTGCTCGCTCAGCGAGAGCTGGAATGTACTTCCGTTTTGTAATGGGCTAATGGCTTTCTTTCGGTCAACCTCGATATGAGGGATATACGCGTATGTGGGTTCTCGTAGGGATGGATAGTCGTCGAAGTCATAGGGATGAAATAGAAAACCCCTCTAAGAAAACGTCTTTAAGCGAAAAGGCTACTTTCCCGAGTGGAGACGGCCGGGGGAAGTGCCATGAAGAACCCAACTTTGCCTTCTAACCTTCTTTCGTTGGAACAAGCGTTGGAGCAGGTCAATCTTAATAGGCAGATCCTTAAAAATGAGATGAGTTGACCCCTAAGGTCCAAATCTCCGGCTGAATCCAATTAGTCCCGCTTCGCCTTTGTGTCCACAAGACACCATGCTGGGCTTACTTTACATTTCTTTCTATTGAGGTCGACAGCTCCTTCTTAAGGATCTCATAAGTATGAATATTGATAGCACTTCTCTATTTCCCTTACCTTACCGCCCGCTTCTTTAGACCTTAAACGTGCTCAACAGGCAGCTCAGGGTGGCACTACCCATTTCCTTTTCTTTCTTCCAAGCAACTACCAATCCCCTCTGCTGCGAGCAAAGCTCCGAGCAACAGTTCCAAAAGAAAAATGGTATGACAAGGCATCGGTATAGGTCCTAGGTTCGAAACCAGGAACCAGGCCGTCCACTCGGTATGTGAGAGCGGGCCATACTTCGTGTCGAACAAGTCCATTGCCTGGTGGAGAAACGCCTACCGGCCGGGAAGTAGTTTTCCCTTTTTTAGTTGCGGGAGGATCCGAAATTGCTCAACACTAAAAGGAGAGTACTGAAAGAAGGCGCCATTACTACTTCACTGGGCGTATCAATCTATTATTCTAGAAAGAATGCAAGTTGATTCACTCTCCACTCTTTGCTTTACTCCCTCCTGTGCCCACTTAAAAGCAAAATAGAAAGGCGGCGATAAGAAGCGAAACCTCTATCATGATGCACTGAAAATGCCGGTTAGGGCAGTAGCGGAGAGTACCAACTCTCCGAGGACTTTAGAAGGAGGGGGCGCTGCTTCACATGATTTACGAAGAAAGACAGAATACTGAGTAGGAAATTCCAGCTATGCTTAGGGTGTCACTTGTTGTTCTAGAGATGCTAGCTCAACCGGAACTTCTAGGTCATCGAACCATGTCACGTAACCTAAAACCTCGGTTCGCTGGTAAGCCCGGTTTCATTCAAAATTTCCGTAATTGAAACCCGACAGCTGATCCCTATTTAGCTCAGTAGAATATTCCATCTAATTCCGAGCCATATCTCATCCCCTCTTTCTTTACTTGGCTCTCGGGTCCTCGTACACTGGCATAAGAATCTTTCTGTGGATTGCACTACCTAACTTCAATTTCCCTTTATCGGGCAAGAAGAAAGAGGAGTCATTTCGGGTCAAGATAGTCAATACAATTCGTCGGGCTTACTTCGATCGCTCGCTAGCTCAATATTCATATATCGTTATAGAAGACATGCGCATGTGTGTATACTAATGTTAGGGAAAACTCTTCTATGGCCAATCGCCTCTAGGAAGAACGCACATTTACGACCTTAAACGTACAAACATTCGCGAGAAAGACTACCTCCTTCGGACCCTTCATTAGCGTCCTATTTTTTTCTTTGGCTTACCCTTTGTGGATCTCAATTCATGAAACCCACGAACTAGGAACACTTCTTTAGTATTACGAGAGATGCTTGCCTCTTTGATCCTACCTTTATAGTTTCACTGAAACTAGGCGTCGTATGAGCCAATTTCATTACGAGCTGGAGGGGATAGCTGGAACGAACTCGTTCGACCAAACTACCTAAGCTCAGAGATCTTGCTTAAGCGTAGCTGGCCTAGCCCACGAGCTAATGACCCTTCTGAACCTACAATCGCTGACTAAGTATGGACCTTTCCCCTCTATTTTTGAGACGATTCTCTTCGTCCCCGTTTTTTTGTTCTTGATAAGAGGAACATGCCTCTCCCGGCTGAGTAGAGGATGCAGCCGGAGCCCCGCCTACTGCATGGAAGAAATATTGCCTAGAATAATAAATCACTTAGAACAAGTTGATAAGAAAGAGAATTCTAACTAGATTCGACTCTGATTTCTGGCCCTTTTCCTGACCTATCTATCTATTGATCTCACTTGCAACTTCTATCCCGGGTGGGTTCTACTTACTTATAGGTAACAGCTATTACACATGCTAATAGAAAGCTCTCGGTAACCTCCTCCTTTTGGATGTTCGCTGAGAGGGGGACTTCGAATTGATAGGAACCTCTGGGTGTGCCCGGTCGTGGTGACACAAAAAGGCTCACTCCGCATAAGCGGCTGCGTAACCGAGGTAGCAAGTCACAACATATCAGTAAGGGGCTGGTTGTGAAATACTATTCCCACGGAGAGGGTTACTGTATAGGATGTGCTGAGCTAGCAGAGTAGTGGCAATAAATGAATTCCTTTCTGCGCACTCAGGCTGGAGCTTTCTATGTGGTATTCTATGACTGGGCGGGTAGGGCTACCCACACATTCTTGTTTGATTGCTCACTAACCCACGTAGCCTTAAGGGTGTCGAGGTCATCATGAGGCGCTGATAAAGCAAGTATATTCATATTTCCATCGGCCCTCCTTAAGTGGGGGAAACCTCTTTGCAAGCAAGTGAAGAAAGCCATGCGGTGGTGTGGACGATAAGTCGAGAGATGTAGAAAGAGAAGGATCTCGCTTAGGCGGAAGCGGGTGCGCCAACTCCTGTTCACAGGCGGGTAAACGTAGGTCTTATTCCCTGCATTTTCCATCTCCAGAACGCCAGACCTAGTCGATAGTTTAGTTGCCCTAAAGGCCCAGCAAGCATGGTTGGGGTAGGAGTAAGTGGAGGTTAGGTAACCCAGGAACTGTGGGCCAGAGGATTCCGTTAGCGGGTTGATTCCGTCAATGTAACCAATCGTCCTCGAAAGGGCGGTTCAAGCCAAAGCTAAGACTCTCCCCTTTCTTTGAGCAGTAAGAGCGAAGATGTGGGTATAATCTCCTAAAGGCTTTCTACCTTGCCCGTTCATTTGGTATTAGCTACCGATCTCAAGTATTGAATGCCGGCCCAGCTGTTTAACCAACGCCTCATCTATTTAAGGAAGGAACGACCAGACGCTTGAAGCTAAGAGAGTTCTAATGCCGTTCTCAAAGTCCTGGGTATTCCCATCACTTTAGCAAGACATAGGGGTTATGTATACATTCCACTGGATATGGAGAAAAAGATCAAACTGGGGATCAACGGAGAGGTGAGGTGGTCTCGTCAATAGGTACCTAGTACATCATGCCTACGGTCGAGAAAGCAATGGCTAAGTAAGAGAGGAGTTCAGTCTCCCGCTAGAGTTGCCTATGATCTTCTTTCTTTTCTAAGGGCGGGGTAGTAAGAAAGTGTCGGTAATCCGCCGTACTTTGTAGGGGGAGGATCTATCTCGGCTTTGCCTACTGTGACTTCGCCGAAAGACGACCCCCGGTAAACCCGAAAAGAATATTGCCTGCTCTTCGTAGAGCAACTATGTCACTTCTGTCTATTAGTGAAAGGCTAAGGCTCCATCCATCCGAACTTTCGAATGATTCCTCTATCGAAATCAGTTTGTTAGAGAAAGCCCTAAGGAAGGGTTTTCTCGCTCAGTGTCATCGTTCCGATGATCACCTTCAGGTCAGGATACTGAAGTGGAATGGATTGCATTTCAATCTTGCCTATGATGTTTATGATTTTCCCCAGCGTATGTAGATATCCTATCCTTTCAGCGGCTGGCAAGGCTTTCATTTACGGACCGGACTACTACGTGTCGGTTCCTTTTCAATCTAAAAGAGCAAAAGCCTATTCTCCCACCTACCAGCAGCCTAATTCCCCCTCTTTCCAATCCTAGCTCTACGGTTGATTCGAGAAAGAGGAAGAGGACATTCGTGACCAACCTCAGAGACCAATCCAAATCCAAACCTAACCTCTTTGCTTCTTCCTCTCTAGGCTTAGGCTTTCACGGGAGCTCTCTCTTCCCCTCTATCAGAAGATTGCCTTGTGTGGAAGGTTTACTCTTCACTTAAGTCAATGGGAGGAATCTCCTTATCTAATTTGTATGGCACTCTAAACTATCTTTCTTACGCGAGACATAAAGGAAAGTATAACTACCGGAGCTCTTTCAACTTGTCCTGTCTTTGGATTGGATAAGTATTGC
>CAMAPF010000237.1:35000-54993 GCA_945859915.1 Cuscuta epithymum
AACGAAATAAAGCGTTTCTAGCTCTAGTTTCGGATGAGCTTCTCCCAATTTTGTCTAGTAATAGAATAGGGCGGTTTGCTCTTACCAAGACTCCCCTTTTTGCTCCGTCCACGGAGCGTATGAATTTCCTGAAATGTAGATAGACCAAAAGAGGGAATGAAGGGATAGGAATAGGAATTATAGTACCATTGGAAAAAGGGGCACCTGTGGGAACATCTCTACTGACGAACCATTTCAATAGTACGGGTGCAGCCGTGCCACGAGGCACGACCATGAAAGTAATGAAAAAGAAAAAGTTATGTAGTTGGACCATAGAAATTTAGATTCTTTCTTCAAAAGGTTCCGCTTCTTGCAAAAAAAAAGGAAGAAATACTTGTCTACAATCGCTGGTTGGGTTGGTCCAACCAAAAAAGAAATGGGATTTTTTGGGCGTTCTTATTCTTTTTCTTCTATTACGATAAAACTAGTTGGATGAAAGTGATTGTAATGTTGATGCTATTGCTATATTCAAGAATAGAATCTAACTCCAAATACTACCTTATAAGACTCCACATCTTGTAGAAGTTGATTAGTGATTAGTCCCATTCTTTATAATTGTCTTTCTCGTACTGTGTAAACGAACTGAAAGTCTGAATTGTGTACTCAACAGGAAGCGTCACAGCCTAGGTTTGGGCCACCCCCGATGTCGATCTGCAGTAATAGTTTTCGAAAGTCGTTTTCCCCCTAGAGCGATTTGCCTGCTTCTTTCTAGGCTATAGTTTACCTGTATCATGCAAATGTCCAACACTTAGGTGCTTTCTAAGATCATCCTATATGAAAGATGTATGACATGTGTGGATAATGAATGACTTGCATGGTATGCAATCTGAACGTCCACAGAGTACAAAAGGTAAGACCTAATAAGATAAATGAGCTTAGCACAACACGATATGGGATAGAAACCTAATCCTAAAAAAAAGCCATCACTGAACAATCATAGGAATATAATAAATAGGTTCAGACCAAGTGACAGAACTCTCTATGAGTTGGGCTACATAAAAGATCCTATTCTAAAATGGATGTAGCTTAACTAAAGCCCAATGCAGGTTGAACTCTATGGAATGGTTTAGGATATCGTGCAATTCCAGCTCTAGACAAGGCAAAGTTCTTTACTTGAAAGAGGTAAGAGAGATGAAATTGAAAATGAACTTTTTCGCTTCGCACCTTTAGGTGATGAAGAGGAGACCCGGGAATGCACCCTGATGCACTTGTTCTATTAATAAATGGGCGAACTCATAATGAAATCGCGTATATAGACTCTTATTTGAGAAGATGAATTCAATAGACTTTGATCTCTACTGCGATTACTCATATATAAAGATCAGGCTTAGCCCCTGCTTCTCCTCTTTCCTTTGCCGAGACAGTTCCGGTCCTTATGCTTGATGTTGATGGAAGAGAGGTCGGTTCAGATGTAGCTACCGCTTCCTTTTTCTTGTTGCTTCTTCCTCTGCCGAGGTATATGCTGATTGAGTCTGTCTTGTAGTCCTCAACAAGGAAGACAAGGAGATACTAGTCTAGGAAGCGGTATGGACAACTTGCTTTTCTTAATGGCTTTCGTTATCTGTCATTTCCATTCATAGGATTCGCTAGAAGAACCGGGCAATGGCGAGTATCTAGCTAGGTGCTTTCCAGTTTCTAGTCCTCGGTTTTGGCTGTCTTTCTCTAGCTGGTGTCTGTCGTTCATAGGCGAGCGAGTGAATGCTTTTCCTCCGTGACTTATGCGTAACCAGTGGCTTTCGCTGGGAATGGACTATAGGCCTATGAAGCCTTGGTCTAGAACGTCAATAAGATAAGAAGGTTTTTGATCTACGAGAGTCCACTACAGTGAGTAAAGATGGAGACTCAGCGATGCATCCCCTGGTGGGTACTATCCTCTCCCTGTGGATGAGGGGGAAGTGTCAGGCCAATCGACCATCAGGTGAGGAGAAGAAATATCGAAAAGATTGAACGCCACCATTTAGTAGTGATTCGGGGGAAGGGACCTTAACGACAACCAAAGAAGTGCGTGCATTTCCCGATCTTTTAAGCCCTTCATTCAACAAAGAAACTGAACGCATGAACTCTCCTCGGGATTGGACTCTTTCTGACAGCCCTTTTGCCAGCGTAGCGCATTGATTGGCGCATGGAAGTGGGGAATGAAAAAGACAGAGTGGCCGCAGGAAAGGAACTGGCTTCATACTATATAAGTAAAGGGATTTCCTCTTCCCGGAATGAAAGACAGAGAAAGGAAGGCTACACATATGAATAGGCTGGCCTTATTGGGAATAGAATAGGCATGAAGCCAAAATCTCTCCTGTTGATGGTGAATAACCAGTGAATGAAATAACCCTGATTTGCCCCGATAGAAGACTGCTATAGAATTCACTGCTATTACAGCTGTTGTCGGAAGAGAAGTAGGGTAAGACCCGGTCAATTAAATATGAGTTTTCCCGTCAAAGTCCTAATCAAAGCAAGGCGAGCTTTTCTCAGCAAAAGGGAATTTTTTAGCTAAAGGCCATAGGCTCTTATTTTCTCTGTCACGGCCTATGTTCTCTTATCTGCCTGGCAATGAAGAAAAAAGCTATTTAGCTGGGCACCTTGGCACTAGGATGTGAAGCTGTTCATGTTCAGCTCGGAGGTTAGGAAGTTGCCATGAAAAGCGTTCGATTTGAAATGATTAGATGGCTGGGTCTTCGTAAGACCTCTCTTTTCCGATCCTCCAGACAGTCTTCACTCATTCACTTCCAGGAGTGGAAGAGCTAAGCGTAGCAGTCGTAACTCCTTGAGGGTGAAGGAAGGAAGTTGACTTTGGTTCGGCGGTTTCGTATAGTTGATAAAGTCTGCCTTTAGCGGACATTGCTTATCTTAGACTTTCATCGAGATTGGCTAGAAGGGCTTAAATGCTTTTTTAGTTGATGGATCCGTTTAAGAAAGAACAAGAGGCTGTTATTCCATTCCATTCCTGTTGATGCGGGAGAAGAGGTCAGTGCTACAATAGAATCTTATGTTGGCAGCTACTTATGCTTTGACATGCTCAAGCGGAACAAAACTGACTCATTTGTATTCAATTTATCAATGCGAAAGCATAAATCAAACTTACTTACGCGAAACACACAGACTGACGGCCACCAGAGATACTCGCTTTTTAGTCTACGGTTTCTCGAGCTCAGCAGAAAGGGCTCCTCCGTGTTGAACCGATTCAGGGCATGCCCCTGAGACTAGTGCTACTCCCTGCTTTCGATCCAGTGTGAGTTGCAAAGCCAGAGCCTATTGTAGTTGCAGTCTGAAAGTAATTAGTAATCCCCTTCTTCTCCCGGCTAGCCAGGCGCAGTTCTAAGGGCATCTAGGTCTATTCCTGCCAGCGGGAGTTCTCTTGCAGCCCATACATATACTTTCATACCTTCTCCTTGGAATATAGTTTCAGTACCATATGGGTACTATTGGTCAAGGTCGTATCGATCGGGCAGGCTAGGTGAAAAGCTTAGGGCTAGGGCACAAAGGTAGTATGCTTCTGACTCGGACAATTTCTTGATTTGGGCTAACGATAAGAGATTCTCGGGGAGGTATAAATAAAGAAGAGATATTGGTAGCTGATGGACTCGTATAAGGGTTTGGAAGCTCTTTCCCAAGGCTCGAAGACCTGTCTTTATTTTGCTTTTCGGAAGTCTTGCCTTGTCCTGGATATGAAACTAATTGTTCACCACGCCGTCTGGGCTCTTTTCTATCGGCCGATTGCTTATCCTTCCTTCGCCGCAGATGGCAGAGCTACCGCACTACGTTCCGTTGATTGATGGGGGTATTGAACAACCAGCGCAAAAGACAGTAAAGAAGCTCAGCTGCCAGAGTGGATCCTATCCCGGCCAAAAAATGGGGAGTCATCTGTATAAGGAGAAAACGGAGGTGCTGGTTCGAGGTCTTGTTAGAGCCTCTTTCCGACGACAGAAAAGGGGGAACTGCAACCCCAGGACAGGCTGGAGCAAAACCCCGGAAGAGACTCCAACTCCAAGAGTCACTGCATCTCAAACCATCGGTAAGTCATTTTGAAGAAAAGGGCTTAGCGCGCAAACGCAGCATATGAATTATCACCCACTGGTCAAGGGCACGCTCGCAAGGGAATTGGCTGCTGGCGGGGAACTTCTAATGGCTTCAAGGGGCACTTATACTAACTCGGCTGGTCCTAACGAAGGAAGGAAAGACGCAACTGCAACTAGATTGCTGCGAACTGTATTGCTGGGAAAGACCACTATAAACTACAGCCACTGGGGTATGCGGGAGTCCCCAGGCGGGCATCTTGGATTTGGAGGGGCATCCTCTCCTCCAGAGATGTGATCCGGAAGGCCCTCCTATTCATAATTGGCAATGGTAATTCCACCAGAGTTTGGGTCGATCCTAAGGTTCGGGTTCCTTTCATGCTGCATTTCAAACCTGTAGCCAGATCTGGATAATCTTTAGATCCCCAGTGTTGAGGTTGTGACCTAATGATTCCAGGAGAGAAAAGATGGGACAACAATGTGATTGAATCCCTATTTTCTCAGTTCCGGATTATGTGGAGGCAATTCTTATAATTCCAATATTTTATTATAGGAACTATCCACTTTGATTATCTCATACATATTGGGGGATTCAGTATCAACTACTCACCTTGGTCAAGCCTTTCACTTTCAAATAGAAGGGCTTTCCCCGATCTGACTATTGGCTTATATAAGCCATTGAACTTACTTGAATGACTGAATTTGTTCCCCTTCCTGTAGGCATTGCGCACGGCATTCCACCAAGCAATCCATTTAGGTGATGAAAGACTTCAATTCATGCATTTCTAACCCGGATTAGGGGTTCGCAGTGCTTACCCGATAAGTGTTTCCACACATCATCTCCTTACTCCTGTAAAATGCAAGTTTGAATCGGGACTGGCACAATGACCAAGCACCATAGCAGAGGGGAAGAGTCTATCTATTTATTAAATGAAGAGACGCCCTAATTATGCATTTTCTTTCAAAGCGCACTAGGTTTCTTTCTCGACTATACTGGGTGGGGGACCATCATCACTAAAACCAGGAAGGAGAACTTAAGCAAGCCCTATATGAAATAAACCTAAAAAACTCTATTTGACTATCGAACGGCTCTTGGTGGTTTAGGTTTAGTAGGAGCATGGCTTAAGGTAGCCCCTGACTCTCGGTCTTCTGTAAAGGTAGCGAAGTCACTAACTATAATTAGGGAAGCGCTAGGCTAGACGAAGGGATCGATCCTACACCCGGTTCAATTCGTTTTGAATTCAATCACCCGGAAAGTCAGCATCTTACCCGGCAATCTATTCGTATAAATGAGTTCTCTTTCTTCATATTGATGGATTTCGTTCCCACTTAAATAGAAGTAGAGGGAACCCTCTACAGGAATAAAAAATCGAAGAAGGCACTGATAGTGAAATTGGGGCAAGAAGAAAGCCGGGCTAAAAAGATTTCATGATTGCAGCTTATTGACCGCAGCTACAGGACGAGAGCTAAGCTCGCCAGCCAAGCCAGTCTTCAAGAAAAGAAAAGTCTTGGCAGGGAAGATAGACATCCAGTAGTGCAATTTACTTTCAAGCATCGCATCGTACTCAAGTTCGCTTGTCGAGTTCAATATACTCATAATCCTCTCCCGATGGTATCTCGCCCCAATCACCTTCAATAGTGAACATGGTCATCTTTAGGTATTCAAAAAACGTGTCTTTGTCTCATTCAAATGGGAGTGGAGTTCACCTATCCAGGTGTTCCGATATCAAGGTTGTTAGCGCTTTTCAACATGAATGAGAGAATCCAGTGTCGTAGAAAAGTAAGCCAGCATATGGTTTGAAGTCAGGTGGGTTAGCCCCTTTTACATTGGGTTAAGCCAGGTGATCGGGTATGCCAACGCAAGTGCAGACAGTTTGATGAATTAGAACGCTTGCCCGTCTTTTTGTACCAAGAAACCATGAATTCTTTTTCTTTGTCAGTGGGGGTCAACCAAACGCTATCCATTCTAGCCAGCACCTCTGGGAGAAAAAGCGAACTGCCCTTCGTTCTTATCGTGACAAAAGTTCTGTTAGGTTCTTAGTAGCAATCGGCGACCTTTTCTTCTTTTACTTCACATAGCTTTTCGTCTCCTTGATAGCTGGAAGTTCTCCAAAAGTATGAAAAGCTGGAGGACTTTGTACCATCCATTCCGGTGTGGTTGGATTCTGTTCAACAGCCCAAGGACTTGGAGCACATCTTTTGTTCTTTCCACTGCTTGAAGTGATTGTTACGACCACGAAGAAACGACAAATCCCAACTACGGATATATAAGAGCCAAAACTGCTAAGGGCATTCCATCCAGCGTAAGCATCTGGATAATCTGGAATGCGACGTGGCATACCCGAAAGCCCTAAGAAATGCATAGGAAAGAAGGTAAGATTCACCCCGAAAAAAGTGATCCAAAAATGGATTTGACCTAAAGTTTCAGGGTATGTCCGACCAAATATTTTACCTACCCAATAGTGAAATCCTGCAAATAAAGCAAAAACGGCTCCCATAGAAAGTACATAATGGAAATGTGCAACCACATAATAAGTATCATGTAGAGCAATGTCTAGCCCAGAATTTGCCAGAACTATTCCAGTGAGTCCTCCTATGGTGAACAAAAATATGAACCCTACAGCAAATAACATGGGTGTTTTGTATTGTATCGAACCCCCCCACATGGTAGCGATCCAACTAAAGATTTTTATTCCTGTGGGGACAGCTATGATCATGGTAGCTGCGGTGAAGTAGGCACGGGTATCAACGTCTAAGCCCACAGTAAACATATGATGAGCCCAAACAAGAAATCCAAGAACACCTATACTGATCATGGCATAAACCATGCCTAGATACCCGAAAACCGGTTTTCCCGAAAAAGTAGAAACGATATGACTTATGATACCGGATCCCGGCAGAATTAGAATATAAACTTCAGGATGCTCCTCTCTTCTACTAATATATATATAAGCGGATGAATAGAAGAAAGGTGGACTATATCATCAACTTTTTGATTCCATTTGTCTAGGAAAGCTAGCCATGCTTTATGGTTCATACTGTCAGGTTTCAATGCTTTGAGATCGTCAAGACTTTGATATTCCTCAATAAGGAAGAATCGTCGTGATTTATTACTTCTCCAAGTACTTTATTGAAAGTCAGAAAGCATAAAAAGCACATCTTTTCTACTTTGTACAGACCAGTTATAGTAACCATTTTGACTACTATCAAAGTAGATATTGACTCCAAATACTACCTTATAAGACTCCACATCTTGTAGAAGTTGATTAGTGACTCGAATACTTAGTTGAGGTAGTTGATGCTTCATAGCGTACTTCCACATATCCACTCAGGGGAAGGTCTTTTCGTAATGGATGACCCTCGAAACCATCAGCATCAAAGAATCCTGCAAACCAATTTGATTTAGCATCTAGTGTAATAGGTAGAATGACAGGGATATAATGTACTTGACAGACACGATGTAGTTGAAGTAGTCGTGCTGAATGTCGAATATGACCATGAATACAATTCATTAGTTTCATCATACCAAGTTGATTATGTAGTCGATAACGATAAGCTTTAGCACCTGATCGCTTCCACCAAGCATATGTTGGATATATCGTAGTAGTGGTAGATCTTCGAGTCCCATAGTAATTGAAAGAGAATTAGATCCTTGTTTACTAACTTGAAGAGTTCCATCACCATCGATCATTCCAGCTAGCCACTCACAGAAGGATTTAGGATAAGTTGTTGCGCGTGTAGTCTCTGAGGTTCCTACTAGACTGCTTTTATGTCGTTGGTTACCTGCTGATTGTGTCTTAGATACTCCATTTTGACTAGATCGGGGTTTGACTAGAAAACCACTTATGAACATAGTAGGAGTACCATTAAGCAGACAGTCCCAGCATATAGCGCAATGCGTATTCAGATTTGAATCTGAAAAGGGCCATTTCAAATTGAAAACCGAAGAACCGAAAGAGATGCTGGTATAATATGGGGTCTCCCCCTCCAGCGGGATCAGAAAAGGTTGTATTAAAGTTTCGATCGGTTAATAACATGGTAATTGCCCCTGCCAGTACCGGAAGTGATAATAAAAGTGGGAATGCTGTCACTAGAACGGACCACACAAATAGAGGTGATCTATGCATAGTCATACCAGGTCCACGCATGTTGAAGATAGTTGTTATAAAATTGATAGAACCTAAAATGGATGAAACACCAGATAGATGAAGACTAGAAATTGCTGAATCAACTGCTCCACCAGAATGGCTGGTAATACCACTTAAGGGCGGATAGACCGTCCACCCAGTTCCGCTACCCACTTCTACTAAGGCTGGGCTTAATAGGAGCAAGAGACTTGGAGGCAACAACCAGAATGAAATATTATTTAATCGTGGAAATGCCATGTCAGGCGCACCTATCAGAATCGGAACAGACCAATTACCAGATCCACCTATCATCGCCGGCATAACCATAAAAAAGATCATTAAAAAAGCGTGAGCCGTTATTAAAACATTATAAAGTTGATGATTTCCACCAAGAATTTGATCGCCGGGTCGTGCTAATTCCATACGAATCAGTACTGAGAAGCATGTGCCCATCACTCCAGCAATGGCACCGAAGATGAAATAGAGAGTCCCTATATCCTTGTGGTTAGTGGAGAACAGCCATCGGACCGGATTTGTCATAAAATTTAGATTCTTTCTTCAAAAGGTTCCGCTCCCCCCAAAAAAGAAGAGAGACTTGTCGAATTCAATTGCCTTGGTTTTTTCCAAGAAATAAGCGTGGTAACAAAAAAAGAAAGCTTATGTCGAGTCTTCCCGTCAACACCCTTACGGATCAATCTTGCTTTGCTTATCCGCGTATTCCCATACAATAGAATATAGCTTTTCTTTATCCCTTTTTGTTTTGAATTGAAACGGTATATGGTTACCGTTATTGTAGTGTTCCAATTGTAGGGTGTTGACTCGGTTAAGGACCTCTCTGACAAAACCCACTTTGGCCTCATCGGTTCAATAAACTTCAAAAACATTTTAGGTGAAAGGGTCGTCTTCCGTCCTATATGAAAGAGGTACATCAATTGTTGTTTAATATGGGAGCGTAGACATTCCGGCGCAACGTGATTATCCGGCAGAGCGAGTGCGCTCTCTAATTCAGGCTTGGAGGAGGAGGTAGACGCTACCTCACCCGAATTATCTCCTGCTGCGCACTCTGCTATTTCCACCAGTGGAAGGTTTGGGGCAGGCGGCGCAGCCCCTGGTTGGGGGGAGGGCTCCCTACTGGGCTGTTCCAAGTCCCTAAAAAGAGACTCCCCGCTTATGCCCGTTTCGAGCGAACCAGGAAGGACTCCCTGAGAAGGCAGCGAATTTATTTCTTCCCCCGGTTCAGTGGTATTTCCAATAAAGTCTGAAAGACCATGAAAAAAGGAAGATCCGGAATTGGAATCCCGCCGGGGCCCAGATGCATCCATCATCATACACGATGAGGCAATTGTCCCGACGGCAATCAAGTCCAATACCCAATCTCTGACGATCACGACCACTAAAGTAGTGAAAATAGATAAAAGGAGATGAAAGATCCTTCTAGGCATATTTACTTTTCGGAAATAATTATACATAGCGAGAAAAGATAATAGACCGAGAGTAATAAGCACGAAGTACAGTGGATTTAAAAAAAGATCCCTAGAAGATATACGGGATAAGCATGTACTAAAAATAAAACTGAAAAAGAAAGGGGCAAGTCTTTTCATGACTGGTCTACTCATTTATCTGAAAATGAATCACACCAAGGTGAAAGGATTCGAACCTAAACAGACGCGCTGACCAGACTGCGCTACACCTTGTCTTACCCACTCACTAGCTCTTCGTCGTTCGCCTCACCTCACTGCCGATCGCCGCGCTCCTTATCTACGCTAAATGTCCGTACCGTACGTTCTTTTTCGCGAAGAGCGACCTCGACCGACCGAACGAACGCCTTATCAAACATACTTTGATTTTTGTCAAGGCTCCCGCGGGCAGCCGTACATGATACCCGACGGTTTGCACCCGCCTGCGGCGAAGGCCTGGTCAATCGTATACGATCATAAAAATCGGAGTCGCTAACACCCATTTTGAGTTGCCTCGTCCTTAGAGTCAAGCTGGATCTTCATTCTACGATAAATCTGCCTGCTGATTGTTCAAGTGGGCTGCGAGCGAAGGGAATAAACCCCGAGCGGGATCATAGTTCCCCCTCCTTTTTGGAGGGAGGGGGAACTATGAGCCTACACAGGATACATGACCGACACTGAGCACTGCAGCAGCGAGCGGGTTAGCCAAGCAGCAGCTTCTTACGGGACGACTAAGTGCGCTGAAACCAACCTGCGGTTGGATAGCGACTTCCTGTGCTAGTAGACGCTACTTTACCCCCCTTACTGGAGGACCCGAATGAGGCCGCTTGGCAAGAAAGATGATTTGCCTATTCTTCATTTCATTTATTAATGAATTCCAAGCTTCATTCAATTATCTGTCCCGATAAGCTGCATTGAAATAGGTGTTCAGTTCACAAGCTTCACCCAAACGATTTCACTCAAATAGGTGCGTGACTCTATCAAAGGATGGAACATAACTCCAGTTAGCTCTAGATTCTCCTTGTAGTCGTTTCATTTCATTCCACTCCTTTGGTTTCTTTTTCCATATGGTAAGGTTGGTGCATTGTTATTGCCCGTAGCTACCTTCATTAGGTGTCCCCGACTGAGCTTAAAAACCAGCCTGGTGTACATGCGCCGGGCTAGTCTCCTGTTCGAATAGGTTTTGGGTAAGCAGAATTTAGGCGAGTTGTTGGAATCCGCTTTGCGCAAGCTTTCCCGGCATTTTTTGGATGAATCTGTCAAATATTCTTTTTTGTAAGGTTCGACTTAAAACGGACAAGAGGAATTCCTCGCCGAATGGAATGTAGCAACTAACTACTAGCTTAGTGAGCGGATCTAACTCTTTGTTGGGTAACTAGAATGGAAGGAAGAGAGAGAGCCTTGGATTGCTTTCGGCCAGGCACTTTCCTCATTCAAAAGCGCAATCACAACTGTCGAAGCGAGTGCTCTACTTTCTCCGAGAAGATAGGATTAGGACAAAATTCCCGAGTTTCCATAAACTGTCACGCTTTCAATTGGAATTAGGCACGAATGAGTCCTGACTCTTTCGAGTAAGCAAGCGCTACGCCCCTTTGAAGATGGCCTCCTACTTCGCCCGCTGTAACTCTTCTTCCGCTGCTTAATCCCTTACGCTCTATTCTCCGTGCTTGTCCGTTACTCCTATCTTAATTTCCCCAAAGAGTTCTATTTGTGTAATAAGTTTTAGCTTTTTTTTTCCTTAAAGGTAGGATTCTTAAATTGAAGACTGATAGATCCCGTGCTTTCAAGTATCCCTCGTCGATTTCCATGGATAGTATCTCCCGTCCGTCTGGCAGCCGTCTCCCCGTTTCTTTTATGATTCTCTTTTCTGCTTTCTTTGTGGCCTTGCGAAATTCCCCTAGTCTCGGTCTTTTTATCCTTATCCTTAGAGTGTGTTCGTGTATTACTTGTACTGCTTTTCAGTGATGGGGGTCTTCTATTTCTTATTCTTTATAGCTCTACCCGCGGGGAAGCCCCAGTAGCCTATCCTCTTTGTAGCTTGAGGATGTAAAAGGTCGTTCTTGTCCGTTCTGTCTTTCTCTGAGAGCGAGGGTTGTAGGTGTAGAAGCAGTCTTGTAGCCTTTAGTCGGCTAAGAGCCATTTCGGTATCGTGCTAGTAAGGTAAGCGCGGCTTGGCAGCTGTCGATTCTGTTAGCATTCCAAGTCTTGGATTGGTCCATTCGTTAAGCATTGGAATCGGGACATCTCTTTGCCCGCTATTCCTTCTCTTTATGTCTATCCCATATCATTTATCTCTTAGCGAGTTAAGTTCCTCATTAGTCTAAGCCCCTAAGGGAATAAGCAGTTTGCGCTAGGTTATGAAATAAAGGGTGAAAGAATGGAACATTGCTGGTGGAAGGTTCAAGACAGAAGGAAGACTGTTCTCAGGACAAATGCCACAGACGGAGCTCTTACTGTTCTAGACTAGGCTGCACATTCATAGGTTGCAACCCCTTTTGAGTCAAAAGATATCCACTTCGGACTGACGCTATTTATTATTTCGGGGAAGAGCCGGTGCCTATAATATGCCTTATCTTTGAAAGGAAGTGCCATACCTAGCCAACTCTCTTTATTGGGGCCTAGCCTGATTGCCCATTAGTAAGGAAAGGAGGATCTTGACGTTTCATATTAATAGGATGCTATCGAATAGAGTTTTGTCGCTAAACCGGAATAGTGAATACGAAAAATAGCAAGTGTGGGACTGATTACTGTTCTCTTGATGCGTATTTGACTCCATTATTCCTTTAGATTCTTATTCTCATAATCTTATATTATTATGAAATATGAATCTTCATCTTCATTCATATTCCCTAGTCTAAGGCTATTAAGACACCGAAGGAAGAGGAAATGAAAGTCTTAGAATAGGAAAACCTATTCTTTTACAACCGGAAAGAACACCTGATCGGCTTTTCCGGTGTGAATATAGATAAGAGAAAAAAAGGGAAAAGTCTTTATTAACTGCAACAGTGTTCGTGGCACTTGCCTTACCCAGCTTTTAAGGAAGTCCTTGAAGATGATTTCAAGTTGATTGATATTGATGTCTCAACTTTGGATCTGTTGTCGGTCATAGGAAGTATCTTGAAGCGGGATTTTTGCCCACTTCTCCACGGCTCGGTCCCAACCAAACCTTACTCGATAGTGGAGGCGACTAACAACTGGCCACTCTGGTGTTTCACCCCGGATGCTGCTTGCTCCTGCATCAATGCCCATGCTTAAGCCATGTCTTGGTAGTACCTCCACCCACCCGAATGATCTACCTACCTTACCCGAGCCCAGTTGATAGTTCTTACTCGTTTTGATGGATATTTCTTCCTTCCGGATATACGGCCTTTGGACCGGCTCTGCAGGCAGGTGATCGTGGCCAAATGAGTTGTTACAAATAGCGGATCGCGGGGTGTGTGATTGATACATGTGTACGTTTTACGAGAGCTCAGATGACGGAATGGTCTATCGAACTAGGAAAGTTCCCTTTTTAAGGATATTGGTACGTTAGATAGTCTAAGCAGCGTCAAAGTCTTTCCCGGTCCAGTGAAAGTCGCTTCTTCTACTTCAGAGGGATTTCATAAGTCTCCTCTCCCCGATAGCCTACAGCTCGCGTAACCCTATTTCCAGTAGCCAATAGAAGCGTACGGGCTGAATGAATAATTCAGGCAAGGCAGCTATCGTTACTTTATGCCATTCCAGCTTGCACCCCCTAGAATGAATAGGGCTTTCTTTCGAATTGGATTTCCCGACTTGAGAGCCTGAAGCCCTAAAGACCAAAGGAGACTGGCTAGAATGGATAGCGTTTGGTTTACCCAATTCATGTTCCTCTGTCAAGATCAAGATGAAGGGGGGGAGGATGAGATCTTTTGGCGGGTGAGTGGGGGTCCTTGGCTAAGATGGAATCTTCACCTTTGCTTTCAAGCTATCAAAGCCGGGAACCAAAGACGTTTAGGATCGATTCCTTATTCCCCAAAGGGAGTTGTTTCCGACCCTTACATCATCCTAAAGAGAATCAAGATATCCCAGGAACCAAGCTAGGGATTCATGACTAGCGAAAGCCTAGCGAACAAAGAAGCGCTCATTCTTCTATCGTGTTTACTCTCCCTTAGCCCACTCCTACCTAGGCAGGAGGAGATAGAGGAATTTTTGTCTTTGGGCATCCTCCTCTTAGTCTTCCGGTGAGGAGTAGGTATATCTTGACTTTATAGGTTACGGGAATAAATATCTGTTGGAGTTCGAGTGGAAGTTGCCCGGTTCAAGTACGCTAAATGCGGTATCAATAATGCATGGCCAACCAACTTCGTAGCTCGATCTTATACTTTTATAGGTAACAGATTTAGACTTACACAAGTTGGAAGATTCCATTCACGAAATTTGAAAAATAGAATGCGAGACAGAATGGGTTAGTTGTCCAGTTTGGTAGCCGAATCTCCCGTCTCCGTAATTCTTGCCTTACAAGAGCTGCACTAAACAAATGGAAAGGCTCTAGGCAGCCCGAATGCAAATGTTCATATATCATATTGCCAGGAAGGGTCCGCAAGAGAAGAGAGAGCGGTGGACAAAGTGGTTTGGGCTCCCCTACTTCCCCGATTGGAGAAGAAGCAGTGCAGTGCGGTTGTGTTTGATCGAGCAAGCAAAGGAAATGGCTGATTCACCCTCACTAGGAACTCTCTATTATTTAGAGACGTTATTTAGTGACAAACTCAATTCCTTCTCTCCTTTCAGTCGAGTCTATTCTCACCTCTCCCTACGGTCGAGTCTATTCTCACCTCTCCTTTCACTCGAGTCACTTCTTTATGCCCTTACACGAGACGCAGATAGCGAGCAGACAGCTAGATTCTTACTGAGAAAACCACCTTTCTTTCTTCATATGGGATTCTCCACATGAGGAGCATTAGAAGGCCATATAGAGCCAAATAGAATATAATATAAATTATACATTCTCGGGGACCGGGGTTTAGCTCTTTGAAGTCCCCAGAAGGATAAATAAACATTCTTTTCCTCTCTTTCCAGACGTCTCATCCCTTTCTTCTCCTACCTCTTTAACTAGTAGAAAGGTCTCGCTTCCTCTTCCTTTGGTCGAGTGAGTCAAGCTTCCTAGCTTAGCTAAATCATCTTCATTAGCAACTCTAGATAGGACTGCGGAGAGGACAACCCAGGACCAGAGAGGGATAGCGGGGAGATTCTGACGAGTTCAGATAGGCTTTTGAACTATAGGTTAGACCTAAGATTCGTCGAGGAACTCTAAGCTCCTTAGCTCATGGAACTCTCTAACTCAAGTAGTCTTCCTATAAAGCTACCGTATAGATGTCCTATAGAGCTCCCGTAAGGATGTCTTATAGTGAGTATAGTATGCTCTATTATTCCTTAGCACTTCGCTAAGCGACATCAACCTCAGCACAAGAGCTAATCCTTTAAAGGGAGATCGTTCAGAAAGGGAGGGCTAGTGGACAACTAGCTAAGCGAATCAAATCCCGAAAGAAATCCCACGATCACGAGGAAATAGTCCACGCTTTGTGCTAGTGCCGCTACCTTTCTCGCCAAAGCTATCGCTTTCTCTTCTTAGAAGGAAGAGGAAAGCATAATGAGCGGTACGTTTCATTTATTTTTGATTTTCCTATGGCGTTTTCATACTCACCCCTGAAAGTGAAATAGAGATAGAGATAATCTATTAAGTTGGAAGGCGGAAAGAAGCATGGAAGCCCCTTATAGATTAGCAAAAACAAAGAAACTCTTTCTAAATAATATATTGGTTGTTGTGAAGTGAAAGGGGAGGAAACTCAACTAGTCCCTATCTCCATAAGAGGAGCAATACAGGAAGAACCACAGCTATTTCAAATAAGCGATTTTAGCCCTTTCCTTATCAGTCGAGTGGCTTCCGCTCCTTATGTGTTGGAAGTTTGATCGGAAGATAAGTAGGCAAGGCCATCCAGATAGATGCTTTTTGACCCGGCCTGAAAGAAGGAATACGAGGCGCAAAGCGTAGTGGATATACTATTCCTGCTATCTGACTTCCCGAGGGAGAAGAAGACGAGTGGTCGAACACACTCTCGCATTATGCTTGTAACAGATATGCCAGATGGGAATGAGGAAATCATACTGCCGATTAAGCGACTACCCATGAATGGGGATATCACACTGCTTATTTCGCGAGTAATCCTTCATATCATGAAAGATAGATAGACTACTGCCCTTTATGGACTTTTGCGACTAAGCATTTCTGATATTCAAGATGAAATTGAATAAGATAATACAGATGGTAGCGTAGAGTCATTTTATCCAAGCCGTCTAGATGGACCTTTCCTTCTATCTATTTAGATTGTACCCAGTCTAAGTCTGAGTATTCATAAAGGTGCAGTTCGCTTATTCCCATTGATTGAGTAGTTGATAGGACCTCTCTTGGTGGAAGTGAGTAATACTTGACTGGGGGGTAACATGTTCCTTACTTAACCAAGGATAGTTTGGCGTTGATTTTCAATAGCTTGAGCAAAACGGGTTTATTGCCTAGACAGCATTGATTCCATCATTTGTTGGATATCGGCTAGACTAGCCATGGTAGGTTGAATGGTTTGTTGAATCTGTATGGGAAATAGGAAATAAAAATACATTAGAGTTGTGAAAAGGGACATAAGATTTGGCAAAAGGACAACAAGAAAGGGTTGAAGACCTCACACTCATCCTTCTCATAGCACCGACTAAAGACATCACAAGGACTAACCAAAAACTAGACTAACCTATAGTCGGAATCTATCTAATACCTAGTTAATAGGGGCATTTCTATCGAGTAGTCACTCATTCTGTACTGACTCGGAAATAACATATACAATGCATGATGAAAACATTTTCGTGAACACGCGAATGGTTATGCAGTATTATTATTATGGTACATACATCCTAAGGGAAGGTTCTTTTGTCATTACATGGAAAGGTAAAAAGGGTGGTTCCCCATCTGTGACTTGTCGCGTATGCGCTGTGAATGCTTCATTTAGGATTATGAACCCCAACTTTGAGAACGGGCATTTTCGGGGGACTAGCCTCCTTCCTTCTTTCTTCGATCGGAATACGAATGAGATCAAAAAGGCCATCATTGGGGCAAACGATGCAATAGCTTCGGTTAGAGCAAAGCCCAAAATGGCATAACCAAATAATTGTTTAGCCAATGATGGATTTCGCGCCACGGAATGAATCGAGGAACTAAGGACGTTTCCAATACCGACAGCAGCTCCCGCTGAAGCAATTGTAGCAGCTCCGGCACCCATTGATTTCGCACCTTCTAACATCTCGAGTTTAGAATTATCCTCACGCTTTTTAATTCACTTATGTTCAGCTATAAGAATCATTTCTATTGCGAGAATCTAATATAAGAGAGAAGGACAAAGGGCTGACATCGTTCATCCCCCAATTGTTTCCCATTACAATGAGAAAGAGGTAAACGTTCCCCCCCATAAAAACACTGAGAGCCCAGGCGCATCTGACTATGAGTATGTTATAAACCTCCCATACGTGGGAAACCAGATTCGGATTTGTGACAACCCGAACCCAGTTGTCAATCACAAACCGGAAAAGAAGGGAAAGAACCCAAACAAAAATGACCAAAAACTCCCTAACTATCAACTTCAAAATTGGAAGCCGATTTTCCCAGTGATGAAATGTAGACATTGGTCTTTCCTTTGTCCTTCCCCCTTATTCCTTTCTATTGTCTTATCGATTCCTCGTCGATTCTTCCCCTCGTTCCTTTCTATTGGGCCGGTACACTTCACACCAGGCCAATCTCGATTCAAGTCAAAGCCTCCTGACGTGAACGGACGCCATTGCTTTGGCTCCAGTCAGTGAAGACGGCTATCAACCTCGAATCAAAACCTTTCTGTTCTCTTATGATATTTCGAGTGAAAAGATCACTCCCAAAAGCCAAGCTTGATCTTATATACGATACCACTAGCGGACGACTATCAGCATCCACCTTCTGCTTTGTAGTAGTCAAGGAAGATTTTGAACCCAAGGAACTAATGCCACTGATAGGAAAGACATAGACTCTATGCCCACTTACCGCTCTACCACTTCAATTCAATGACGGACTGAACCTACCTTTCCCCATTCGACCTACCTGAGAACACTAACGGAACACTCTTTGACTCCCACTGACCAGCGGATTCCTGGTGTTGTTTCTTCTTCATTACCATTGATTATTCGGGATCCTGTTGGTGCTGATCGGCAGCGAATATCCCCAGCTGTCCAGCAAGTGGATGGTTTTCAGGACGTCGTCAGGTTCTGGTCAGCAACAGATTGTTACGGCGTCCGCTGATATTGCAGTTCAGACGCGACCAGTTATGGGCTTCAACGGAAAATGTTCATATATCGTCCTTGAAGGAGGGTGGGACAAGTTATTCGGCACGGTATCTGAGGTTCAATCAGTCTCGAAGGATGGGCTGGGGCTTTCTCTGCAACACCAGGTGCAGTCTAGTGCGCTTGTTGAGGGCAGCTTCACGGATCCTGAGTCTGATGAGGACCCGGTGCATACTTTCAATTCCTTTGGGGTTCTTTAAAATATTCAGGATGGTATGGATGGAGACTAAGGTGTCTCTGTCTCGGTCTCCTCCCGCTACGTCATCTACTTCGCTACCTAGTGAATATAACTCCCCTGCTCTTCGTCCTCCTTTGAGGCCTATGAATAGATCCCCCTTTATAGATGAACCTATAATCCATACTCTGAGCTGTTTCATTGCAGTATGTGCTATAAAATGGAATGTTGATCCAACTCTCTTAATAAGCTATATTCAGTATGTATTAAATAATAATATACCATTTGATAGTCTCAGAGATCTTGTAATGAGTGGTATCTTCGATAGGTATATTGAAGGTGGGGCTAGCCTTTCGTCTATTACTGAGGTGGTCACTCCTTCATCGAGTGTGCCGGATGCTGGCATCCCTAGTCGATACATAATACAGTTTATCACATACCTATAGATCAATCATCTGTTTCTGATGTACCGAATCAGCCGTTAGGCAATATTGACACTAATAATAGTATCGGCTTCAAGTTATTTATCGGGACTGCTCTGCCCGTGGTTGCTCTTTCATTCTATAATGGTTCTTCCGGCGTAGCCTTGCCAACTTATATTCCTACATGAACTGAAAAAAGAAAATAGAATATGATTAGTGAAAGAATGATGCTGATCGGATCGTATATTATCACAAAATTCGGATCTCTTTGAGTTAGAGGATATGGAAATGAAGGTTATTCAAATGGAGGTGAATGAGGGGTCCTATGTATGGGGTGAGTTCAAATTGCTATTTATTCATAAAGATGAGATGGAAGAAGTGATTCTTTTTCAATATTTGTTCGTGTAGTCGATTCAGACTACTACCTCTCTGTATATATTAGACCCCGTGATAGACTGATTCTTATGGCTCTAACAGATTTTCTTCTCAATACCTTGACTTATTCTTATTTTTTGGATTCATCCTTTGCCTATCTAGAAGATCGTGATCTGCTTTCTTACATATCAACAATTGTAGGCTGGGGTCCTGTAGAAGTAGTTATCCTTGTTGATCTAGAAAGGTCAATCTCTACGCTTTCCCGTTCTCGTCTCATGGCTAAACTCTCAAGCGCTGTGAGGGATCCCTTTATCGTCCAACCTTTTCTCCTCTTTCTTCAATTCCCCACTACTCACTAAAATGGGTCCTACCCCTGATTTTGGCTCGGAAGGCCTTCAGGTACCGACATCAGTCCTGTCTTGCTTAATATCTTTTTAGATCACTTTGATAGGGCTTTCCGATCCCGATTTCCCCAGCTTCCTTTCGCTCGCTATTGTGACGAGATTCTAGTCCCAATCCGCGTAGACAGACCGGAGGATGGATCTATAGAAGATATAGTTCCCATTATGGTCTCATTACTAGAAGAATTCGAATTGTCTGCCCGTTACCTAATTGACTTATGCCTACTCCGGATTAGTGAAAATAGCCCTAGCTAGATTATCAAGCTCTCCTCCCGTAAATGCATTCTTTTTGAATGAAGACCCTGTAGCTGTAGCAAAGGAAGAAAGCGTAGAGGCTCTGCCTGATCCCCTGAGATGGAACAACTTCTGACCCTAAAGAAGGGCTGGCTAACGGAACTATAATAGAATATATCATTCCTGCAGGACCTCTTTCTCTCAATAGGGGGCATTTCTATCGAGTAGTCACTCATTCTGTACTGACTCGGAAATAGGGGAACTTGCTTATTCGCCAGCTTGGGTTTCGGTTGCAGATGCGATTGATTATGCCATTCTTGCTTTCGGTGGAATAGAATGATGAAGATCTAGGTATGCACATGATGAAGGGAGAGGCCAAGTGATGG
>CAMAPF010000238.1:2500-5000 GCA_945859915.1 Cuscuta epithymum
TCCAACAAAGCGTTCAGGGTAGCCCAAACCCTTTAGCACCTCGGCTAGAAAGTCCCAGGAGATAGTATCGTATGCCTTGCGCAAGTCCACCATAATCATACAACGAGGTGATATGCGCTTCCTATTGTATCCTCTAACAAGTTCCTGGGCAAGGAAGATGTTATCAAACATAAGGCGTCCATCGACAAAGGCACCTTGCGCTTGGTTGATCAAACCCGAGAGGGTGGGGGACATTCTAGCCGCAATAATTTTCGTAATAATTTTGTAGAGGACATTCGTGCAGGAAATAGGTCTAAAATCCGAGACCTTGGGGGAGTGACTAGTTTTAGGGATGAGTGCAATAACAGTATGGTTAATCTGTTTAAGCAATCTTCCCGAGTTGAAGAACTCTTTAGTCGCATTTGTGACGTCTTCCCCCACCACATTCCAATTCTTCTTAAAGAAAGCCGATGAATAACCATCCGGCCCCGGTGCCTTATCATCTCCGATATCAAACAAGGCATCTTTAATTTCCTCATTAGTTATTGGTGATAATAGGCTATCATGAACACTTGGTTCAATCAAAGGGCCGGTTCCTAGGACCGATTGGTCAATGGAAAGGTTATCCATCTTAGTACCAAACAATTCAATAAAAAATTTTACAAATTCATTCCCTACTTGATCAACAGAATTAGTAAACGTGCCATCATCCAAAACAATGGAGGTTATGGCATTCCGGGACGCATTCCTCTTGACGATGGCATGAAAGTATCTTGTTCCTTTATCGGCTTCAAGAATGTGTGTCGCTTTTGCTTTTTGTTGAAAGAAGCTGCACTCGGCTTCCCCCAAAAAAATAGCTTTCCTTCTAGCCTCCTCCAATCGTTCTTTCAGTTCGGTATCATGCGGAGAAACAAGCCATAACCTGTTCAACTGTTTGAAATCTTCCTTGGCAACCTTAGCTTTGTTAGAGATATGGCCGAATTCAAGTTTGTTAAGATTCTTAAGAGGCTGTTTAAGCATCTTAAGTTTCCTAACAAGTTGGTATTGGGCCGTACCAGTAATATTTACACTCCAATTCTGCAAGACTAGGTTAGCAAAAGCATGATGTTGAGTCCACATGTTAAAAAATTTAAAAGCTCTCGGCCTAGTGGAGGTGAAATTAAATATGGAGATCACGGTGGCTGTGTGGTCAAACTCAGCCTCCATTTCCTCAAAGTGAGCCTTACAATTAATTCCCAATTGATTCCAAGCCTCATTAATCAAAACCCTATCCAGCTTAGCCCAAAGTGTGCCCTTATTCCACGTAAAGAATTCTCCGGTGGAGGGGGCATCTTCAAGACTAGCACAAATTTTAAAATCAAGCAAATGTTGCATAAAATAAGCCGTGGGGGGATTAGAGCCAACCCTTTCGGTGGGAGAGCATATACAGTTAAAATCACCTGCCACAAACCAAGGGTCCTTGATTCGGTCTCCTATAGTGGCAAGGTGCTCCCAAAGGCTCTTACGCTCCAAGACCGTGTATAGGGGATACACAAAAGTCGCATAGAGAGTAGAGTTAGTGACTCGGCATATACACCTAAAGTGCATAAATTGCCGATCTACCTCAAGCAGCGTGCAATGCAGAATGTTTGGATCCCACATCACCGCCATACGACCACCATTAATAACATCAAAATTTGTCTCGAATGTCCAACCCGGCCATTTATTAGAGACAAGATTTTTAAAATTATTTAAATTCATTTTAGTTTCCAAAAGACCAACCAAGCATGCATTATTTGAATTAATAAAACGCGAAATAGTAGAGTGTTTGGAGGTTTTGTTCAAACCTCTCACGTTCCACACAACGGTTTTAAAATTCATAGGATTCTGACTCGGTGGAGGAGTGGCCGTCCCCCTCATTCGCCACATGTTTCCCTTTTGCTTTTGCTATCTTAGCTTCTCTTGCTTCTCTTCTCCTTTGTTTCTCCATGGCATACTTCTTGTTATCCCTAGTTGTGATATCAAAAAAAGAAGCCACATAATTATAAAAGATATTATGTTTGAAGTCATACCATTGAGTTTGTGGGTTTGGTGTTACTCCCGGTAGCTTGCTAAGGCATTCGTGAGTGAAAGAAATGCCTCCTTTGTCCAACCCAACTCTTCTAAGATCTTCACCAAGTCTTGAGATTTTGTGGTGCTTAGGAAGATCCTCCGGCTTCATAGCATAGACTGTCCTCCTCTTTCTCTCATCATAATCTATTCGGGTCACAACTTCCCCTCTTTTAAGTTCATGCACATTGGTGATCAGCCGGCCTCCCTCTTCATCGAAGCCAATATTGCCATTTTTTGGGAAGTTTACAGGCGGCTTTGGCTTGACAGCTTGGCCCGCATCCTTCAGATTGTTATCAGTTTGGTTGGCATTAGGTTTTGGGTTGGGTGGGGATGATTTAGTTGCCATCTCCTTCTTTTTAGTAACCGGTATCCAGGTTTTTTCTTTCTTTTCCTTGTTATCATCAATCGGCCCCCTAGTCTTGGATTGTGG
>CAMAPF010000238.1:55000-60000 GCA_945859915.1 Cuscuta epithymum
TTAGTATGGTTAACCCTTAGGCCCGACACGTCCCCAAACTCTTTAAGAGCATTGACCAATATCTCAATTGAGTATTTGTCCCCTCTTGAGAAGAGCATTAGATCATCCGCATAAGCCAAGTGGGTTATACCCAAGGAGGCGCATAAAGGATGGTAATTAAAGTTTGAGGTCTCGGCTCTAATGGTTAATAGCCGTGAGAAATACTCAAGGCAAATAACGAACAGTAATGGGGACATTGGATCCCCTTGCCTAATACCCCTTTTCCCTTTAAAGAAACCATGCAACACACCATTCAAAGACACCGAAAAGGAAGCAGTGCAGACACATTCCATAATCCATCCAACAAAGCGTTCAGGGTAGCCCAAACCCTTTAGCACCTCGGCTAGAAAGTCCCAGGAGATAGTATCGTATGCCTTGCGCAAGTCCACCATAATCATACAACGAGGTGATATGCGCTTCCTATTGTATCCTCTAACAAGTTCCTGGGCAAGGAAGATGTTATCAAACATAAGGCGTCCATCGACAAAGGCACCTTGCGCTTGGTTGATCAAACCCGAGAGGGTGGGGGACATTCTAGCCGCAATAATTTTCGTAATAATTTTGTAGAGGACATTCGTGCAGGAAATAGGTCTAAAATCCGAGACCTTGGGGGAGTGACTAGTTTTAGGGATGAGTGCAATAACAGTATGGTTAATCTGTTTAAGCAATCTTCCCGAGTTGAAGAACTCTTTAGTCGCATTTGTGACGTCTTCCCCCACCACATTCCAATTCTTCTTAAAGAAAGCCGATGAATAACCATCCGGCCCCGGTGCCTTATCATCTCCGATATCAAACAAGGCATCTTTAATTTCCTCATTAGTTATTGGTGATAATAGGCTATCATGAACACTTGGTTCAATCAAAGGGCCGGTTCCTAGGACCGATTGGTCAATGGAAAGGTTATCCATCTTAGTACCAAACAATTCAATAAAAAATTTTACAAATTCATTCCCTACTTGATCAACAGAATTAGTAAACGTGCCATCATCCAAAACAATGGAGGTTATGGCATTCCGGGACGCATTCCTCTTGACGATGGCATGAAAGTATCTTGTTCCTTTATCGGCTTCAAGAATGTGTGTCGCTTTTGCTTTTTGTTGAAAGAAGCTGCACTCGGCTTCCCCCAAAAAAATAGCTTTCCTTCTAGCCTCCTCCAATCGTTCTTTCAGTTCGGTATCATGCGGAGAAACAAGCCATAACCTGTTCAACTGTTTGAAATCTTCCTTGGCAACCTTAGCTTTGTTAGAGATATGGCCGAATTCAAGTTTGTTAAGATTCTTAAGAGGCTGTTTAAGCATCTTAAGTTTCCTAACAAGTTGGTATTGGGCCGTACCAGTAATATTTACACTCCAATTCTGCAAGACTAGGTTAGCAAAAGCATGATGTTGAGTCCACATGTTAAAAAATTTAAAAGCTCTCGGCCTAGTGGAGGTGAAATTAAATATGGAGATCACGGTGGCTGTGTGGTCAAACTCAGCCTCCATTTCCTCAAAGTGAGCCTTACAATTAATTCCCAATTGATTCCAAGCCTCATTAATCAAAACCCTATCCAGCTTAGCCCAAAGTGTGCCCTTATTCCACGTAAAGAATTCTCCGGTGGAGGGGGCATCTTCAAGACTAGCACAAATTTTAAAATCAAGCAAATGTTGCATAAAATAAGCCGTGGGGGGATTAGAGCCAACCCTTTCGGTGGGAGAGCATATACAGTTAAAATCACCTGCCACAAACCAAGGGTCCTTGATTCGGTCTCCTATAGTGGCAAGGTGCTCCCAAAGGCTCTTACGCTCCAAGACCGTGTATAGGGGATACACAAAAGTCGCATAGAGAGTAGAGTTAGTGACTCGGCATATACACCTAAAGTGCATAAATTGCCGATCTACCTCAAGCAGCGTGCAATGCAGAATGTTTGGATCCCACATCACCGCCATACGACCACCATTAATAACATCAAAATTTGTCTCGAATGTCCAACCCGGCCATTTATTAGAGACAAGATTTTTAAAATTATTTAAATTCATTTTAGTTTCCAAAAGACCAACCAAGCATGCATTATTTGAATTAATAAAACGCGAAATAGTAGAGTGTTTGGAGGTTTTGTTCAAACCTCTCACGTTCCACACAACGGTTTTAAAATTCATAGGATTCTGACTCGGTGGAGGAGTGGCCGTCCCCCTCATTCGCCACATGTTTCCCTTTTGCTTTTGCTATCTTAGCTTCTCTTGCTTCTCTTCTCCTTTGTTTCTCCATGGCATACTTCTTGTTATCCCTAGTTGTGATATCAAAAAAAGAAGCCACATAATTATAAAAGATATTATGTTTGAAGTCATACCATTGAGTTTGTGGGTTTGGTGTTACTCCCGGTAGCTTGCTAAGGCATTCGTGAGTGAAAGAAATGCCTCCTTTGTCCAACCCAACTCTTCTAAGATCTTCACCAAGTCTTGAGATTTTGTGGTGCTTAGGAAGATCCTCCGGCTTCATAGCATAGACTGTCCTCCTCTTTCTCTCATCATAATCTATTCGGGTCACAACTTCCCCTCTTTTAAGTTCATGCACATTGGTGATCAGCCGGCCTCCCTCTTCATCGAAGCCAATATTGCCATTTTTTGGGAAGTTTACAGGCGGCTTTGGCTTGACAGCTTGGCCCGCATCCTTCAGATTGTTATCAGTTTGGTTGGCATTAGGTTTTGGGTTGGGTGGGGATGATTTAGTTGCCATCTCCTTCTTTTTAGTAACCGGTATCCAGGTTTTTTCTTTCTTTTCCTTGTTATCATCAATCGGCCCCCTAGTCTTGGATTGTGGTTGAGTATTCGGCTTACGTCTCCTAGCATTTAAGTTAATCCCCTTTTTTTCCTTCGGGGGTGCAGTGAGGTGATATGGAGTCTCGGCTTTAGCCCCATCCTTTTCCGGTTCCACTTTGTTATCCACGACAGTGGCCTCCTTCTGCTCTTTGTTAAGTACCTTGCAGTTAAAAGGATGATGGCCAAACACCTTGCACTCGAAGCAGAAGTTAGGATACGTTTCATATATAACAAATTGATTACGTTCCTTACCCGAGGGTTGAATGATAGGAATTGATAGCGTAGGGGGTTTGGTGGCATCCACCTCCACCAAGACTCGGGCAAAGTGAGAGCGTGACTTCTCTTGCGTTACCTTATCCGCAACCAGTGGTAACCCAACCCGAGAAGCCAGTTCACTTATTTCAGCCTTATTCCATAGTGTGACAGAGAGGCCTGGGAATTTCACCCAAATAGGGACTTTTAAGAATTCTTCCCCATCAAAATCGAAGTCATCCGACAGGATCCTCAAGAACAGGGCCTTTCCGTATAGTGCATAGGGGCCCTCGGCCATCACTTTATTGCGTGCATCCTCTGTCCGAAACTGGAAGATCACCCAGCCCCTATCATGCTGCTTTAGCTTGACTGGAACTCCCCATTTGATGGACAGCTCCTGGAAAGCCCGCATGCCTGGAAATCTGCCTGCAACAAAACCAACCAAGCAGTACCCCCAAATCTCAATAAGTGTAGGGAGTTTTCTGTTAGAGAAATCTACCTTATCTCCTTTAGGAGGTATATATTCCAACTTCATGCCATGTTCAATAGAACGATTATTTTGGAATAGTTGATTCCATGAAGTCTTCTTGACAGGCTGCTCTTTGTCACTTTCTTTATTCGCGATCTCAAAAAGCGAGTCAACACTACCTGTTTCAATGTCAACTTCTTCAATTTGCCCATCCAGTTTAGTCTTTTCCTTGACCTGCAGCTCTTGAATTTGTTTGAAAGAGAGTTCATTTGAGCTTGTTGTTTTAGAGGAAGCTGAGCCCGAGTCCTCCATCACCCCACCAACAGACCCCATTGGAACAGATTTATGGGTGGCATTTTCTACAATGTTAGGACCACCTACATTGAGGACCCCATCTTGTTCTGTTAAGGCCTCGGTATGAGGGGGGATAGAAGTGAGCTTTGAGCTTTCACCATCTGGCTTAATAGCACATTTGGACATTTGAGACTCCAGCTTTTTTTTTTTCTGCCTCAGCTTTCATGGCATTGATCTCCGCTTGTCTGGCATTGAGTTTCTTAATCTTTTCATCAAAAGCATGGTCCTTTTGAGGTGGTGTGCGGGTTTGTTTGTTTTTCCTAGTCATGTAGGAAATAGAACAAGGCCCACCTCAGGTAGACATAGCTCCAGAAGTCAGAAGAATTATTGTATGCAGTCTATGCGAACACCCCTGAAAGGTTAGCTTTCACAAAGAAACAAGTATACAATCCAGAGAATAAGCTTAAGTACAGAGTTACTGTAGCAGTGTTCTTCACCGTTGTAGAGGACGAACAGTACACAAGATATTGATAATACTTCAGAAAATTTTCAAAGATTACCGAGAGATGTTAGAAGATAATGTAAACACCACTCAAGTGTTTGATTTTCACAACAGTAAGTAGCTATTTCCCAGAACAGATCCAAAACCCTAAGACCTGCGCACAAGTACTGTAGGAATTTGAATTTTAAGAGAAATTGAAATCTTACTTACAATTGATGAAACCACTATCAGTAGCTTCGCCTTGACCAGATTGTTCCAGAACTAGCTTCAAATTTGAATTTAATCGATGGATCTGGGAGGAAAGACAGGTCAACGCTCTGGTGTGAACAGTACTCCGCGACAGCAGATCTGTAAAACCTCCAGTATGACGGCGGTAATACGGTCGGAAATCCGGTCTGGGAGGTTCGCCAAGGAGCGGCGACCCCCAAACACCCTTCCCCTTCCACGAACAACCGTCCAATTTCAGATCGAAGCGCTCTTTCAAAAATCGGGAATGAACAGTGTATCTGCGATTTGAGGATCTAAAACTCGACTTAGGGACTTGGAAACTCAGGAGATTCCAAATCCAATCAGTAGAGGAGGAACCGAGATTAATTCCTAAGGAGGATCTATCAGGAAATCAGAGAGGGATCGATTGGAATGAAAG
>CAMAPF010000240.1:0-264111 GCA_945859915.1 Cuscuta epithymum
GGAGCAGCGGAGGTGGTCTCAAGGTCTGGTCTACTGCTTTGAATGCCTACCTCATCAACCAGTGTGTTTGCCTAGGCAAAATGATAATAGATAAACAGAAGCGTTTACAATACGAGCTCACTGTAAATTTACCTCCAAAATAAAACTCATGCTTTTTAGGTATGCAACAATGAAGTTTGTAACATTTTTTCAACTCACGGGAGTCACATATTGGAGTAAGTATGAATCTCACAAAGAATGAATACTCTATCCATTTTTATTTAGTTGATGAGTTGATCCATTATGTTTTTCATGGTTTCAAGAGGGAAGTTATAGGGGTAGTGCACTAGGATAGAGTAGTAGACACGGTAGAAAAAGTAAGATTTTATCTATTTTCAAAATGATATATGATCAAATATTAATAAACTTCTCAAAAAAGAATATGTAGCAACTAACAAAAAACGAAAGAAGCGTGAATTTGATAACTCCATTAACCTGATTTTCTTCTGCTTGTTGGATTGTAGTTTTTGTTTCCTCCTTGACATGCTTAGACTTATCATTTGGTTTGCCTTGATATTCTGACCTTACTTGAGAAGGAAACATTCCATAGGCACAACACCCTCAATACCATATTTTGTGAGTTGTAATGTAGGCAAAAAATGTGTCAGAAGTTATGCACATATTAAGGCATTGTAATATGTTTAATACATGTATATTTGTTGTATGTTTGTAGATTATGAAGTGTAAAGTTGAAAATGAAGTATTTTATGTGATGATGGTAGCATTGCAGCAGAAAAGTCAAAACGATCTCAGAGTTTGTCACGCCCCAGACCGCGTCTGTGCCACGTGGACAACCGTCGTACAACCCAATAAGAATAACCGCAGTTCATCCTTACCGAATTATACAAGACATCTGAAAGATGCATATGCCAAAACCGATTAGTAAACATACATAACAACATCAACATACAATCAAACACATAGCGGAATATAGTGTTTAGTAAGAACCCACACAAGGGTAAAACAAGAGCTCGCAGGCTCCATTAATTTATAAGTGAAAATAGTTCCATGAGCATTATTTAATTATTTAAAAATGGAACGAGAGGAAGCACGAACCACGTCTTCTCTCCATTGATCTCCCGAGCAACGGGTGCAGGAAGTAAGCTCTAGCTTCAACCTGAAAGGGTGGTCCCCCGAGGGGATCAGTACTACAGAAAAGTACTGGTGAGGGCAAACTGTATGTAATGTAACTAACGTCTTCTCACGTGAGACCCTCAGAATAGGGTGATAGTATAATTATAGGCATAACTCAGCTACCCCTTTTCAAAACAAAATGTATACATATATACATATGAGTAAAATATCTGGCCCGTGGGCCCATTTGTCCTTCAAATCATTTAGGCGTGACAGCCTCATTAAATTCACCCTTCCCGTATCTCACCCTCGAGTGGAGTCACCCGCAAGCTAACTCACTCGATATCAAAATATAATTACTGTGGGGGCCATTCAGACTCCCCATATCACGGACGTGGTTTAAATCAATTCCTGGACCAAGGGAAAATATCCTATCGGAAAACTCGTTCCCGATCAAGCACGTTTAATCATTTAACATCATTACCTTGATGTTCACCTACCGCGAGGACTATCCGTCCTTGCTATCATAGTTTTCATTTCTGGGATAACCCCGCCTTGAGGAGTACTCATACACCCTCATCCTATGTGTAATTTACTGGAGGTTAACACACCTCAAGGACTACACGGGCCCTTGTTACCTATGTGTAATTTGATGGAGGTTAAACACACCTCAAGGACTACACTTGCCCTTGTTACATATATGCACTTTGATGGAGGTTAACACACCTCAAAGACTGTATTTGCCCTTATTACCTATATGCAATTTGATGGAGGTTAAACACACCTCAAGGACTGCATTTGCCCTTGTTACCTATATGCAATTTGATGGAGGTTAAACACACCTCAAGGACTGCATTTGCCCTTGTTACCTATATGCACTTTGATGGAGGTTAACTCACCTCAAGGACTGCACTTGCCCTTGTTACCTATGTGTAATTTACTGGAGGTTAACACACCTCAAGGACTACATGGGCCCTTGTTAACGTTTGAGTGTAGAGGACTCCTCCTGGTCCTACAGAGTATTACTTAACCTTATTTGGTCCCGGGTATTCACCCGCCATGTATAATCTACCACGTACCTCGCCCAGTCGTGGTCTATAATTTATTCACTAACGACTAGTCCAAGTCTTAGCGTTTAATCCGTATTACAAGCCTTAGCATTTTAAACATCATATTTCATGCAATTCCATGCAAAATATTCATACATAGGATGACTAGAATTAATCCCCCCGTCGAACCGGGCTCCGATTCGCGTTTTCGGCGAAAACGAAAATTGGAGGCAGCAGCTTACCCGGCCCCGGGTATTCCCTATACCCGGCGCCGGGTATGTTCGGAGTTTTGGGTCAACGGCCCGTTGACCTCCGAGTTGACCCCCGAAACGTGCTCCGTTTTGCCCGAAATTTTTACACAATATGTATTATGTCTAATACAATCAATAAATGCTATTTTGGCCATTCGAACATATCTTATATTTTATATAAATATTTCCAATCATTTTCATGTATAATACTTTAGTTTATTTCTCATAAACTAGTTTGCTTTCATAACTTGCATGGTTAAGCACCTTTAATTATTCAAAAGGATACCACCTTGCATTTCCTTTAATCACCTCATGAGATGAGCAATTCGTGATTCATCATTCAATTAGAATATTATAGTCTCACAACTATTAATAAGTATTTCATACTTATTAATTATTTATACTTTTTATTCTAGTTTATCCCTCACAACTAGATCATTTTAGTAACATGCACTCTTAAGCATTTCTAAAATAGTTACAAGAATATTACTTGAGTTACTTCGGTCATTTCTCAAATGAGCCAACAAAATCATTTATATTAATTAATCATACCTTGTATTTTGTTTACCTTAGTTTATTTCTCATAAACTAAATTCACTTTAATGGCTTGCATGATTAAATACTTGAATCCTTCAAGAATACCATCTTGAATTTCCTTGGTTAACTTCCAAATTAATCAGTCATGATTATCCTTCATCAAAAGTATTAATGATTCAATTACTCATTAATCATGCCATTTTCGCATAACTTATCATCAATACAGTTAATCACATGTTTAAACACTTTTAAACATTTCTTTACATATTCATACACTAGATTACTCTAGTTGTCTCATACATAGTTCATGTATGCATTGTTATACATTTGACCATAACATATTCATGGTTAATCAACAAATAAATCTTTTCTTCATTAACCATATAATATTTTCATAATTCATATTCACCATGACTAATCATGCATTTTAAACCATTTAATCATTTCTCAAATAATGACTATGATTTTATTTAGGTAATCCCACGTTTGATTCAAGAGTTACAAGACACGTAGTCGTCCACTCACCTTGAAATGACGCTAGCAAGCTTTTATCCTCTTTGTTTGAACTCCGGTGACTTTTGGAATTTTCCGGCGAAACTCCGGCGGCTCCGGTGACTTTTCCGGCCACTCCTAGATTCCTTGAGAAGTCTAGAATATTTTGGTAAAAGACCTAACAAGGTTTCATAAACCAAATATTGTATAAACATCAAAACCTTCCGAGAAGGTGTTTTCCGGTGAACCGGTCTTACTCCGGTCATAACTCCATTTATGATTAAACTTAACCCTCCGAACCCTCATTCTACACCTCTATAAGTGTAGAACAAGTTTAAGGGTCCATCATAAGATTTATAAAATCATATGAGATTAAATGGAGGATGAAAAATGTTAATGAGATCATTACCTTGATTAATCAAGGTTTTTCTCTTCTTTTCTCGCTCTTTCTTCTTCCTTGGACATCCCTATGTTTGAGCTCGGTTATGGTTATGAGGAATGAAGTTTTGCAGAGCTCTCCTTCCTTGGGGTGGCTTGGACAAAAAGTGAGGGGAGAGAAGGTGGAGAGACAAGTTTTGTCTCAAAAGCTAATGAGTAATGGAGAGGGTCCCTCTACCTTTCAAAATTTTCTAACCCATCTCTTCATCCATCATACACCACATGACCAGGCTCACCACTCTTATTATTAGACAAAAAAAACGTGGGGTGGCCCCCACCCATGTGGGAGGTCATCCCAATATGTCCCGGAGTGTACACTTGATCCCGAAAGTTGTATTTTCCTGACTGTTTTAATTATATTTTATTTTATCGGGTTAAGTAAAATATATATCATTCTTCCAATTAATATTGGCCTTTAAAATGAATATATATTACCCAACTTTAATTTAGTGGTCCCGGAATGTATTTCGGGCTGTTATCTGATTAATTGACTATACCGATAATGGGACCTCGTTTGATTGAAAGGCCAACTTTATGGCTCAACCTTAATTTACACCATCATATAAATATTATCTAAACCGAGATGAATATAATATGTGGTCCGTAAATGTCGGATGGTCCCCGCCCATATGTGGGCCCAACGTGCCTTTTACTGTTCAAGTAGCGGTAAAAATGAGAATAAGTTACTTTAAAAATTCATTCATCATTCCTAATGACTAAATATGTGTTTTCATATTTTGTGACACTTTAATAAAATGTCACACTTATTTTTAAGTGGTCCCAACTGTATAAGCAGATAAAATCTTATATGTTTATTCTTATACAAAAATATCTTCAAGGTAGGGTCCTCCAAAAGTACCCACCTCTAACATGTCAAGTTGCTCATTATTATCCATCATCCCATGTTTTGGGTTCTTAAAATATTTATATTCCTTGTGTTATTAATTCGTAGCCTTCCGAATTATTATCAGTCCGATGATTAATGATTCACAATTATCGGATAGAGACCCCGGCCCGCTTGGCCGTCTAGTTGTCGTTCTTTATATCACTGGGGTCCATGACCCATCCCTACTATCATAATAATATCATTTTGGTAAACATTAATCATATTTTATAAATAAACTTAGAATATAATGAGTGGTCCCACGTCTAAATTAATAACCCTTTATTAATTTGAGACATATTTTACTTTCTCATTTATCAAGACTACTCTTAGTCTTGATTTACCTTCTTTATCCCAGTAATTGATGAAAAAATTTCTCACAGTAAAAATTCAGGTCCGGTGTTACAGAGTTGGCCGCTTCTTCATTGGAGTGTTGTTTCTTCTTTCTGTCCTTTGAGCTAGATAATTTATTAAACATTAGTTACAATTGTTATATATTTTCACGTAGGTTATATGATAGCACATATCTGTAATCATTGTAGCTCATATAATATATCCTAAATACTACTTCATTTGACATTAATATGTCCATTAGATGAGTAGCAACATACCTAATATGACAAACTCATATGAGTCTCAACGTGCAAATTGGTCACATCGTGAGGTTATAAGTTTTCTTGAGGTGTGTTCTAAGGAATCATTGCAAATCATTGCAAAAAACAATCGTATAGTAGTGAGGGCTGGAAACTAGTTGTAAAAGAAATGTCCAAAATGAAATTGCCTTACTCTATCAAGCAACTCAAAAACAAATTGAACATGTTAACTCGCCAATATAGCACATGGGACAAGTTAATTCGCATGGAGACTGATATATGGTACAAATACTTTTGCGGCAAATGATAAATGGTGGACTCGAAAGTCAATGGTAAATTGGTCTATACAAATCTATTTTTTTTTTTTGAAATTACATTGTTATTAAATTTCTCTAGTAAAAAAAAATACATTGTTATTAAATTTCTCTCGTAGAAAAATACAATTCTTTATTATTAAATTTCTCTCGTACTTAATAGTTGTATTGTTATTATTTGTGTTGTTTATATGCCGGAAAACAAAGAATTTGCAAAATTTAAAACTGTCGATCTTGATATGAACTTGTGTAACTTGTTTTGGTTGACATTCAGTGGACATGCAGCTAAAGGACAACATGCATGTTCCGCAGCTAACAATTTGGAGGAAGAAGTTGATGTTTACATACTAGAACAAGCAACACAAAATATCCCCGAAGTGAGATAGTTTAGTGAGTCTGATTTCCCATGACTTATTTATATAATGTCAAGGAAACTCGATTCCTATATGATGCTTCATTTGAGCCAATTGAGATGAGATTAGATGCGATTGACAATAGTGGTAAGAGGAAGCACATTGTTGGACCTGAAGAAAGTGCTAATTGTGGTTTTGTGGCTAAGAAGAGAAAGATTAATGATAAAGGTAAATAAAAATAGCAGAAAGTTGCTCAATTGGAATCAGAATTACAAGGGTTTCAAAAAATGTATGAAGGAAGGAATGGATTGTTACAACAACATATTGAGACAGAAAATGAGTTTAGTCTGTCTGAGGTGATGAATGTATTTAGAACCTTACCAGGTGTGGTTGAGGGAGATGATTTTTGGTTCAAAACATCAATGGTTATGAAAGAAAAAGAAAACCGGAAAATGTTCATGCTCCAAACTACACTCGAGTATGAGCTGAAATGTGTGAAAATGCTTGTGAAAGCACATGTGCTAATTACTTAGTAATCTCTAATGTATCACTTTATTGAGGATACTAGTTATATGCATTTCTCTTATATTTTTATACAATTTATTTATTGTTGAAGTTAGTAAGTTATCAAGGTATGATTGCATTACGAGATGAAACTATAGAAAATTTGACGCATACTATGAGGCAACATCTTTGGTAGTGTATGACGAATGCATGTGTTCTATTATTTATTTTCTTTGCTTAACATATTTTCGGACATTATAATTTGTCGTGTAATAACGTTAGTAAGTTTTGTATATTTTATGTTTCATTTTATTTTTGAAAGAACTCCAATGAATACTTGTGTGTATTTTGTGTTTCATTTTATTTTAATTTAAATGCATGTGAGCTTGTTAATATGCTTTAGAGAAAGTATATATTTTTGAATTAATTTACTCACATTAGTCTCAAAAAACAATACTAATGTCGCTCATTCAAAAATACACATTTTTTAAAAAGTAGTTGTATAAAACAAAATGAACTTCGACACAAGAGTAAGGATGAAATTTTCAAAGTAATCAATTAATTAAGTAGTCTTACAATTACCTAATCAAACAAAAAAAGTTTACTACTAAAGTGCGCACCATATATTTAACACAAATAAGGAAATAGTCTAATGATAATTTTACATTCAATCAGCCATATCAGCTAACATATTACCAAACATTTTTACTTCATCAAATTCAGCCTATTCAATTGTTCCAGTTGTTTCCAAACAGTCCCTTAATTATGCTGAGTTGCATGATGTTTATTGTGCTGTCGGGTCGAGAGTATGATGTACGCACTGATTGTCTAAGATGAGCAACATAGTTACGAACAATGAATATAAATACACAATCATTATGATAAAATAGTATGGGTAATGAATTTTGTAATTAAGTATTTTTAAAAGGAAAATTTATCAAAAAGGGAAAATCAAGCAAACTTTTAATGCATTTAAAAAATAAAGTATAGAAAATTTTAAAATGCACACATAGTTCTACACAAAAAATTACATAAAAAAAGAGAAAAAATTACAAAAATTAGATATGGTACCATGTGACCTGTGAGTAAAATTAAAACGTTCACGCTGGGACTCGAACCCAGAATCTCCCGCTCCGGAGGCGAGCGCCTTATCCATTAGGCCACGCGAACATGTATTGTTAGGAGATAGCTTTTTTGTAGAATTCAATAGCACGTTTTGGGGGCGCAATTAAAAATTTCAGGTATAAACCCTTCGAAGAAGAGACCGGCAGGCGCAGTGTCCCGACTCTGGGAATTGGTTGAAACTCAGAAAGATATGGCCTTCACTATATCCCCATCTCAAATTTTTCCAAGGAAACCCTTTCAGAGAGTCTCAACTCCGCCCCCAATCTTATCCCCTTCGTCTTTCAGGTAACTATTATTCTCCCCCAAATTTACTCTAGTCTGCGTACTCAAAGACTATTTCATTTTCACAACAATGCCTTTTTATCAACCAGTCACTTGTATTCTCAAGAGTTGGGAAGTCTATCATATTCTGTTGTGTGGCTTTCTGGATGGATTTCGTGATAGTTGAAGGAGGCCGCAAAAAAGATAGTTAAAGAATTTTTCTATTTTTCTTTGTTGGTTGGGTGAGGAAGTTGTATTCTTGTGAAAAATGGAATGGCATGACCAAAAGTGTAAAATAAATCGATGGACTGAATCACAGCTTTTACTGCACAGGGACTTAGGCAGTTAGGTGGTATTCTCGCAGCAATGGTAGTGCTAATGTTCAAATTTACTATCCTGTGAGGACATTGGTATTTCCAAATGTCTGTAGTGACAATGCCCAAGAAGTAGATTTTCTTTCAGTTAAGTTTTATTCCAGTAATATTATAGGAAAAACCGAAAAAATCCCATTTTGGATATGGTGTTTTTTATTTGTTACTACTATAATAATAAATCAAGATAATTTGATTATTTTTGTTATTAGGTTCCCCGTAAAGGTCTTAGCAAATAGAGTGGTGGTAGTGTGTTCGGCATCCTCTGCAGGAGGAAGCTCGACCTCAAGCAATGACTTAGATCCTTATGAGGTAATAATGTAGAGATAAATGCTTATGGGTTTTTTACATTGTTTTTGTGGTTGTCTTATTATGATTAGTCATCTCTAGGTTTTAGGTGTAAGCCCCATTGCAGGGTTTGAGAAGATAAAGACTGCTTATTCGAGGAAACGCAAAGATGCTGAACGGAATGGCGATGAAGCAACTGCCACCCAAGTATGTCATAATTAATCAAAGAAGGGAGTTTTTGTCAAGTAATATGTTGAACCTTTATTAGCATGAGTAAGGCTGCAATAACATTCTCTTTTCCAGCTGGAAATGGCATATGACAAGATCATGATGTCTCAACTAACACAGAGAAAGAAGGGTGTTACATTTGGATCATTTAAGGTACCCTTTTCTAGTCACCTAATAGTTAACCTTATGATCCAATGTTAATTTTCTTACGCGAGTTTATATTGAATATTGATGCAATGATTTTCTAGTTGTTAATTCATTCTTCTTGGACCGCTTCTATATGAGAAATTGAGAAGTGAACCATTTATTAGGCCCATTCACAAGCATGATAAGAACAGAAAAATAAACGCAATGGGGTAACCCGTTGCCCAAAATAATCAACGGCTGGATCCGTTGCCCAGAGCTAAACAGCTGAAACCAATATTATTAATGCTTGATTTGAATAAGCCTAGGCAGGGGTTTATATAACCCTTACATCCAAAACTGAATAGGAAACTAAATCCTAGTAAGAAACATAATATGAGTCCTAATTAAACCATTCAAGGAAACTAAATAGAAATAGGAAACCTCTAATTAATAGAAGTCCTAATTACTCCGTAAATCATACTAGGAAACAAAATAAAAGGAATAATTAAAATTAATTAAATTGCTCGCAACCAGCTCACGAAGGTGGGCTCAAGCCCGTCCCGCCCCATGCTCTTCCCGCTTCATATCAAAGCATTTTATTTTTCTATTTACTTTTTAATTCATTCATGATTGATTTTTTTATTACTCAATAATTATTATATGTTTCTGTTGTAATTATTGTGAAGCACAGGTTTCGAAAGAGATAAAGTATGCTGATAAGCAGCCTATTGTATCATGGGGTCCCAGGTATGCTATTCTGTCAAATAGTAAGAACAATGTTAATCATATCAGAATGTTCTTACATGTAAGTCTACATTAACCACAACAACAACATTACCCCAGTGCCGCAAAGGCTCCCCACCTACGGTGGGGTAAGGAGGGTCAGATGTACGCAACCTTACCCTTGTACTAAAGTACAGAGAGTCTGTTTGCGGATCACCCATGATGTAATTGTGCCAAAATTGCATGGACTGACTGCTGCTTCATAACAAAGAAACACATACAGTTTAGTGAGCCATCTTGCTTTATTCCATCATATTCCCAAACCAAAAAATAGTAATTTTTTTTAACTGAATGTCTTTTTTTATTGACCCTCGTGACATTCCTCTAGGGCACCCTATGTTTTTGATTTTTTTTTTTCACATTATTTTTTGACGTGTAACTGATTCTCATCTGAAGATGTCAAAGGTCATTTTAACTTCTTTTTTAATAAGTGTGGTTCCTAGATGCGAGTAAGTACATATCCTTGAAGTAAATGAGATTCTGCACTTATGAAATTTGGTGGTGTGCCATTGTTTCTGGAGAAAAAGTCCTATATTGTGTTGCTTGATTGATACAAGCTAGACCCAATTCCGCTGGTTGAGAATGAGAGTAAACAAGTTGTCCATCCCAAAACTCCAAAAGTATCCGATATTTCCACTTAAGGAAATCATTTTCTGGTTCACTTTTTTCCTTTTCTTAAAAGTATTTTCAGTCAAATTTGGTTGTTTATTTAGGGGTGGAGGTCGAACAAAATAACAGCCACAATTGAATCACTAATAATGTGGGATATGATTTCATGAAGATCCCACTGTGTCTATTGTGCCAGCCATTCAGCCCAAACATCTTCTTCGCTGAATTTCATCACAGGCCATCCAAGATGTCAAGAAATGCTGGTGCCATTATGAAAGGAATCATACAAACCTCTAAAGTCCTACATCATCACAAAGTTTTCTTTTCTTTCATGGTTCTGTATAATTTCTATAAAACCAAATTTCGTTATTCATTGACAAGAGAAGACATTGAATATTGAACATTCCTTCAATTTTCGATTACTACTACACAAAAGAGATATTTTATCTCTCTCTAACTTCTGCAAACCACAAGGTATTAGTGTCATAATTCTTGAATACGTAGTACGTAGTATTACTTAAATTTTTAAAACTATTTTTCGGATTATTTAATAATATATGTTTTTCCATCATTTGCAATGGAGCCAAAGATTCACTGTTTTTTTGGCTTGGGAATATGATGGAATAAAGCAAAATGGCTCACTAAACTGTATGCGCTTCTTTGTTATGAAGTAGCAATCAATTCATGCAATTTTCGACGCGATTTTCACCATGGGTCATCTGGAAACAGTCTCCTTGTGCATTAGTACAGGGGTAAGGCTGTGTACACCCGGGCCCCTTACCCCACCGTAGGTGGGAGCCTTTGCAGCATTGGGGGTAATGATGATGATGAATGATGATGACTTAATAAATATGTCATATGTTATTATGCATGTAACATGTCTTAGATTCTTTTTGTCAATTTTAGCCAAAACTGAACTGGATTTTTTTTTTCGGGAGAAAAAAACTATCTGAATCAAGACTATTATTGGGGATAGAGGAGTAGTTTTATGTATACCATTCTGTAATTCTCTTTTTGATTGGAAGTTGGAACCCTAAACAATACTTCTCAGTTCTCGCTATCAGGTTGACATAAATATCCATATCATTTATTTGTTATTTCCCATCAATGCATGTTTTCCTATCTCTATCTTGCACAAAGAGTTCTGATCTACGTTGAGTAGTTATGTGGTTCCAAGCTCCAATAGCAAATAACACATTGCCATCTAATTTCCTAAATACCAAGATACTCGGTCTGTTCTATGCCGAACCAGCCAGATTTTAATTGGCTCAATCATATACTTTCAGGTTCAGCAAATCAGAACACAGAGATATGCAAATTAATATGGCACTTTCGGCTGTATTTGTAAGTAGTAGAAGTTATGTTTATGTCTATTCTAGATTTGTTTTTTGTTCCGTTGGAGTTTTTGACCTATTTTGTACCAATACTTTGGGGGTTGTATCAAATTGGTACCATCTGTTCAATTTTTATACCATTGGTACTAATACAGTTGAATAAAGTACATGCTGATACCGATTCTTTGATATGTATCTAATTCGTAAAAAATGACAAGGGGTTGCTGTGTGACTGAGAGGTCACGAGTTCAAGTGGCCTCTTGTCAAAATGAAAAGGGAAAACATGTTCCTTATACACCCTTGTGGTGAGGACCTTCCCTGGACCCTCACCTTGTGAGGACGTCTATGTGCACCGGACTGCCCTTTTATCTAATTGGTATCAATTATCAAACTTCTTATAAACTGTACTTTTAGAAACATCCTGCTATCTTGATATTTATTTTTAAAACCACAACTATAGCTATATATAGTTCCTAATAATTAACTATTTATAAAAGTAGAAAGTATGTTCTAACAAAATTAGTTCATTTCTTTTAAATTTAAAATGAATAAATTTAGAAATATCATAATTGTTTTTCTGTGTCCCTTTACCTTTTTATACATCATATGAGGTTTTATTATACTATATTGTTTTAGTGGTGTGGGTCTCAACTCTCAATATTTTAATAAGTCAAGGATGTGCAGTTGTTAGAGTATCGCAATCAATAAACGAGTGAACAGTACAAATTGCAGAATTGAAAGGAAAGAAATCAAGCTCTCATTAATGGTGAACCATACAGAAAAAGTATCCAAGAAAAGAGATAACCATCTCAGTTCTCCCAGCCCAGATTCTAACTGACCAACAGCCTCCTTACTAACTCCCCTTTCCTAGCTATTTATTCTATTCAATCTACCAACAGAATTGACACCTCAGCAACAACTAACTGTTATACTTCTTTCTCCTGCTATAGACCTTCCCATAATGCTTATTATTGTTATTAATACTAACAGTTTCACTCGGGTGTCTATCAGCAGTTCTTAACATCAAGGTGGTAACTGTATTTATGAAATAGTAGAGCTGTAAGTGATACTGTAAAATTTTTTAAAGTCGTATTTTTTAATTGGGATGGTAGATTTGTAAGATTTTATGAAAAGCAAATTTTATTATTTTAATAATTACCAAAAATTGTAAGAAACCTACAGGTTAAAAATCTTAACTTTATACTGTACAAATGTCGCCATAAATAATTTTCTATTATTCACATACGATTTTTATTGTGCAAATCATACATACGATAAGCATTTAACATAATTGAAACACAAAATTACATGTCAAAACAGATTTTTTCATCACTTGCATGAGAGACTTTGCTTTTATCTCTATTGGAATTATATATCTATGGTTCACAGTCAATATCTAATGATTTTTTAAGCATTTCACTGAAAAAGCTTCTTCATGATTTTCTTATGATTTTCCCTGATTTTTATGCGAATGTGGATGATCCGAATACAATTCTTTATGATGTAAACATCATTTGACAACCTTGAATATCATGCTAAACCTCATAAAGTTCGTTTGGATTTAGTATATCAGTAATCCTTGTTCTTATTTTCTTTCAACAGACAGCTTGGGTTTTTATCAAACGCAATGCCGAATGGAAGCCCTTGCAATTCTTGGCTTTTGTGTTTGTGTACAGGATTTTTGAAAAATTAAAAGCTTTGGAGCCTCCTCCGTCTCTTGCATTTACAGTAAGTGTTGTTTTTAACTTTTTATTTTGAAATAAATACTACCTTCGTCCCTAATAAAACTTTCAAATAGGTTGGGCACACAGTTTAAGATAGTGGGTATTATGTGGTGGAGAGTTGTGCAGAGGAGAGAGAAATATGTAAGAAATGTTGTGAACCACAAATTCTTTACCAAAAAGGGAAAGTGGAAGTTTTAATTCGGACGGACGAAAAAGGAAAGTTGGAAGTTTATTTAGGGACGGAAGGAGTATATGTGATGATATGTTGAGCACCGAGTTTTGGATGGAGGGTTTTGGAGGGGATAGCATTGGGTGGCTTAGTTTATATTTTGTGTGGTATAATCATGCAGGAAGAAGCGGATAACGGGCGAATGTTAAGGATGGGTAAAAGGCTTCTGCGTTCCCTTGGACTGGCATTTGGCTGCATTGCTGTTTCTTCTTTGGTATTCTAGCCGACATTCTTTTACCAAATTGACCCACCCTAAGGACTTGTTCACTTGGACAGACTTAAATATAACAGACCGAACCAGATTTAGATAACACATATAAGAAGACCAGATTGTTACAAAATTAGCCATCCGGGACCAGTAAAATTCAGTCCAAATGAACAGGTCCTAAATTATACGTAGTAATTGATTATCAAAACATCCTTCATCACTTTATTTTACTATCAATTTTAGGGATACACGGGCATCCTAAATCTGATTGAATTCACGGGCCGTTTTATTCCTGCTATTATTTACAACAACCAGGTATTTCAAAAAGGGCACCCTTCAATGCTCTCTACAATATTATGTTTTGAAAACACGAGGGTCTTTTAGTCATTTCCTTCCTCACCTAACTTAGGCATGTAATATATTTGTGCTTTGCAGGAAGTGATTGTAACAACTGCAACAGCCATCTTGCTTTACATTACTGCATCATATTACAGATGATGATGAAATATTGTAGAGTTTGAAGTAAATGATACACTATGGTCTTTTAGGAGATTGTGATTGTGAATTGTGATAATCATATTTGAGATGATTGATCTCTTTTTTCAACTTTCAACCCTTCTTATGTTTTGTAGTGGAAATATAATTCATTTTTTTCTAGACGTTTGCGCTTTGAATGTTTGAAGTGACAATGGGATGATGAAAAGCAGTCAAAAGCAACCCCACTATTTCACAATGAGCATATTTGGTTGAATGGAGAATTTGTTCTTTTCCTTGATTAATAGCAATAACAAAATGTTCTTTTGTGTAGTTGATAAGGACATTCTCTTTGATTTTCATTTTTCTAGGGGCAGATTTAAGGGTGTGCATTATTGACTAACATTGAGTCCGGTCATAGCAGCATGTAGCTGTTAAAGGTGTACACGGTTCTGGAACCGGATTAGAACTAGAACCAGTTAACTTAGTTTTTAGAAGGAACTAGAAATAGAACTGAGGAACTGAAACCATGAATAGGTTGGAATTAAACTGGTACTGGCTCTGGATATATGGACTGGAACTTGCGGTTGTGGTTTATTTTATATACATAGTATAACAGTGACTACTTTGTTTTTATGTATACCAGTACATTGTTTTATTTATAATAGACAAAAGTTTATAAAAGTATCATTCGGTTGGTCAAGTTTAGACTTAAATCTAAGGGTGTTGATGATTATTTTGTACTCCAACGGCCACTTAGGGTTGGTTTGCAACTCCTTTTAAAAAGCACTTCTCAACTTTTGGCTTTGAAAAAACACTTATTTTCCCAAACACTACAACTTTTATTTTTCTCGGCTTTCGCGTCAAAAGTGCTTTTACTTTTTCCATTACACAAAAAGCACTTATTTTACCAAACGCTACCTACTTTTACTTTTCAAAATCATTTTTTTCTCAAACATTATAAACTTTTATTTAATCACTTCTCTCCATTTCACTAAAAAAACACTTTTTTAAAAGCAGAAGTTGTTGCAAACAGATCCTTAAACTTAAAAGTATGTGGTTTATTTCCAGATAAATTGGGGTTTGTGCCTTTGTGGTATTGCGCGTTCATTTGAAAATGAAGCGATAACAACGCATTACCACAAATTCCAATTTGTATGACACTAAATCAGATCTTTGAGTAATTGAGTTTAAATGCGTCCAATCACAATGACTTTTATGAACTTTTCCTTTTATAAGGTAGTGAATATGAATGAATTTGTTGTATACAATAATTCAATAAGCGCATATTGAATGAATGGTTGGACACCACTACACCAGTGTATTTTAGTATGTATTGTAGTATATGTGTATTTTCAATAAGCGCATATTGTCAAGTTTACGATTTTTTATGACTTTTTATTGTCATGTCACTTCCACATAAGATTATCTCAAATAATCTTCAAACCTATCAATTTCTCCTCATTCATGATCTTAATTTACCTAGATTTTTTATAAGACATGCACTCAATTTCAAAATCTCTACAAAGCTAGTCATCCCCTCAATTATGAGTATGTGCCTAGAAAATGGAGAGATGAGTCTAAAAGTTGAAAATAATCCTAAAATAATTTAGCTTTAGAATTTGATAACAGATTATTTTATCAAATAATCTCATAAAATAATCTCAATCCATCATCCATGATTTCAAAAAAATCCTCCACATCATCAAAATGATCCCAAAAATAATCTATGGATGGGGATGGCCTTGTACACACTTTTATACCCACTGTGAACCGTCTATGAAAAAACTTTTTTTTAATATGTGAATCTCGTTCGCAGACAAACAAGACTGGGATTCACAGACAAAAAAAATCCTTTTGACATACGGTGGATATAAGAGTGTGTATAAGTGTGTACAAATAGAATTTTTATGTGTATATAGTATATACAGAGTATAAAAAAGTGAGATGCACAAAATTGATGAGTGAGGGAAAAAACAAGAAATCAGTATATTATTAATTGTGGTACCTAGTGATTATAAGGTCTTTGAAAAACAGAGATTTGGTCCTCTTTTAAATTAAAAGGTCTCTTCTGTACAAGATTCACATCCGGCTTGAGCTAGTTCCCCAAATCATCCGGTTTATCACTCAGCTCAGAAATCGTGGCCAGTCCTATTTTGAGGGAAAAAGACGATTTGGAGATATCACGATTTCTGTGGAAATTAACAGAGCTGACTACTATGTGAAAATGGCTAAACACAAGGGGGGATCCATTCAAATACCAATGGGACCCAATAATTCAAGCCTAATAAAATTCCGTAATATTTTTGCTAATTTTGTAGGGCTTTCAAAGTCAGTGCAGGACGATTCAATCTTCTTCAACATAGGAGCAAATTAGAATCCAAGGACCCCACTTCCATCTCTAAACTGATTTTAAATAAACAAATCCAGGCGATAGGTATCGATAATGAACACGTCTTCTAATCTGGGAAACAACTCCAGTTCCCACCAAACCGGGCTTACTCATGTGCCTCTAACGATTTTCATTCGGACGACTTCATCTTTACATATGACTTCTTGGGAATGCTACTGAAAGCAATCGTCGTCCTCCTATTTCATACCCAGAAGAAATTAGGAAGTGCAAATTCAATAAGGAAATATGCCGCAAAGCCAATTTCATAACCATAGAAAACTGTCTGCCAAATGAAAATTTGAACACGCAGCTGAAAATTTACAGAAAAACTCAGAAGAACAAAAGGTGGCGTAGTATGAGAACAAGGTCTCAATCCAAAGACTACCATTGGGATTAGTTATTTTTTAGTTTCCTCTGTTTTTCCTTTTGTATTGCTTTTCATTTTTTTTTCTTTTCTCTTTATCGCATTGTACTGTTTTCCCTGTTATTAATAAAATTTCCTTTTTTCCAAAAAAAATAAAATCTACAAAGCATGGAAACTCTCGTCTCTTAGGGAAGAGTGTGTTTCTATTTCAGTAATTTTATGAAAACTCTTTGAAAATTCTACAAATAGTTATTACTCTATTAAAAGATGACATTTTCTGTTCCCGTTTGGCCATTTCACCATGATTCTCACGTAATACGTATAGTGATGGAAGATTTACGAACAATTAAACTAACAACGATTTTAAAATTTTCGCTGCATTAACTTCACGTAGTCCAAATTATCACAATTTTGCTCCGTGTGTAATTTTATATTCATCTTATTCACCTAATAATATTTTCCTATATGCATTCCAACTTTTAACTAGTTACATTCTATAAATGGACATTCTCATTAAATGTTCTTCACTTTTATATACAATATGAAAAAATGACTTTATATCATATGCGATGTCCACATAACATATGAAATAATTATATGTTTTGACTAAAATAAGGATTATTTACAAAAATGTGAGCACTGACAAGAGCGGTGATGGATAACATATAAAACTTATATTTACTTTTCAAACTCAAGTTATCATGACACTACATTGTAGTAACATTAGTCCTATTTGTATAAATAAATTTTATTTTAGTAATATTTTTGAAAATCCCCATAACATATATATGAGCTTAATATAAATGTTTGTTGAAACAAGAGGAAAATGAAAAATATACTAGGTTGTATATCAATGACTAACGAGTGCATTATAGAAGTACTCCGTATATGATAGCTTCATTAGCTTGTATCACATACCCATTGAGATTTCTATAAAGAAATTCATCTATGTTAATGATTTTAACTCATCTATATTGTTATCATGGGCTGTTTATACTAGTACTAGTAATAATTGTAGAGAAAAATAAATGACTACAAACGTAATACGGAGTATTATTCTAATAATAATTGGGTGTATGTGGTGTCGTGGTGAATGGTGATAGCACGTGAATGCACCATAAATGCTACTAGTATTAAAGTATTAGTATAAGAATATTATTAAAATAAAACTTATTAACATAATTATGACTATTCGTTACTATAACGTGGTGATGTAGTAACTTAAGTTCAAAACTTGAACATGAATTACTATGATTTCATTATTACTCTAGTAACTAATCATGTTTTTGTAAATCATCTTTATTTTGGTCATATTTATGTAATTATTTCTTAAAGGTTTCAAATCACTATTCACATGGTCAACTTATATCATTTTTAATCTTTTGTTTTATATATCAAATTTTTATTAAATTTAAATTTTCTTGATAGGCTTTGTGAAACTTTTAATGTAGTTTTTGAATATATAAATTTTATTTTACTAAAAATAATCAGTGTATGTAAACAGGAATCGGGTTCCTTTATTATCAGTCAATCATCGTAAACCGAATCGGGAACCTCTCTATGGGACGGAGAGAGTATGTGGCAAATTCGAGTCACAAATTCGAGTTTCATTCTAATAAAAAATGTCGACATTAACAGAAGCAGATACTATAATAGATTTAGAATGATATGCAAAAAAAATTAAAGTTACTTTTCTAATCAAATTAGTTAAACCATTTCATATATATATATATATATATATATATATATATATATATATATATATATACACATACATATATATTCATATAATTCTTTATTAGTCTTTTTAATACTCTGTTCCGGCTTAAATTTATCATTGGCAAATGAAATGAATATTTAGATAATAATTAAATGAGATTGTTCTGGTGTATTTGAAAAGTAAATTTGATGAATATATAATATAATGAGATGTTTCATTATATTATGATATTATAAGAGCATCTCCAATGACTAGCTATACATGGTGCAGCTTTGCTTGTCACATCAGTCTTTTCTGGCTAATACATTTTCCAACAATGTGATGTTCCAATGGTTAGCTACAATGTTTCCTTCTTGGGTAGACCCAACAAATGACCAATCAATCAATTTTTTAAAATACACTTTTTGAACGAATTGAATTATGAATTCAATAAAAATAATACTTATTCTTAAATACTACTCATATTAAATTGGGAAAATGTTGATAATATTTTTAAACCCATCAATTGTCAGTGCTAGGGATAATATGAAAATGCATATTTTTAAAATTAATATAAAAAAAGTATTTTTGTAAGTTAAAAAATTTTGAAATAGGAAACTTTAACAACACATACATACTGAAAAATACCAACTTTACATACTTTATGAGAAAATTAAAGATTTCTAAAAATTAACAAATCAAAAACATTAAATAAAATAAATATAATTAATTAAACGATATCAATTTAAAAGAAATAAAACCACTTTTGGGGCTTGCCCATTGTATTGCAGTACTTTACTTTAGTGTTAGATTTTTAATTAATTTAGTATTCCGATCTCTACGTCTTATTCAAACGTTTCCACTTTCTTTTTTGGACATTCCATATAAAGATTCTCATTTTCTATTTAAAAAAATAATTAACACTCTTAAATGAAAATTTAATAATCAAATTTTAAAAATAATACATTTTTAACATCACAGTTACCATCAATGACCCCATTATATTATATACCCATCAAAATTATTTTTCAGATTATACTCGAATATTTTATTGATAATTGTTTAAATAACTAAGTCATTTTAAAATGAAAACCTTTAAGCGGGAGTGCGGGACGAAGGTAGTATATCAATTATCCAATAGATTAAATGTATTTTGTAATTACCATTTTAGTTCAAACTTATCTCCTCTCTAGCAACTGGCTTGTATTGGCTAATTTGCTTGTCCAAGCTAGGAGGACATATGCACTCTAATGGTAGGCTACTAGTTTGAATATTTTTAAAATTGCAAGCAAGTCCTTAGGAGGAACCATTGGAGATGCTCTAAGTTTTATTTTTAATATTTGTCTATTAAATTGTCATTAAAGAATTTTCCTAAAATAGAAATGAAAATAAGAATGTTTTTACTTGGACTTATTTTAGTCTCAGACATGATCATATCCGACAATCAGATCAGATCAGACCAGACTTCTAGAATTATACGTACAAAGTATAATCTACATAAACCAAACATTTAACGGACCAGACTAAACCAATTCGAATCAAATCAGACCAAATCCATCATAAAATTTCTGTTCGAACTGTCCACGGAGTAACCACATTCATAAAATTTCTGCCAACTGTCCACTCTAAAATTTACGGAGTATCTTCCAACCTCATGTGAAGCTGCTGCATTCACTATCCCTTCTTCCGTCGCTGCATGGAAGTCATACTAATACTTCATTCTCGCTATAAATTGCCTTCAAATGAACTGAATTTCTGTAGAGCTAAAGAGATAGAGCTTAAGACTTAAGAGGGTCGGCAACCCTCGAACAGGGTGATCTGAAAATGGGGAATGTCTGAGGTATTACTGCACATTTTTCACACTTTATATAGTACAAAGCCGTTTTATTTCAGAAACTTTCATAAATTTAGGTATGGCTTTATGAGGGTGACACAAAAGAATCTTTACAGCATCAAATTTACAGAGGCCCTAAATTGGCCTTTCGGGTTTTGTTACCCACTTGTCTAAAACTAGGCGTGCATGTTTTGAACTTATGTGGGGGCGGGGTTAATTGGCCCAGGTGAAGTAGTAAAGCTGTAAAGCTTATCTCTTTTGACGTGTCTCTGTAAAAACCCCACTTTTCACACTTTCCATGTGTCTATATATACACATACTCCTATTATACTGCCAGTCTCCTTTCTCACAAGTTTGAGGTTAAGTTTTAGTTGTGGTAAGTCTTCACATTTCCTTTCAAGCTCTGGAGTTTTTCTCTGTTTCTGCTTCATAATAAGGAAATGTTGCTGATTCATGGTAGTGTGTGTGTTTTTTGTGTTTTTGTGGTGCAGGTGAGTGGAAAGATTCACTTGTGTAGAACTTTGTCAGTTTGATCCTGTTCTGCTTCAGGAGTTCAAAAGGTATATTGTTTTGTTATTCGTGTATGCTGTTTATTACTGTTATAGTATTTCATATTCCACTGTTTCATTTCCTGTTTTAGGAGCTGCCGAGTTGGTGTTTATTTTTCTTGTAATTTCCAAATGTAAAGCAATTGTGTTTGTAGATCTTTATCAAATATTTCATTAAATAAATCATGATGATCATGTGGTTATGCTATGAGCCTATGAGTTTGGCGGAATTTATGAAATTCCAGAATTTACGAATTTGCGAAATGCTAAGATCAGAGTACCACATCAAATACTATAGAGCAACATTTGATTTATATGGATTTGAATTAGATTAATCATTGTTTGATTGAATTAGACTTACTATTTGGTCTTTTTGACTGTTTGGTGATTGAGTGACTCCATGAAGGAGTACTTAACTACTTATATTACACCCCTCGTTCCTAAAAGACCTAACAACTTTTCTAGTTTGACTGTCACATTGAGTTTAGCCACTTTCCCTTTGAGTAAACAAAACTATGTTTTTATTTCTTTTGTTCTTCTTTATAAACCTCAACCACATAGTTTTCACTTTCTTGGTATTTGTGTCAGTTTAACTTGGCAAAACATTTTGGGATGGGGGATAGTATCATTTATAAAGCTTCCTTTGTCTTTTATCAAGTACTATGCAATATCAAGACTTGTAGAGTCTGTGTTGATCAAATATCCATGTTTGATAGTACTCTAATTTCAGTTAAAATCATCAGGAAAAATGATGAGCAGAACTGTGGATCTCCGGTCTGACACAGTTACTAAGCCAACAGAATCCATGCGGGCTGCAATGGCAAGTGCTGAAGTAGATGATGATGTTTTGGGCTTTGACCCAACGGCTCAATGCCTTGAAGCTGAGATTGCTAAGATAATGGGCAAAGAAGCAGGCCTTTTCGTTCCATCGGGCACCATGGGTAACCTAATAAGTGTGCTTACTCATTGTCCAATTAGGGGAAGTGAGGTAATTCTTGGTGATTATTCACACATCCACATTTATGAAAATGGAGGCATTTCCACCATAGGAGGTGTTCATCCAAGGACAATAAGAAACAATGATGACGGAACAATGGATCTCGATCTGATTGAAGCAGCAATCCGAGATCTTAGATTTGAGATATGTTACCCAACCACTAGACTTATCTGCTTGGAAAACACATATGCACAGTAAGGATCACATATCATGTCATTATAGCATCCTTTTCTGGGTCATCATTCTCATAAAGTTGTTAATAGTTTAAATGAGGAATAACAAAAATACTGTCAAACTGAAACTGACCCGAACTAAAGTAACCACAGGTGCTCTGGTTTGGGATTTATGAATTAGGCTTTACAACTGAGCGAACTTACCCAAACCCAACAGCAACCAACTTAAACCATCCCAAAATGACATAACTGAAACCAACTTGAGTTATTTGGTTCAGTCTTTTTTTATTTAGAATTTGCTCAAAATAGGATCAAAACATAGGCAAAACTCTAAAATAGCGTCAAGTATGTTTTCTTCCTAAAATAGGACTAGCCAAACTCTACAGACGAATATATCAAAGAAACTTATGTCTAGTCAGATAAGCACCTAGTGAAAGCCTAGGTGCTCAAACCTTAAAATACTTATGTAATACTCCATAAGTCATAGCATCTTATGTCTATTAACTTTGTACATTTTTAACAAAGGAGACCTTCCCTTAAAAACACCAATAAAATGCTGGTTATAGGCACCTATAAGCGCCTTTGTGAAGTTCACCCTCATGTATCCTTTGCATCGTATGATTCGTTTCAAAACTGATAAGCGTAACTTCAAAAATGAGGTGATCCATTACTGAAGACCTTTGTTAAAATTTATTAGGTAACTTTGTGGATTTGTAGGTCTTCTAGGATAAGGTGCTGCCAGTTGTATGACTAGCTCACTAGCATCTCAGATCTTACTAACAAATTGTAATCTGATTACAGTTCTGGAGGCAGATGCCTCTCAGCAGAGTATACAGACAAAGTTGGAGAGCTAGCAAAGAAATATGGGATCAAACTTCATATTGATGGAGCTCGCATATTCAATGCCTCTGTTGTGAGTACAGTCCTTTTTCTTTTGCCAAACCTTATTTTTCGTAAAGGCACCAAAAGTTTTTTTTACAAGCAAGCCGTATTTTTATATCGATAGATCGAGATTGCATGCATGCTCAAATGACCATCACAATCTTGATCAAAACCTATTAGATACAAAAGTTCTATAAAGTTCTTAGCAGTCAATAAAGGCCTAATGGCTGGTTGGAAAGATTTTCTTACTTCTATCAACATATAACACTTTGGTCTAATAAGAGGTTGATTTTTTAGGATAAATCCCAAGTCCTAATAAAAAAGGCAGCCCGGTGCACGAAGAGATCCCCGCAAGGTGAGGGTCCGGGGAAGGGTCGCACCACAAGTCTCAATAAATCCGAAGTCTTAATATAGCATATAAATAGCACGGAAATGTGAGAAGGGGTTGTGTGGGGTAATATCTATTTTTAAATAATTTCTACATTTCTCAGGTTGGGAAATAAGTGAAGATAATAAAAAATAGAAAAACATGATCTAACTACGCATATAGTTGTTTTTAGTTAAAACTAACAAAAAAAGATGATTTAATAAAATAAAAATCAGTCATCCCTTCCCTTCCCTATGAAATTCCTGAACCAAACCAACACTATAATTTTCCGAAACTTCACCCCCTAACTGTTCCCGAGCATCATTTTATAGTATACACGTACATTAACTTTTTGAGTTTTAATTGCATATTCTTTCCATGAATCTTTTCTTGGAGGCTCTCTCAGTGTGTAATGGTAGTTTTTTGGACTACATATATTTGATTTACATAGCCGTGATTTTTATTGGATCAATGAATTTCTAGGCACTTGGCGTCCCCCCTAGCAGGCTTGTGCAGGCTGCTGACTCTGTTTCTGTAAGTTATTCCTTTTCTTAACATGCCCTTTGTAGGATAAACATTAATGTTGGATTGCTGGTCCATATAGTTTACTACATGATTCGTCGGCACATCTTGTACACTTATACTGAACCTATTTGCAGGTTTGTTTGTCAAAAGGTCTGGGTGCTCCGGTAGGAACTGTAATTGTTGGTTCAAAAGGCTTCATTGACAGGGTCAGCAATTGACTGCTATATATTTTACAGTCATTCAGTAAAGGATTCCTACCATTGACTGTAAAATTACAATCTTTTCTTTTTTAACTTTTTTCTTCTAAAAGGCTAAGATTTTGAGGAAGACTTTGGGGGGTGGAATGAGACAGGTTGGCGTCTTGTGTGCTGCTGCTCTCGTCGGATTTCAAGAAAATGTTTCTAAGCTCAAAGAAGACCATAAAAGGGCTCAACTTTTAGCGGGTAGTCTTCCTCTCCCTCCACTCAGTTTGTTTAGTGGATAACAATAACAAAAGTTTCTTTGCCTTCTTTAATTGGTTTATAATTCCATTCCATTACCATGAATTTCCCAGCTGGGCTTAACAAAATTAGTGGACTGAAAGTCGACATTGCTACGGTAGAGACAAACATCGTAAGATCCGTAGCCTAGTTGATGTCCACCTTTTTTATGTGTATGTTTTGCCTGTCCACCCTTATAAAATACTGCAATATAAAATCTTTTGATTAGGTCTACTGCGACGTACTCAAGGAGGCAGGCGTAACAGAACTGGATTTGTGCAAGATCTTAGCGGAACTTGGTGTACTCACTCTACCTGAAGGCATACAAAGGTGTGTTCAATTTCACTTCTCTGATTAAAATTTCTCATGTTCAATTACTTAGGTAAACTTCTCCATGGTACTATGGGCAGAGCTAGGCGGCCTTATAAGGCCTTGGCCTAATATTTCTCAAGCTATACTACTGTTTGGGGTTTCTGTTTTAAAAGGTTAATCTAATAGGACGAATAGTCTAAGAACTTATACTACGTATATGAACTATGTGTTTGTTTCTTTAGAAAATAAGGTGAGGAAGTCCATCTCTTATATGGTGACAGGACACAACAAAATGTTTGCCGATATTGATGCTTTATTGTTATGAATGCAGAATCAGATTTGTGATTCACCACCAGATTTCGGATGCTGATGTGCAATATGCAATATCATGCACTGAGGTATACTGACTGAAATACACATTTAGCATTCACTATGAATAGGTTATGGACACATTTCGATGAACGCTTATGCTGGTTTGTATTTTGTCAAACTCATGCAGCGAGCAGTGGTGGGGGTGGCAAATGGAAATTGTGACCATTGAAACTCAGCTTATGATTTATTTCAGAAGTGTCTACTTAGTAAATGGTTGCATCGTAGACATTCTGAACTACTCTTTCAGTTTTCTATTAGCAGCTTTTCATTTATCCCATCTTCATGTTGTTTTTAAGATGTCCAGACTCCAGAAAGAGGACTTTTATTGTAATCAGGTATGGCCAATAGACCTGAATACATCAGCATGGTTTTGGGTATAGGGCTCCCTAAGTCCCTATGAATGTCCGGTTTCAACTCGCGAAATCATAAACGGAAAATCACACTTTTACTAGTCTCCCATTAATTTAAATTATAAGAATCACTAGACTAAATTAATAATGGGAAAATAGTGTCCGGGTTATATATGTCAATGACTCAATGATCAACTACATGACTAAACGTGTGGTTTCAACAAGATAAAGTCAGGACATGAAAATGGTGAACACAGGTGAGTTCAATCTAAAGAAGTCACTAAGTAGTGAAACAGCTTTTCTTCAGAGAAGTTTTTTCTTTCTTCCATTTGTAACTGATCTTGCACAAATCTAGTTCTTGTTAGATTCCGTTTAGAAGATTCGCATCTTTGTTAGATCATATGAATGTTGTTGGCAGATCTTCTACCAGAATCTCACATTGATTCAAGAAGAGATGGAGGTCACATCGGGATTATGGTAAAAAACAATAAGAGGAATTTTATTGTGTTATCTTACCATCACTAAATCCCATTACTATCTAAGTTGAAAAATAATGGCATGTGTACAGTGTACTACTTGGATGAACTTTGTACAAATCAGGCTTCTTCCCTCCATTTCTATCTGATTTAAGTCATTTAACTTGAAGATTGAGTGACGTGTGTGCGACCTTTTGAGGATTTGTATACACAAATATTTCTGATAAAGAATCTAAAATATTATGATAATGTTTTGATGTGGTGATTATTCTTTACTTAAAAGTATGTTATTCGGCTATAAGCAAAATACATCACTTCACAGAATCAGAATTTAGACATGTACAGTACTGTACCTTCGTCTAGGGATGACTGGGACGGATCAGCCCGGGACCCGGCCCAGCCTGCCACTGTTTCGGCCCAACCCGTGCCGGCCGGTGGGACCGGTACTAGAGGGTCCGAACCGGGGTTAGGGAGGGCGGGCTGTGGGACAACAAAAGTGGTGACCGGCCCAGCCGGTCCGTGACCGCTCTGGGCCCATTTTTTTTGTTTTTTGATTCTTTGGGTTTAGTCTGTGGCTAGGTGGGTGGTGCTGGTTGGTTTGGGGGTGGGTAGGAATTAATTTGAAAAGCCATTTAAAAGAAAATAAACCCGACCCGTCCCCATCTCGGTACAAACCCGGGCAGGTACCGGGCCTGCAACCCAAAACCCCAGTCCCGTCCTGGTCCGAGCACGGGACACCCCTACCTCCGTCTCGAAATGAAGTTTCCATTTACTATCCACTTGGTCAACTTAAATCGCTCTTTATCTTTTACTTAATATATCAACTTTTTATCAAATTTAAATTTTCTTGATCAGAATTTGTAGCGGTTTTTATGTAGTTTCTGAAATATGTAAATTTTATTTACTAAAAATAATTTGAGTGTGAACAGAGATTGAGTTGCTTATTCGTCAGTCAAGCATCATAAAATGAAATGAGAACTTCTTTACGGGAAGGAGGGAATATTTAAGAGTGAGATAGTTTTGAGATAATACTTTTGTACAGTACGAGTATTTAAGAGTCAGATAGTTTTGAAATAATACTTCACAGTAGTGTAGTTAGGGTGATATATTGAACTAGGCTAGTACACAGTTTTTTTGAGATTTTTTTACACGATTTTTTAAGGGAGAATTTATCTGTGTACCCCATATTTTAAGTGATATTTGAATTTGCACCATATTTTCAAAATCATTAATGTATGCACCCAAATTCACTATAAATCATTTGACTGTGCACCCTACTCCTTCACAATTTTTGGGTTGATGGGGTGCATACATTAATGATTTCAAAAATAGGCTGCGAAGTCATTCTCTCATTTTTTAACCTAATAATTTAAAGAAAATTGAAATGTGGGTGAGTCGGGACCTAGATCTCCCCCAATAACGCCACTCATACATGTAATATAGTATAATCTTCCAGAAGAAAATGAGCGAATAAGAAATTATTTGAAATTTGGGAATATAATATAACTAATGTTAATCATCAAAATTTACCCATTTCAAGTGTAAATGTTGTCGAAACTCTTGAGTTGTAATGAGATCATTCCTAATTTCTTATGCGTGTCAGCGTGTCTATGGAATTTAGTTAAAACAAAAAAGTGTTTGACATGAGAAATGAGGATGAATCTTTACTTCTGCTCTACACTCCAATTGTATGTTCAAGTATTGTAATTTTTGAGTGACAAAAAGCCTAATTATTTAGAATACACAGTGAAAATTTTGTGCAACAACTATATCCAAGTCTTAGTCCCAAAACATCCTAGCAATGAAAATTTTGTAAATAAGTAAATTGTTGGGAAAACTCTTTTTTTTTTTGTTTTGTTTCAAACACCACTACTTCTTAAACAAGCTAAGCACATGTAGAAGTGAATTCTATCAAGAAATCTTGCATCAGCAGTCTAACCATAAAGGTGGAACACTTCCACTCAATTGTTGGATGCGTTATGCTGCTGCAATAGTAGCTGCATAATTTTTGCTGTAGAAGTGAAACATTATTATTTTTGGAATAGTTTTCGATGTAATAGCAATAAGTCAATAACTAGTAACTACTCCTAACTATGTATGTACCTCAATAAACCATTTTTAGTAAAAGTTTACTGTGACTATGACCTGATCAATGACCTAATCAGTAATCGCCATCACCACTCTAATGTTCTTCTTAATCATGGGTGATTGAGGAGTAGAAGAATACTACTACTAGCTAGATGATTCCTTCCAATAAATTAATTATGCCATTTTCTGTCACGTGGCTATAAACAAATGAAAGAGATCCTTGTAATATCTTATTGGACTTTATCAAGACTTTGCTAGGAAAAGTTAGAGTTAGCATTTATCGCACAGTTTGAGGAGAAACGTGTGTTGGTTGAAATGTCTTATCACAATCAGTCTGGGCATGTGTAAGATGGTTTCATGGCCATCCATTCCTTATTGTTGACATTGTGCTTGGTCCAATAAAGTGAAACTTAAATCAGGGGATCAATTAGAAATGGAAATTTGAGGAACATATATTGTAATCTGTTTCAGGAATGTTGACTCCCTTCTGCTGCTCCCCAAAGGGGACTAAAATATGAAAATTGCAAATAGTTTTAATAAAAGCACCAAAAGGTTCTTCAAAAAAAAAAAAGCACCAAAAGGTTAAGGACCTTAAATTTAACATCAAAATTCGTTTATTCGGCTGGATCTGCCGAACTTGATCAAATTTTGGCTCAGTTTGATGAATTATGAATAAATCATATTTAAAATAAATTTTATTGATAGAATCATAAAAACTATACGAAAAATAGCTAAAATTATCAGTAATGACAGGGTAGGAAAAGACATATACTACCCTCGTTCTTTTTTAATTACAACAGTTCGACTTTCACGCTTAGTAAAAATTATAAAAATTTAATATTTTAGAAATTCACATTCCAAAAAATTTAATATTATTTTATACATAGTAATTTGATTACTTTTATAAATAGAAAATTATGATCAAAGTAAGGTCTATGAATAGCGTAAAATTAAAAAGTATTGCAACTATTAAAAAATAAACTATCTCTTTAAAAATAATTATATTTATCAACATACCAATGTAAGTGCACTCCTTTATATTATATTTAATAATTAAAAGTAAAAATTATTGTTCGTATTAAGACTAAAATATATCTACTCTCTTTAAATATGACTACTATATGTTTATTGTTCCCAAGATACTATTTAATTATTTGGTCATAGATATAGAATGTTATTAATTTAATAAAGAATATCATTACATATAGGAAGCTAGAAATACTATGTTGGTGATCATATTATGGAAAATTAATATATTTTATTCATGGTAGAGTCCCCTTAATAATATTATATCTAAATGAAGTCTATGTAAGAGCATGTTTGTTTGGTCCGAGATTTTCCGATGAGATGATCTATGAAATACGTGAGAATAGGTATGGCCGTGTGGTATGTTTTGCTAAGGACCTGTTCGAGACTGTATATACATATATGTATATTATATTATTCATTTGTGGTTATTAAACTCAAATCCGCTTTTAATTTATTATGATAATTGGAATTGACAATAATAAACAAAAATATGCTACCCCTATCCGGCTATCCCTCTAGACTATGTCGATTCTCCTTAATTAATTATATTTTTCAATAAAATTGTAGCTTCTTTGTACGAAAACTACTTCACAATCATATTATTTCGGTTTCTTTGACACTTACCAATAAAATTATTTCGGTTTCTTTGACACTTACCAATCAAGGAACTTTTACATCTTGATTGATTTTTTTGGGTAAGATTTAGGGGTGTTTGGAAAATGACGTTTCATCAAAAAATGATGGTTTGATCCCTTTAGCGTTTCCAATAAATGGAAACAATATTTGGTAAATAGCTTTTTGGCACTAGAGTTTCGAATGAAACCGCTGAAATTAAAACGCTGCAAATAGTAGACTTTTAGATTAGCGTTTTGAAATATGATGTTTCCACTAATTTTTATGACTAAACAACTAAATTACCAAACATCCTCTAGCAACCCGCCTGTCATGTTGGTCCAAAATTGGACACTTATAGACTTTTAGGAAAACTACGAAAGACACTCAAGCAAGAATCAAGAAAGTAATACGAATAAGGAAAGTTGCTCTAGAGTTTGGTTGCCAAAAATAGCTTCTCTATTATTTGAATCGGACTTATCTTTTATAGGCGATTACAAATGGTAACTGTCAAATATACTAATGACTAATTAATTACAATACTAATACGGAATTAAATACATAATCAATAGCGCATTAATCGTTGTCTGTTACTCATCCTGGCTAACGGGTTGACCTGTCGCTCGAGATCCTTCCCGTTGGACTGAATGGCAGGCCCCCCGCTGGGCTGGAGGCAGGCTCCCCGCTGGGTTGGAGGCCACCTCCCCGTTGGGTCGGAGGCAGGCTCCTGGCTGGGCCGGAAGGCCGGCTCCTTGCTGGGCTGGAAGCAGACCATCTTGGGTTTCCGCTCTGCTGGACCTTCTCTTTGTTGGACTTCCGCTCCTTGATGGGCTTGATTGATTGGGCCGGCTTGAGCTCTGGGTTGCTGGGCCCACTGGCCGTGCTAGCCCAGTGAGATGATAGACTTTGGCTTGGCCCGCTGATCCAGATCATGGGCCTGGACTCACGGGTTCAAGTTCAGGGCCTGGGTCGATTAAGACGATTAAGCTCTGGGCCTAGTTCCATAACCCCATTATCGCCAACGTATTCCACTAGTTAAACCCGCTGATTAAATCCGCTATTGACAACCCGCTAACTTAATCCGTTATCCACTATCTGCTAACAACTAAATGCCAAACATGCTCTTAGTTTAAATTGGTTTGGGCTTGGTTGATTTGTTTTGTTTGATCGGGTATGATAATGTAGGGGTGGGTTCGGTTCTTGCGGTTTGGTTTTGACCTAAAACCAAATATAGAATCAAAGTAAAAAGTTCGGTTCGGTTATACACTCCAAAACTTGGAACTACGGTTTGATTGGTTCGTTTTGTTTCGGTTCGGTTTCTGTTTTTTCGGTTTTGAAGGGTAAAAACCAAAACCGAACCAAACAACTTCGGTTCAGTTTTTTACATTCGGTTTCGGTTTCTTAGCGGTTCGGTTTTATTTGGCTGCGGTTTGGTTTGATTCGGTTCTCGGTTTTCGATTTTTCGGACCCAACCCTATGATAATGTAAGATTTTATGTGTATTTTATACTTAATACAAACAATAAGTCCAATTATAATTTCATCTTAATTCTTTAATGTCACTACATTAGTTTTTAAGTGACTCTTGAATAACTTGATTTCGAGTATTCGAGTATTCGACAAAGAAGTATGTTTAAATGTAGGAAATGCTATATGTCCGATCCTACTAATATGAGGGCATAATGAATTGCGCAGTAAATCTTTTTAACGTTCAATTTAGTGTTTTTACTTCAACTCTTCAAGATGATGACCTGTTAATCTGTTGCAAATTGGCAATGATTTATTAAAAAAACATTTAAATAATACGGAGTAGTTAACAACGCACTCTCAGTGATGCAAGATGCATCTAAATCATTCGAATGCAATTTCAACTAGCGCTCTTGAGTACTGAATATGAAATAATTACACACATATATATGCATGATTGAAATTAATTTTGTATATAACAAAAATGTGACTTCCTTAAATATTGTGAATTTAATACACTACAAAAGTTATAATGGATTCACCAAAATTTATTGAGGATTTGGTAGAGATATATCAAATTTGTATCAAAAACACTTTGGCATGAGCTATTTGAATTGGCACGAAATCATCGATAAATTCATGCCAAAAATGTGTCAATCCCATAATTTGTATGGTCATAGTAACTTAGTAGTTGTGTGCGGGCGTGTGTGTGTGCGTGTGTGCGTCTTATGTTCAATTCTTATACTTAAGTGACTGTTAGACAAAATTATAGTGACTATTAATCATGCATATATTTGTAAATAAGTTTTATTAGTAATGTTTTTCAAACCCTTATTGAATAGTACACATTAAAAAGCATTAAAGGGCAAAGTACTGATTAAGTCTTGGGTGTAGGTAGGAGGCATGTCGGGCACATGCACACACCAAATTTGCTAAATTCCCTCCTCAAATGTAAAAGAAATTGTGTAAAAAACGTATGGAAAAAATATATTTTTATTTACACCTTCGTAATATCTTTCTTTGGCTAATTAACTTCCCTGAATTTAACAAAGAACACAATAAAATGGAGGAAAATTCACAATCAATATTACCATTTATTAGGTAAAATTGTACAAATGAGCAAAACATCCTTCCACAAAAAGAGCAATACATCTTTCATCTCATCTGGGAATTGAAATAATGAATTATTATTTCTCCGATCCATTGTGTGATGTTTACTAATAAAAAATGCATGTAATTTCGTAGAATCAAGATTGATTAAGAATTATTGCATGTATTATATAACAATTAATTATTAAGCAGCTAGCTAATTAGCTGCATTAGTTAATTATATGGGTACATGTTGCCGTGAATTTTCCAAGATTTTGTTGCCTAGTATTGCCGACAACTATTCGTTTCCTCATATATATTACATTTGTAGTTATGTGCATACCTCTTTTGGGAGAGCTGGCTGCTATTATTAATATGCAAGTCTACATGTTCCAACATTTTCAAGCTAAGAATGACATTGTATGTCATGTACTAATATGTAGTCTATTTTACATTACTTTTATCCATGTCATCACTGTATATGGATTTTTTGAAATTTTGACAGTCACATAGAAATTTTTGGTTGAAAATTTGAATAGAATTACCAGTCAAAACATTTCGTATGATGATGATACTGATTTGTTTCATTTGAAGAGTTAAGCTGGCAAAATGCAACAATATCAATACTTAATGTGCCATTTCTCAAAATCCCTTACCTTATTTATTTTAGTGAAGGCGAATGTTGCCAAGGCATCACCAAAATATTTTATTTTATTATAAGAACTTAATTGATTAAAATTTGATTAAAATTTGGGCTTTGGAAAGGACAATATCCTATTTTGGCTAATTTGAAACATTGAAATTGATGAAAGTGTGCACATGGTTAGCTAAACTTTGGGTGTCTTGCTTTATTATTGAGAAGCATTTTTGTTTTATTGGTTGATAGGCCGCTGGAAATAATGTTGCATATTTGAGTCTAGAGATTCTATTTCTTTGATAATATTCTTCCTTTCAAGAGTACTCAACATCAAATTTTGTTCCCCCAGTAACGTTCCTAGTCTTATATTTCTAATGAATTGAAATTGGAGCTTTAGACCCATACAAGCCAGTTAACCAGATCATAAAAAATTAAGTCAAAGGTAATTAGTTTTATGTGGCATTTTGTCAACTTTATCTAACTTTGGTGAATTTTTCAGCTTAGTGTCATGACCAAGAATGGATGGAACAATATATGTACATGTATATATATGGATTACTCGTATATATATTGTTAGTTTGTTACATTCATTAAAATATGCATACATACTACTATGTCAATCTCATTATAGGCAAAATTTATTAACTTTAGAAAAATAAACATCAAAATGTCGATATAAACCGGAGCTCTCAATATTTAAACATTTTTTACCTTTCAGTTCATATTGATAATACCGAAATGTATTTCATCATTTAAATGTCCATATTTATGTGGTTTTTATTTTTTCGTCTATTTAAAGTTGAGGAACGGATTTTTTGTTAGTATTACCGCCGCTTTCAATGTAGTGTATGTAGTTGAATATTGGAAAAATCAGGAAGCTTCTCTGATTGAAGATTAAAAATGTAGTTTATCCTCTCTTTTCATATATCAATGACATCTTGTCTAATTAGGTGACAAAAATCTATTTCAAACCTTGTAAATTTAGAAGTCATAGGGAATATCTAAAATATCTTTGATGGAACAATTTATATTATATATAGCAACTTAACAAAAATCTCTAGCAAAAATCTATAGCTACATTCCAGATAGTACATCCAGAATTTGAATGCATGTACATCTGGCTACACTAAGGCTTTGTTTGCAATCCCTATTTGCAAGTGCTTAAAAAAAGCACTTTTGGAGATGTAAGAAAAAAGTGATTAGTAATAAAAGTTGATAGTGCTTGAGAAAAAAGTGATTTTGACAAGTAAAAGTTGGTAGTGTTTGATACAATAAGTGCTTTTTGTGTAATAGAAAATGGAAAAATACTTTTCAAACGCAAGCCGAGAAAAAGTAAAAATCGGTAGTGTTTGGTAAATAAGTGCTTTTTAAGTCAAAAGCTGAGAAATGTTTTTTAAGTTGTTGCAAACACTCCTTTAAAATAAGTGATTGTGGCTTTTTTTTAAGAAAAAACACTTATTTTACCAAACATTACCAACTTTTACTTTCTCGGTTTTTGTGTAGAATCTACTTTTTACTTTTTCTATTACACAAAAAGGTGGTAGCACTTATTTTACCAAACACTACCAATTTTTACTACTAATCACTTTTTTCCAAAAAGTGCTTTTATTTAAACACAAGTGATTGCCCTAAGACGATGGTCACCTGATAGCAGCTTCTAATTAACAGCTTAATAGTTAAAGATACCCTAAAAAATTAAATGCAAGGTGTACATCTCGCGATTTAACTAAAAACACTTCTCACGAGTTGAGATTTCCGTTTCAATTAGTAAAAGTTTTGGCCGAAAAGAACTCAATTATAAAGAAAATTAGTTAATATGTGTTCGTTCCATAATCCCTATTTTAAAACTATTTGCCTTGTCACTCATCTTTTTGGCTCAATACGTGAATTTTTATTTTAGGCGTTGGATTAATATTTAATAATATAATACACAAATTTAAAGTTACTTCTTTGGATGATTGAATTGGCTGAAATATAGTTTTTCTTTTCTTTCTAAATCAAATAACTAATTTATTCAACAAATAATAACAAAGAAACATGTGAATAGATATGTTGAGACTACCATAAGATGAGATATTGAATGGAAAATATCTCATGAATTCTTCTAGATCGTTAACCTTGCAATAATATAGTTTAGTCTAACAATCTTCTTGCACTTGCCACTCTACATAAAAATGATAAAATTACAAATAAAAGATCTGACTTCACAAGGCACCGGAAAGGGGAAATTGATTTGACAAGCAACCAACAAAGAAAACATTGTCGAGCAGAAATTGTCTGAATCATCGGTTTCACTAGCCACCGAAAAGGAGAACTAGTTGAGCACTTTTTTATTCCCAAGGCGAGACGGTTGTTCAGGTGGAGGGCGAGTAATAGAAGCCTCAAAACTAGCTTTGCCAACCATGAACAACAAAGACATCGCTAGAGAAACCTACAACCTATAGTCTATAGACCTCGATATACGAAAACATATTACACGCTCACATGAAGCGAACAAAGCTCTCGACCAAAGAAGATGCCAGACTATAACCCTCGAAAGTAGATACTATCCTCCGTATCATAATAGTTGCAACATTGGAATTTACACACTATTCATGCACTCTACTTTGACTACATTTTATTTACTAATGTATGTGAATTATTTTTTTCGAAAAATATTGTTGAATTCGTCTCATTACGAAGTTTTATAATCTGATTTTTAAATGTTTTTTTACTAATAGATAATTAAATATAATGACTAGGGATGTCAAAAAAAACCGACCCGCAGTGACCCGCCCTGGCCCGAGACATTTGGGGCGGGTCCGCCCCGCCCTGTATTCCAAATGGGGCGGGTCCGCCCCGCCCCGCCTATACAATGGGGCATGTCCAGGTATTAGTATTGACCCGTGCTGTCCCGCCCCGTCCCGACCCGCTCAATACATAAATATACATACTTTTTCTTAAATTATACTACAAATATACTTCAACATACATATGTGTATATATAGTAAATCATAAATTCTTTGATCTTATAATATATTAATACATATATTAGAATGATATGAACGACGGATTATCAATGTCTTCTTTATATATAGCATTTTAATACATATGTTCAATTATTAGTATAAATAAATAGATTAACTATTCAAGTCTGAGTAGTTTTTCCTTAATTTTTGAAATTTTTAGGGTATCATGAATTTGATTTAATATAATAATTTTTAATTATTATTTAGAGACAAACTTTATGTAGATTTAATTGGTAACAACTTCCCACAAATAAAAATACATAATAGCTAATTAGGTTACGGCGGGGCAGACCCGCCCCGCATGGGGCGGGTCATGGGTCAACAAGTTTGGACATGTGCAGGTCACGGGGCGGGGCGGACCTGCCCCGCCAAGTCACGGGGCGGGTCTGGGTCTTGCAGTACCCGTCCCGACCCGACCCATTGTCATGCCTGATAATGACGGTCAAAGTTGTGCATTGGCAAGCGTGAAAAAGGGAACATTGCAACGAAAAAAGAACGGAGGAAGTATTGAAAAAGAGCGGAGCATATAAAAGTCTTTGATTTGATACTTCACTGCCCAAAGGACATCACCATCTTTCAAAGCTCTTGCTGATTAAGAAGAGAATGCTTGAAAATCAGATCTCGCAAGAAGTGTGAGATGGCTGCCTAGGGTCTTCTAGCGCATAGTAGTTGTCAGAACGTGAACCTCAAGTCGAGAAATTCGCTGAAATAGCTAAGTAGACTGTTTTAGCTATTTTCATATTATTATATGGAGTGTAAAATATTTTTTAATTTTTTTTTGATAATTCAACATCTTAAGCTAATTAATCCACTTCAATCAAAATTTCTTCTGATTAAACTTCTTCAATTATCTTAAATGTTTTTTTCAATTATCTTAAGTGTTACACCGTAATAAATTGAGCAATTGACTTTATGAGGAGTATACTTTTAAAATATACGTAGTACTATACCATGTATATGTTGGTGTATGGGATTCTTCTATATCATTGGTCGGTCATGTACTCTGTTTCCTTGTACTCCAAAAATACCATCTTCCCTGTGTATATATATAAGCTGAAAACTATATAAATGTATGTCTCACTAGCTCAAAACAATCTCTCCCTCCCACAACATTTCCCTTCAGCCCCGACTTTTTAATTCCTCAATATTTTCTTCAAATTAGTTAATTAATTTTCTCTTCAATTCGTGAATGTAACGATCGAACTGATACTTTTCTCTGTATAATTAAGTTTTTTTTTTCTGAAAGAAGAGGAAGAATCAAATGGAGTTCATTACAGTACCGCAAGGAATTCTTATGAACTCCGGTTCCGGATACATGGTTCCCGGCTCCGATTACCTATTCGCCGCCGGCAACGCAATGACGATCTTCTCCCCGTCGTCGGCGCCTCCCCCGCAGCCGCATCCGGCGCCGGCGCAGCCTCTGAGCAGGTACGAGAATCAGAAGCGGCGGGACTGGAACACCTTCTGCCAGTACCTCCGCAACCACCGCCCCCCGCTGTCGCTGCCGCTGTGCAGCGGGGCCCACGTGCTGGAGTTCCTCCGGTACCTGGACCAGTTCGGGAAGACGAAGGTGCACACTCAGAACTGCCCGTTCTTCGGAATCCCTAACCCGCCGGCACCCTGCCCCTGCCCGCTCCGGCAAGCTTGGGGGAGCCTCGACGCGCTCATCGGACGGCTACGCGCCGCGTACGAGGAGCACGGCGGGAAGCCGGAATCGAACCCGTTCGGAGCACGCGCCGTCAGGCTGTTCCTCCGCGACGTTCGGGATTTCCAGTCGAAATCCAGAGGAATCAGTTACGAGAAGAAGAGGAAGAAGCCGACCGTAACGACGTCGTCTAAGCAAATTCAGCTCCCTCAAGCTCCTCATGCAAGTAATAATAATGCTTCACACTTTTGATTTTCTTTGTATTTTCTAAAATAAAAAATTTAAGTTATGTGCAACTCTCAATTCAAGATGTACTACACACAGAATTGTGAAATGATGACCTTTTTATTTTAAGTTAATAAGCAATTAATTCCAGTATTAATTATTATTACTCCATATTAATTATATTATTGTTTCCTCACTGGGAATTCTAGCTGCCACTGTAATGCCCAATGTGCAGGAATGTATAATACCAATAGATTTAATTTTATTGTTCTGAACAATTGCATATTCTTTTTATTATTATATTGATGCATTTGATGAAGAGAAGGGTCTATTTTATGTATTTCAACTAAAAAAAACTGCATTGGTTTTTTTTCTTCAACAAGATGACCGGCCCCTCTCGGAGCACGTTTTTCTTAAATCATTTCAAAATTACTACAATTCAAATTTTGAATAGTTGATGTTCAATTTAGAATATTGGAATATGTAAAATGTTTCTTGGGAGGCTTTTATATTTGGTGAATGATAGAGTGCCAAAATAATAAATGAGTATATCTTACCTAGTATTTAGAGAGATCCGGTGCCTCTATCTTGCTTTGTCACACAAGGAGGATGTCTGACCATTTTTGAGCTCTCAAGAAAAAATCAACGATAGAAGATGAAGAGGCCCACTTTTTGTATGAATTTTGAGGCCTGACTTTTAATCTCTCTATTTGAGAAAGGCACACTACCTTAAGGTTGAGGATCTCAACCCATACTCAGAAGGAATGCAATTGGTTCATGTTGGTACTTTTATCACTTATTTTTGTTTCAGCGGCTTTTTTTTTCTAACAATCTAATTGCATTTTGTAAATAATGAAGTAATGACTTGAGCCAATAAAACACATGATAGTTAGGGGTCTACATTATCCACATTTTTTATGAATATCATAACATTCACCTATTTTAAACTATAAGGATTAATAAGCATTCATAATTACATGTAAAAATGAGCCTCGTGTTTTTGTGTATATAGGGGAAAAATTACTGTTATTTAAATTTCAAACAGTACGCCATATATGTATACATAGTAGTATATTACTTTATTCATTTTTTAATAGTTGCAACATTGCGATTTTTTCACTATTCACACATCTTACTTTTTCCACGATATTAACTTTTACTAATATTTACTAATATGTAATTAATTATAATTACAGTCTAAGTACATTGTGTGTTGACAAACGTGAATGTCAAATTGTCGCAACTATTAAAGAACAGAGAATAGTATTATTTTACTTTATCTAAAATTGATTTTCAAGAATCAATTTCAATCATTTTTAGTATCGCAAGTGTAAGTGTTTGTTGTCTCACTAAAAGAAACCAACGTGCACTCGATCATTTTTATGCTTATTTTATCCTGTATTTTTATTTAGATTTTTTTAAAAGTATTACAGAGTACTAAAATAAAATTCATTTATAAAAATGTACTAAAATTACTATGAATGTAGTGTCCTGGTCATTGTGTAATAAAAGTTAAACATAAAAATAGTCACTCCAAGTTATTATTGTTATAATGACATTTAAGAAGTCACATTTTCATTAATATTCATTATTATTAATCATAAGATGCAATTATACAAATTTTGTTTGTAATGTAATTCTGATCAATCAGAATATATACCCCATTAATACTATAACTTTGGTCATATCCTATAACTTCTCATGATCTGATAAAATATACTCTCTAATACGTAGTATAGTACTCCGTAGTATACAAGGGTGGAGTCAGGGAAGGGTCGGAGGGGAATTGGCCCATTAAATATATTTTCCCATTATATATAAAAAATACTACTTGTACACGACGGTATACATGCCAAATGTATTTTATCTGTGCACAAATATTTGATTTTCATGTTAATAAAGAAAATTGTCTATAACTGTTAAGATCCAGAGTTTCATTCTAAAAGGTAACCTGATAGGAGGAATACTAACTCAAAGTCTTATATAGTGTTTTATTGTGTTATAGCTTTACGGTGTGGGACAAATACTTTAACACACCCCCTCACCCCGAACGGGGATGGACAATATCGGGGTATAAATGGGCCAAACAGACACTTAACAAGCTACACTTAATCTTGGGTGCTAAAAAATTGGTGAAACCACAATCGGATTTGGCTCTGATACCATATTAAGACCTGAGGTTCCATCCTAAAAGGTCAACCTAATAGGAGGAGTGACCCAAAGTCTTATATAGTGTTTTATTGTGTTATAACTTTCCAGTGTGGGAAAAATACTTTAACAGTAACAGAATTGTCTATTACATTATCACCGGCAAACTCTGTGAACAAATTGCACATACACGCACATGCAATTCTTTTTTTTGGGGTCACGAATAGTTCTCTATAATAAATATATTTGTCATGTAAGCTAGCGTGTAAGTAGGGCACTGCGGTCACCTTGTCCACCCCTGCAATGTCCTCGAGTCCCTCGTTTTTTTATTTTCAAAAGTATGAGAACAAATGAAGATGAGAGCAACAAATGGGCTACTTTGAAGACGAATATAAACCTTCTTGTGAAGAACCTTAATATCTATAATGTCAATGACACTATCAAAGAAAACTTTCAAAACAATCTTATAAGAGGAAAATGTTTGTTTGGCAAATCAATTTTCAGTCGAATGGAAGGTTAAAAATTTCCGGAGCTATTAGCATCTTTTGTTGCTAAAGTAAACATGAAGCTAGCATCTTTTGTTGCTAAAGTAAACATGAAGCTTCGTGTGATTGATGATCTACTGATTACAAAACTATTTATTCAAATGAACTTGGCACACACCTCCAATGACAAGAAAAAACTAGAGGTTAACACCAACTTTGTTGGATATCTAACACTCGAAGACGTGGTAGATGAGTTCACTCTTACCAAAGTGTTGTCATGGCTTTGGTTGGAAACGTTGAAAATTGAAAAAGTTTAGTTCACAATCAATTTTGTGCGCTTATGTGCACCAATATTGAATGAATCTTCTTTCGACGATATCAAGAAAAAATTTCTAGATATGCATGCCGGTTATCACAACATTGTAAAAAGTGCTCATTGTCGTAAGATTCTTGAGACAAAAAGTTGAAATCTATTGGGTTGAGTTATTGTAGGAAAAAAAATTGGACACATAGAATGCAGACGCTAGATGAAGATATGACAGGTGATAACCTTTTGGGTCCACAATTTTTACTAGATAAGTTCAAGTTGGATCCTTACTTTATTGAAAATGATAAGTTTACCATGTTAAGACCCGATGTTTCATCCCAAAAGGTCAACCTGATAGGAGGAGTAGCCCAAAGCTTTATATAGTGTTTTAATATTTTATAGCTTTCAGGTGTGGGACATATACTTTAACACGCCCTTAAGACCGAACCGGACTGGACAATATCGGGGTGTATAAATGGGCCAAACAAATCCTTAACAAGGTACCCTTAATCATGAGTGCTAAACAAACAGTCAAACACAATCGGACTTAGCTCTGATACATGTTAAGACCCGATGTTACATCCTAAACAGTCAACTTGATAAAAGGAGTAGCCCAAATCCTTATTTAGTGTTTTATTATTTTATAACTTTCCGGTGTGTATTTGTCCCTTGCCAGAAAGCTATAAAACAATAAAATATGAGTTATTGAGTTCTATTAAATGAATAGGACAAGAAAAAAGTCTAAAAACTGGAGAGAGCGTATATTATTTTGAAAAGACAACAATAATATCATGGTTCTCTGATCTTATTTAAATAACATGTAATCTTCTACTATTATTTAATTAATAAATTTTGTTGAAAGTATAATTACAAAATTATCACAACTTGTTTTATATTTTACACCTTGTAATTCTTAACATTTTATTTACACACAAGTACATGTCTTTTAATTGATGATGTTGAAAGTAATAATAGCAGATTTCACTACTAGAATTTTTGTCATTTGCCGCTCCCTTTTTGCTGCGGTTATAAGCACGTGTAACACGGTTATAATTTGTAACACCATCACCAAGTATATTTACTTTTGTGTAAATTGTGTATTGAACCGTAAGAAATGGTTAATGATTTTACGAGGTTGTAAATTTTTGGTTTTACTTTTGCGCGAATAGTAAATTGCGTGTGGGGCCCACATCGGGAACGATGACCACTCGATATTCCCGGGACCACATATTATATTCATCTTGGTCTAGATAATATTTATATGGTGGTGGATATTATTGTTGGGCCATAGAAAAGGCATAGGATTGATTGGTTGATCAAACAGGGCCCAATTACCAGTATTGGTAATTTATCAGATAACAACCCAAAATAAATTCCGGAGACTTCTAAATTAAATTTGGGGAATGAATATTCATTCTAAGAGCCCATAGTGATTGTAAACATGATATATATTTTATTTGGCCCGATAAAATAAAATATAATTAAAACAGTCTGAAAAATACAACTTTCGGGACTAAATGTACATTTCAGGACTTAAAGAGATGACCTTCCACATGTGCGGGGGCCACCCCACGATTTTGGTCACACAAATCAAGGATTAGTGCGTCTGAAATGAGAGGAAGAAGATGAGGTAGTGTTGGGTTGAGTTGAAAGGCATTAAGGACAAAGGTGGACCTCACATCCCTCACTAGACAAAAGAGGTCTCTACCCTCTTTCCTCCTATCATCATCTCGAACCAAGCACACCCAAGAGAGAGGAAGATGCCTTCAAATATCATTCTTCCATAGCCAAGTCAAGATCAAACAAACAAGAAGCTCAAGGAAGAAGAAAGAGTTGCAAAACTAGAGAAAAACCTTGAGAATAAAGGCGAGAAGCTCTTTAGTAACTTTTCTTCCATCATTTAATTATCATATGACTTATATATCATATGAAGGATCCCTAGGATTGTTGTACATGTTTAGAAGTGTAGAATTAGGGGTTGGAAGGTAATTCTAAGTTCAAGAACGGACTTAGAAGCCAAAGCTACCGGTTCGGCAGAAAAATAACCTTTTAGAGACTATTTGTGTTGACATGAGTTCACTATATATTTTTTTAATAGTGAACCCCGTACTTTTTGGGCGTGCAAGCCCATGTTTTGGCCAGATATGGCCCATGACTTACCATTGAATATTTCCGCTATTCATTGATTTAAACGTGATGTAGTAATATATGTTTACTTACTGAGTATGAATGGACTATGTTCATGAACGCTTTGTATGCATGATTAAGTGAGATTGACTTGCAAGTGACGTCAATTGATCATGTACACGCGCTTAGATGCGGTCTAGGGCTTGAGAAGATTTTTTATAGGGAATCTTTCCTGTTTCGGCCGATGACAAGGTCAAATACTTTAAAGGCTAAAAGGTAAAATAGGCACATGTATCCTTCCACATTGCTCAATTTGCCCACTAAACTCAAAAAAGCTCCAATTGGCACCCTGAATTCGATAAAAAGATTAAAATTTCACTTTTTGTTGGTTATGATCAGGTGACCACCACGTCACTTGGCAGGGTGCCAACTGTGACAACTTAAAGAGTCAAATAAGCCCTTGAACCCGACAAAATCGTTCAATTCACCCCCTCAACCCTTAAAAAATGTCAAGATTACGAAAAAATAGAACTGAAAAATAAAAGAAATAAAATGTATTTATATTATGAAATATTAATATATTATTTTCGTAAATGAAACATAAATAAATAAAATATAAACTAAAAGAAGTTAATTTTAGAACTTTATTTTCAAATCATATATTTATATTTTTGCACATACAACATATGTGTGCGCGCGCGCGCGTTCTCACACACACATGATTGTATATATTAGCTTACTTTATATACTATAAATTACACATAATCCATATGTAGTACTTTGCATATATCATGCGTAAGAAATACTTTCATATATATAATAAACAATATAAATATGTTGTTACTATTTTTCATGTTTTAATTATTATATATGGAGTGACTTTTATATTACTATAGATATGAAGTGTAATTAATAACTTTGAAACAAACATAGATACATAGAAATAATATAATTTTATTATTTTTTGAAATAAATTAAAAAATACAAAATGAAAAAAATACAAATGGATCATGTGAACATAATGCTTCATATAAATCATCAAACCAAAAACCTAAAATTTGTGTTATCTTTCAAAATACTATATAATACATAAAATAAAAATTTAAATATAGCTGGTAAAAATACATTGTTGATTTCTTATATGAATTATATGTAGTAGTTACAAAATGTGGAAATAAAGTTAAAGAATAACTTTTAGTTTTTTTTTTCGCAAATTATAAATATTTCATATATATATATATATATATATATATATATATATATATTTTATATGTTCTACATGTTTTTTTTTTGTTTTTTTTTTTTGAAATTTTAACATTTTTAAGGGTTGAGGGGATAAATTGAGCGATTCGGTCGAGTTCAGGGGCTTATTTGACCCCTTAAGTTGCCACATCAGATGCACAGTTGACATCTTATCAATGATGTGGCAGTGATCGAATCACGACCAGCAAAAAGTGAATTTGAATGTTTTTATCAAGTTTGGGGTGTCAATTGAAGCTTTTTTGAGTTCTAGGGATAAATTGAGCAATTCGGACGGGACAGAGGCCTATTTGACCATTTAGCCTATCAAGTAAGAAATGAAATAATGCATATTGACTATCAACACTTCAACTCAGGTAGAGGAGAAGTAGGGTTTTATGCTCATTACTTTGGTTGATATCGATTGAATCATATAAAAGTGTACTATACATGAAATAATAAAATAAAAATTGTTTATGAGTAGTTATTATGTAGATGAAAGAAGATTACATCAACTACAAAACTATTATTTTAAGAGGAATTCATAAAAAATGAAATGATTAAATAAGAAAAGTTGATTAAGAGTGCGTTTGATAACATTGAAATTGAATGAATTGTTTGAATTTGTAGAATTGATTTAATATAATTTAATCGGCCGGATCATGAAAAAATATAATCAAAATTTATGTGTATCTGCTAAATGCCTCAATCGTTGTAAATGACTATATTATGAACTACAGACATTCGGACTTTGAGGTAGCACATAAACACACAAATAGTAAGACATTATCTACATAATTCAAAATCACCAAGTCTTTCCTTCAATAACCATTTCCAAATAATTCAAAATTTACAAAAAAAAAAACACTCATGTCCTTGATATTGGACAGATGAAGGATGTAAATTGAGAAAGGTTCACACATATCTAAATTTGGTTGGAATTGAAGTTATGATCTCTCTTGTTGTAACACCCCGATTTTGTGAACTAGTTTTTTTTTTAATATAATCAACCATTATTATTTATTTTAGTGGATTACATATATGAATAATGTGATATATTCTTTTAACATGATTTCTTGTGGCAGATAACGTTGACCGGTAAGCTCCAATGATTTCAAATAAATAAGTAATTAATGCTCTGAAGTTTAATCAATTTTAAAAGAGAGAATAGTAGTTTTAGTTGTTGGAAAATATTCCATTTAAATGCCCTTGGACCATTTATATAATTTAATAAATATTGGAGACATTTATGTCTTACCATTAAGTTTGCCATATGACATATTTGGTCTCTTTATTTATGTATAGTTAACATATGATGGGTATGTTTTAACATTAAATAATACATAAGGGGCCAATTGGGTTTCTCTTTGATACAAAACATAAATGACCGCTCGTTCCATTCTTACGACAAATGAGAAGGGGCGTGTCTCCTCCCAAGGGTCGCAAGAACACCTATAATAAGAGACCCAAGGGAGACTTAGAAATCCATCGAATTTGTTGTTTGTATCCTTAGAGAATCCACACATCCATGGCTATGGCTTCATCATCTTCTACAACACAATCAAAGTTTGGTTTCTCCTCGACTGGTTAGTGTTCTTCGATGTGTTTGATTCTGAAATTTATCATGTTTGTGGGATTACATTCTTAATTGGGACTGAATTTCTCAACATTTGGTATCAGAGCACGTTAATTCTCACTTACGTGATAAATTTTCGAAGTTTCCCGTTGATTCATCTTTTCCGCCGTCGCATGTTACTTCGGCGGGGTCTTCTCAATTGGTGGCTATTAATTTAATTTCCCCACGGAGCATGTTAATTTTCAATTACTAGTTTTCGCCGTTCATAAATTTCTATTGAAGACCAGATTGTGAATTCTACAAGTTTCTAAGTGCAACTACTTGTTTTAATTTATTTCTATCCTAATAATAATCATTCAATTTGGGGTTGATAGAAATTTGCAGTCATACTAGCCTGTAATTTCCGTTGATTTTCCACCTATAGCTATGAATTAGTTTCTTAGTTTTTTTTTGTTGATGCTCCGTGATTCATAATAAGTGTTATTCCTAATATACATGATCGATGCTTTATTCTTCTTTGAAATTCAATTTGGATTTGAATCACTTTGGTTGTTTTGGTTGTTCAACCTTTTGTATTTCTTTTATGGTATCTGAAAATCACATCAGATAAAATCCAGTTTTGAATCTACAGTTTTGAATTAGCATATTTTCTGATGCATAATTTTCATCCCAAATGCATCTATACAATTTGCAATTTGATTGTTTATGAAAATTTGAAAGCCATAATTTTGTTTTAGACAGTTTTGCAATCCAGTTTTGAACAGCCACGTTAGTTGTCAGTTGATGTTCTTACTTTCTTCTGGTGCAAAATAGGATGTAATGAACAGTTTAGTATCCATTAGAAATAAGTGCAAACTGGAATAACTCAAATCGCATAGTACAACCTATTACTACTGCATATCAGAAACTTTATTATGAACATATATGCAATTGGAAAAATGGATGGTTGTAAGATTAACAACACGATTTCAATATTAGTCCATATTCAAAGTTATAGTATGGATTATTGATTATGATCTTAGTGTCAAATTAATGGTCGGCCCAACGGAAGATTATTGATTTTGACTATCTTAAACAATTATATGAGTTTTCTTTTAACAAACCCAAAGGTGTGTTATTTGATAACTTATGTAATGAAATTTAAGCATAAATGAATGTGTTATATTTCTGCCCAAAGGTGATATATGACATATTTGCAGCCTAATTTTAATTTTAATACCATAATGTTTGATAGTTAGCATTAGCCAACGCAATGTTAGTTATTAAGCATGATATGAACTTTTCCTATTATTTGGTGTTGATAATAGGCTTATTTACTAATAATTGACATTCCTTATTGTATTCCCTTATATATTATGAATAGCTTCTATTATTGCCTCTCTTAAAACTTTTATTTCAGCATCTACTTTTACCCCGTACAATTATGGGATAGAACCTCTAAATGGTACAAACTTTTCAACATGGAGAGAATCTATAAAACTCTCACTTGGCATGATGGATCTCGACCAAGCACTGAGAATGGATCCACCAGGTGCTCCTAATGATGAAAGCACTGTGGAACAGAAGCGTTCTTATGAACAGTGGGAGAGGTCCAACCGAATGTGCCTCATGGTGATTAAGAATTCCATATCTGTAGCCATTCGCGGAGCCATTCCTGACTCTGAAAATGCGAAGACCTACCTAGAATATGTGGAAGAACAATTTAAGGGCACTTCTAAAGCACATTCCAGTACCCTTAAAGAGTGATTAAGGTGGGCAACGGAGAAGAATTAGAAGTGGAGGCCATTGGAACTATCTCATTAATTTTAGAGAATGGCTTCATTCTTCATCTTCGTGATGCTCTTTATGTACCTAATATTACTCGTAATTTAGTGTCTGTATCGAAACTAAGTGCTGATGGTTTTACATTTAATTTCGTATACAATAAAGTGACAATAAGCTTGAACTCAAATGTAATAGGATTTGGTAACATGGAGGGAAACCTCTATAAGTTATGCTTAGACACTAATTTTATGGAATCCCCATTGTCATTTAATATAACTGAAAATCCTTGCAAGAGAAAGAGAGAATTGGAATCGTCGTCCAATTTGTGGCATCAAAGGTTGGGCCACATATCACGAGATCGAATGATAAGACTCGTGAAAGACGGCATTCTTCCAAATCTTGACTTCTCAGATTATGACAAATGTGTGAAGTGTTTGAAAGGGAAATTATCTAAGAAAACTAAGAAAGGCGCCACGCGAAGCACCGGTTTGTTAGAATTAATACACACGGATATTTGTGGGCCTTTTCCCGATTCCATTAGTGGTCATAACTCCTTTATTACTTTCATAGATGATTACTCACGCTATATGTACCTATATTTGATTAAGGAAAAATCCGAATCACTAGATATGTTCAAGGCTTATAAAGCCGAAGTTGAAAATCAACTTGATCGAAAGATCAAAGTAGTGAGATCGGATAGGGGTGGTGAGTTCTATGGTCGACACACCGATATTGGTCAAGCTCCCGGTTCTTTCCATGAATTTTGTAAAGAACATGGGATCATCAACCAATATACCATGCCTGGCACCCCTCAACAAAATGGGGTTGCCGAAAGGCGGAATAGGACTCTTATGGATATGGTCCGAAGTATGTTGGCTAACTCAAATCTTCCCCAATTTTTATGGACCGAGGCCCTTAAAACAGCAACCCACATATTGAATAGAGTACCATCTAAATCTGTTCCTAAAACTCCATATGAGTTATGGACGGGAAGGAAACCTAGTCTACGGTACCTAAAAGTGTGGGGTTGTCCGGCTGAAGCAAAAGTGTATAATCCTCAATTGAAGAAACTTGACATGAGAACCATTAGTTGTTCCTTCATTGGCTATCCCGAAAGATCTAAGGGATATAGGTTATATTGCCCATCTCATACTACCCGGATTGTCGAGACCCGACATGCTGAATTCCTTGAGAATACTAACATTAGTGGGAGTAGTAATGGTTCAAACATTAATGATGAACTTCAAGAAGGTGATGGAATGAATCCACTTATTATACTGCCCATTCTACCTAACTCTTCACTTGAAGATCATAGTGAAAGTCATACGCCTCATAATAATGATGCAACAAGTCAAGAGGCGAATGAAACTCCAATAAATGTTGAACCAACTCCACCTGTTTCTAATGAAATTCCAGAAAATCAGCAATTCTTAAGGAGATCTCAAAGGGTGAGACGCCCCACAAATTTTGACGAATATTTGATATATTTAAATGAAGAAGCCGACTTTGATTTAGGGAAAGTCGTAGATCCTATATCTTTCCATGACGCCATTAATTGTGACCAATCAATTTATTGGAAAGAAGCCATGAATGAAGAACTTCTTTCCATGGAGAAGAACAATGTTTGGGAACTTGTTGAATTACCAAAGGGTCATAAGCCCGTTGGAAGCAAGTGGGTCTTTAAAACTAAATTAGATCCAAATGGAAATATTGAAAGATACAAAGCAAGATTGGTTGCTAAGGGCTACACTCAAAGGGAAGGTGTAGATTATCAAGAGACCTTTTCACCTGTCTCTCGAAAGGACTCCCTAAGGGTCGTTATGGCTTTAGTAGCTCACTTTGATCTTGAGCTACATCAAATGGACGTCAAAACAGCCTTCTTAAATGGAGATTTACACGAAGATGTTTATATGATACAACCAGAAGGTTATGTTTCTAAGGGTCAAGAACATCTAGTGTGTAAACTCAAGAAGTCTATTTATGGGCTCAAGCAAGCGTCTCGACAATGGTACCTCAAATTTGATGAACTCATGAAATCAAATGGCTTCATTAAAAACAAAGTAGATCAATGCACTTATCTCAAAATGAGTGGGAGCAAATTCATCATACTTGTGTTATATGTTGATGACATCTTATTAGCAAGTAGTGATCTGGATTTATTGCATGAAACAAAACGCTTATTATTTGGCCATTTTGACATGAAAGATTTAGGTGAAGCTTCTTATGTTATAGGCATTGAAATTCACCGAGATCGAGTCAAAGGGACGTTAGGTTTGTCCCAAAAGGCATACATTGAGCGTATTTTAGAACGTTTTAACATGCAACAATGCTCTCCATCAGTTGCTCCAGTAGTTAAGGGAGACGTTTTTGGGTCATTCCAATGCCCAAAAACCGAGGTTGAGAAAGAGCAAATGAAACTCATTCCTTATGCTTCTGTAGTTGGAAGCCTGATGTATGCTCAAGTTTGTACTCGTCCAGATATCGCATATGTATCCGGCATGTTGGGTAGATATCAATCTAACCCAGGATTAGATCATTGGAAAGCCGCTAAGAAAGTTTTGCGGTATCTTCAAGGGACTAAGGAGTACAAACTTACTTACCAGAGGTCTAATAATTTAGAAGTGGTGGGATATTCCGATTCTGACTTTGCTAAGTGCAAAGATGATAGGAAGTCTACTTCGGGATACATTTTCTTGCTGTCAGGTGGGCCAATATCTTGGAAAAGCCACAAGCAAAGACTTACGACTACTTCAACAATGATGGCTGAATATGTTGCGGTGTACAACGCAACGTGTCATGGGATGTTGCTAAGGAATCTTATCAAAGGATTCAAAGTAGTAAATTCTGTCTCAAGACCGCTAAGGATTTATTGTGACAATTCCGCGGCCGTGAGCTTCTCAAACAATAACAGTTCGAGTGGAGCGGGATTGTTCCTCGATACAAAGTATTTGTTCGTTCGAGAAAGAGTGGAGGAAAACGAAATTTGTATCGAACACATCAGCACGAATGATATGCTAGCAGATCCTCTCACTAAAGGACTTTCGCCTAGTATTTTTCAAAGACATGTCACTAATATGGGCTTGATGAAAGATCCTGTTTAGGAAATTATAGCGCAGTGCCTGAATAACTATCTTATGTATTAATTTCAAGTACTTGATATAAAATTCCTCCCTAAGTATGTTTTGTCTATTCTTCATTGTGCACACAAAGTTATTTTAATAGACAAACATAATACCCTAAGTTTAATGTCATTTGGCTTATATTAATCCTTATACTCTTTAAGAAGTGTCAAAGTATGATTAATGGGGTCCTGGGTTATATTGACCCGTCAGACTGTATTTATTTGCTTTGATATTATTATGGAGTAAGATGAATTTTTGGCCAAAACTTACTTTAACTTATGTATAAATGATCTCAAGGTCAAGTGGGAGAATGTTGGAAAATATTCCATTTAAATGCCCTTGGACCATTTATATAATTTAATAAATATTTGAGACATTTATGTCTTACCATTAAGTTTGCCATATGACATATTTGGTCTCTTTATTTATGTATAGTTAACATATGATGGGTATGTTTTAACATTAAATAATACATAAGGGGCCAATTGGGTTTCTCTTTGATACAAAACATAAATGACCGCTCGTTCCATTCTTACGACAAATGAGAAGGGGCGTGTCTCCTCCCAAGGGTCGCAAGAACACCTATAATAAGAGACCCAAGGGAGACTTAGAAATCCATCGAATTTGTTGTTTGTATCCTTAGAGAATCCACACATCCATGGCTATGGCTTCATCATCTTCTACAACACAATCAAAGTTTGGTTTCTCCTCGACTGGTTAGTGTTCTTCGATGTGTTTGATTCTGAAATTTATCATGTTTGTGGGATTACATTCTTAATTGGGACTGAATTTCTCAACATTAGTGGTATTAAAAACAAAATAAATTAATAACTAATTAGAAGCCCGATTCTATTAACTTGGCCCAAATAAGCATGTTAAGGAGTATAATCCCTAGAGAAAGAGTAATCTATACGGAATACTACGTACTTCCTCCGTTCTTAAATAAATGCAACAGTCAACATTTCACATTTGCCGAGGCACAACTTTGACCAGGCCATTAATATATATAATTCCCGATTAGTAAAAAAACGTTTAAAAAATAGATTCTGAAAATTTATAATGAGAAAAATTTAACAATATTTTTTTCAAAAATATATATTATTACATTAATAAATAAAACGTAGTCAAAGTAGAACATGTGAATAGTGTAAAAAGTCCAACGTTGCATTTAAAAGAGAACGGAGGTAGTATATATTATCGCTATCAAGACCTCAAGGCATAAACTCTCTCTTCGACCAGTAGCCGTGGTTCTATCCTCTATGTGCCACTTTTCCTTTGTCCCGGTGCCAAAATTAGGGTCCTGATCTTATTTGTATCACGCTACTCCAGGTAACAATCGAAAAATTATTTTCATTCATAGAGAAAGATGTTAAGAACGACCTGTTGCTTTGCCGTGATGTGATTAACCCAAAGTCTCTTTTAAATTAACCGTAATACTACGTTCTGAAATAATAAATCCCAATCTGGTTTTGAATATCCATTGTGGATAGCTATTTCAAATTCTCCAAGTGTTATACGTAAAGTTTTAGATGATAAAGTTGTGCTTTGTTTTTTTTAAAAAAAAAACCATGCTTATCAATGTTGATAACTCAAATGATTTCAAGTGCTCTTATAAATTGATGGACAACAAATTAGTCTTGTTTCAGAAAGCTTCGCACTGCTGTGTAAAGGTTTTCAAGTTTTAATATTCTGATTTTTTTTTTCTCGGTAGCAGCAGGAAAAAAATTAAAATTAAGTTCTAAGTTTTAGCATGTCTAATAAACAATTTAAAGTATCAGTACCTTGGCCATTTTTCATACTTAGCAGATTCTTATTTCATAATTACATTTAATTAAAGATATAAGAGGAAGAGCTTTACCGGAAGACGATATCAAGGTGCCACACTTATTTGAGTAATTTGAGTTCAGCTTCTTCAGGTAAGTTCACTACCACCTGTACATGTTTGTTCAACCAAATGCAAGAAAGAAGTCTGGTTGATTTTTAATAGATAATTTTAGACTATTTGCTATTATGTGAACTATGTGAATTATGTGATGAGTTATGTTATTTGCTAGATTAAGTTATGTTTATTATCTGGCATAGTCAAGATTTGTCAGTACTTTTGTTTCAGAATTTATGATGTTTTTAGTCAAACGTCACCATAAAAAGAACTAATACTTAAAGTGAAAGATCAGGTGATATGTACTCGGGAACAAGTTCCCTCAGTTTATCAGTTATCAGCTTATCAGTTTCAGAGAGTCCGATATGTTTAGTGGGTCGCTCCCCTGAGCTGTCGGATTGGCGCCTTTGAGTACATATCACGTGTCACGCCCCGGACCTTCCGGACACGTCAACAACCCGCCGTACAGTACGAATAGTCAACCGCAGTCCAACTCATCCATACTATACTAGGCGTCTTGAATACCATTCACACATAGTACATCCATAAACAAACATAATGTAAAATATTCATTTAAAGCAGCGGAAACATTAATACACGTATTCAAGCCACACGTGGCAAACATGGGCATACAAGCCCTAAATAATTATTCGGAAAATAGTATCCATGAGCATTAATTTGAATGTTTAAAATAGAAACGGAGGAAGCACGAACCACGTCTCCTCTCCTTGATAATCCGCCCGAAGCAACGGTGATGGTAGCAACCTTCAAGTTCTACCTGAAACTGTGAGGTGGCCTCCCCCGTGAAGGGGAGGTCAGTACTTGGAAGCATTTGACAAGTACAATGACAACTATACTAAGTATAATCAAAGTTTCAATTTCCAAGACCCTCAATCTAGGATGTTATTATATTATAGGTCATAACCCGTGGTTACCCTCTTTTGAAAGTATACTTACTTTATATATAAAGTCAAGTAGTCGCCCGAGGGCCCATGTTTACTTTTGAAAGCATTTAACCCTTTCCCGTGACTTCAAGCCACACCCATCTATATTAGTTTACCATGCTAGAGGCTTCCTCTAGTCATGTTTTGTCGTGCTAGAGGCTGACTCTAGTCACTCCACTTGGTGTTAGAGGCTTCCTCTAATCACCTTACATACGTTGTGCTGGAGGCTTCCTCCAGTCACATTACATTACGCTAGAGGCTTCCTCTAGTCGTCCTACACGAATGCTGGAGGCTTCCTCCAGTCATTCTTCATCGTGCTCGAGGCTTCCTCTAGTCACGATACTAATTCACTAAGCAAACTTTATGCCTAGAGTTCCTCTACTATGAGTAACCTTTAAGGGCCACCCCTACGGTAACTTAGCGTTTACTCATTTCTACCTTAAGACATTTCGTATGACTACTTAAGGTACATCTTTCACAATCCAAACCTCTAGGATTTGTTCTATCACTTTTCATGCTAACATTCCCGGCTAGTATTTCTATACTAGTCGTTTAACCTTAATAAGCCAATGCAATTTCATAGTAATTTGGCCATTTTAATTTAATTCCACATTCAAGTATAACTTGGTTCTAATATCAAAATATCACTTTTATCCTTCCATGACTTCCTTACATGAGGTAAAAGTATATTTATCTCAATTCATTTATAGTTTACACACTATTATACCATTGTATTCATAATACATAATCATACACAATTTATTCATAAATTTGTATATTATGCACTTTTACTTATAAACAATAATAATCTCATTTAGGCATTTCTTTTATATTATAAAATCATGCCAAACACATATAAGTCATTTAGGTAATCTTATGAAATTAACCCAATAATTATAAGCAATATAGTCGGTCATCCTCACCTTAAGTGAGCTTAAACGTGTTCTACGCTCCGCGGTTGAACTTTGACTAATTCCGGTGAACTTTGACCAACTCCGGCCAACTTTGACCAACTCCGGTGAAACTCCGGTGAAGCTCAAAGATACTCTAAATCGAGTTCCTAACAAGGTTTTAACATCATAAAACCTTAATCAATACACATAACCCTTAAAAGGTTATTTTCCGGTGAACTTGTCGGTTTGGCTTCTAAATCCATTTTCGGACATAGAACCACCTTCCAACCCCTTGTTCCACATTTATTAACATGTAGAACAACCCTAGGGTTCTTCATGATTTCCCAAATAATAATGTATTCAAGAAAAAGAGAAGAGAAAGGTAACAAAGTCATTACCTAGCCTTTCCTCAAGTTTTGCACACTTTTGGGACTTAAACGTTTTCCTTCTTGTTGGAGCTTCCTTCAACAATGGTGAGATGTTTGAGAGCTTCCTTGCTCTTGGTGGAGGGATGATGGCCGAAAATGATTAAGGGGAAGGGGGCTGGGTGTTCTTTTGTCTCAATGGTATGAGTGGAGAGGGAGAGGTCCACCTAAATTTTGTTTGATTCCCTTCCAATCACCTCTCACTCCCTCCCATGCTTCTCCAGCCGACCAGCCCTTCTAAATGAGTGTCCAAATCGTGGGTTGGCCCCCACCCATGTGGGAGGTCAACCCTTTTTGGTCCAAAAGTGTACAATCGGTCCCGAAAGTTGTATTTTTTTGGACTGTTTAAAATATATTTTATTTTATCGGGTCAAATAAAATATATTATGTGCTCTCCATCATTAAGACTCTTATGATGAATATTCATACCCCAACTTTAATTTATAAGTCTCCGAAATTCAATTTCGGGCTTCTATCGGTTAAATTGCCAATACCGTTATTTAGGCCTCTTTGACCAATCGGTCAACTCCGGACCTTTCCATGGCTCAAATGAGTTATCCTCCACCATATAAATATTATCTAGACCGAGATGAATAGTTTATGTAGTCCCGGGAATATTGGGCGGCCCCCGCTCCCGGTGCGGGCCCCACGTGCGAATTTACTATTCACGCAAAATAATTAATAAAAATCCATAACATTGTAAACTCGTTAACCATTCCACAAGGTTACATACAATATTATTCACTTAAAAGTAAATACATTTGGGGACGGTGTTACATCACGGGCCCACAGTTAAAATTAGCCACAAAGAGTTTTACAGAAAGTTTATGAGATCCCCTTCAGAGAGTTTTACAGAAAGACGTTTTTGAGATCTCTTTCAGAAAGTTTTACAGAGATGTTTGAAAAAGATATTTTGAGATCTCTTCAGCAGTTTTGAGAAATTATTTTAGAAAAATATTTTCCTTTTGAGATCTCACTCAGAATGTATTTGAGAAGTTATGTGTTAGTTATTTGTTCAGTGCAAACTTATAGCCTAATTTATCTATTGATAAATTGGCCTAGACTTCTAGATATTTTTGTGGAGCCATAGTGACTTACTAAGCGTAAAGCTTATCAGTTTTCTTTCTTCGCATGTACAGATACTAAGGGTAAGGCCAAGGCCTAGGAAGATGACAAGGGAGTGGAACGCGTGCCAAGATGAGTTAACGGGAACGACCTTGGTGGTTTTTAGCTAGATAATATTTGGTTTCAGTATTTCAGTGTTATAATAAAGTGACTTATATTACTTTATTTTTTATTTGAGGATTTGAAGTTTTAGCAAATTCCTGGATCCAGGTGGTTATCACATTTGCTGGTGATAACTAGAATTTTATTGAGTTTTATTTGAAGTTATATTTTAGTTATATTTGAGATTTTATCAGGGTTATTTCTAAAACAAACGGCCGTTACATTACAGTTATTTTCAAAAGCAGTATGCTAGTGTAGCGTTTCCTTAACCCTGAGAGGGGCGTTACACTTGTACTGTGCACCCTCTTCTCATAGCTTTGCCCAGGCATAATCTGAAATCTACGTGTATATTCATCGTCACTTCTATATTCGTATTTTTAATTACCGAACTAATCTACCACATAACTTTATCAAATTACTCAAACTATCACACTTAACAATTGCACTAAATTTGTAATTGAAGCACATCAATAAAATTTGAATACGATATGAAGATGATATGAATTTGATATATATATATATATATATAGAGAGAGAGAGAGGACTGCTCAGGTCCCTCCGGAGGGACGGGAGGGACCGTCCGAACATTACTGTTTGGGGCGGTTCTTGATGGAATTTTTTGATGAAATTTTTTGAGCATGTTCCTCATCAAGTCTAGTTTGTCCATACCAAATTTCAGCTCAAAATTCGACCGGGAAGGCAGTCAAATAAATTCTTGAAACTTACTGCACTTTATATATGCTCGGAATGTGCAGTAAGTTTCAAGAATTTATTTGACTGCCTTCCCGGTCGAATTTTGAGCTGAAATTTGGTATGGACAAACTAGCCTTGATGAGGAACATGTTCAAAAAATTTCATCAAAAAATTCCACCGGGAACCGCCCCAAACAGTAAAGTTCGGACGGTCCCTCCCGTCCCTCCGGAGGGACCTGATCTCTTCTATATATATATATATATATATATATATATATATATATATATATATATATATATATATATATATATATATATATATATACTCCGTATATAATTAGAAGAGGAAACGGTCCAACCCAGCTGGTCGCCGACTCACTCTCCCTTATGTGAGGTCTCGAGATCAATTCTCAATGGAGTGAGAATGATCTCATGAAGTTAGTTGGGAATTTCCCATCTTTTTCTCAAATCCACCATATAGGCTCATTAATATGGATGGCCATGATTAATTTGCACTTTGTAAATTAGGATGAGTTTGTATGTGATCATATATATATATATATATATATATATATATATATATATATATATATGATCACACACATATATATATATATATATATATATATATATATATATAGGGAGCGGTTCTGGTAAGAACAGGTCTTAGGAGAAAAATGAGAACGAATCTGGACCGTTGGATTGTATTATGTGGAACCAAATTGTGCATTTGGTGAAACTGAAATGTGCATTAAATGATATTGAAATGTGCAAAATAAAAATTTAAACTCAAGTGTGCATTAGATTAAACTGATATGTGCGAAAACGAAGTGCAAAAATAACATCACATCGTACTTTTTATTCTGCACATTTCAGCTTCACCTAGTGCACATTTCAATTTCACGTAATGCACAATTCAACTGCACATAATGCCACTCTATCGTACCCTTTGTGATGCACACTTCAATTTCACCTAATGCACATTACGGTTTTATCTAATGCACACTGAATTTCACTTGAAGCAAATCTAACGGTCCAGATTCGTTCTAATTTCTCTCATAAGATCGTGTTCTTATTTGAACCAAGACCTATATATATATATATATATATATATATATATATATATATATATATATATATATATATATATATATATATATATATATATATATATATATATATATATATAGAGGAATGTTCATGTCAGGCCGGCCTGACGGGCTGCCCCGTCCGGCCGAGCCCGTTTGGGCACCTTCCCGGTGGAATTTTTTGATGAAATTTTTTGAGCATGTTCCTCATCAAGTCTAGTTTGTCCATACCAAATTTCAGCTCAAAATTCCATCGGGAAGGTCGTCAAATGATTTTTGCAAGTTAACTGGTCCTGAATATGTATTTTCCGGACCAGTTAACTTGCAAAAATCATTTGACGACCTTCCCGATCGAATTTTGAGCTGAAATTTGGTATGGACAAACTAGACTTGATGAAGAACATGCTCAAAAAATTTCATCAAAAAATTCCACCGGGAAGGTGCCCAAACGGGCTCGGCCGGACGGGGCAGCCCGTCAGGCCGGCCTGACATGAAGAGCACTCTATATATATATATATATATAGGGTTAAGATCGGATACAAAGTATGCTTCCCATACAAAGTGCAAACTCATCTCATCCATCCAATATTATAAAATCAAGGGCAAGATTTGGTTTGACCCACTAAATTTCATCCGTATTAGTGGGAGAGATTTTGATCCTCCAAGCATTAAATGCGGATATATGGTTAGTGGGGAATTATTTTTATCTACACCATTACCTCATTCATATGGATGGCTAGGATTAATTTGTATTTTGTAAATTAGGATCACTTTGTATGTGATCCTAAATCTATATATATATATATATATATATATATATAGAGAGAGAGAGAGAGAGGAAAGTTCATGTCATGACCTCCAAAAACAGACCTCCGTACAGACCTCGGCGTTTGGGCCCATTCCCGGTGGAATTTTTTGATGAAATGTTTTGAGCATGTTCTTCATCAAGTCTAGTTTACCCATACCAAATTTCAGCTAAAAATTCCATCGGGAAGTCCGTTTTTGGAGGTCTCGACAGGAACACTACTCTCTCTCTCTCTCTCTCTCTCTCTCTCTCTCTCTCTCTCTCTCTCTATATATATATATATATATATATATATATATGGAAAAGATCCTGTCCAGCCGGAGGGACAGGATCCTCCGTCCGGCCGCCGCCGTTTGGGGCGGTTTCCGGTGGAGTTTTTTGATGAAATGTTTATGGAATGTTCCTCATCAAGTCTAGTTTATCCAAAAAAAAATTCAGCTAAAAATTCGATCGGGAAGGCAGTCAAATAATTTTTTGAAACATAACTGCGTTTTATATGTTTAAGTTGGAGCAGTTTTCTTCAAAAATTTATTTGACTGCCTTCCCGATCGAATTTTTAGCTGAATTTTTTTTTGGGTAAACTAGACTTGATGAGGAACATTCCATAAAAATTTCATCAAAAACTCCACCGGGAACCGCCCCAAACGGCGGCGGCCGGACGGAAGATCCTGTCCCTCCGGCTGGACAGGATCATTCCTCTATATATATATATATATATATATATATATATATATAGATGAGTTGATAAAGGGAGTTAGGGCTTTTTTGGGTAGGGAAAAAAATGTATTTGGGGATTGGGTATTTCCTTTTCTTTTTCTCTTTGTTCCTCTTCTGTCTTCTTTTTTCATTTGTAATCGTTTATTTTGTTATCCTTAATAAAACTTCCTTTTCTCTCTAAAAAAAATATATTATTATAAAGTTTATATTGCATGTATATTAACATAAAAAAAAAAAAATATAGGTGAGTTCTAATACAAAGAGGTCTTCCCGTGAGAAGTGATCTAAGCCCTTGATTACTTAAAAATGGATGATATAGATCAAAAGTCACGGCCAACCAAAATGTGTAATACATAATAGCAAAAGTGCATATGCAATATGTACTGGTGCACATTCAACTACTAAAAAAATATCAAAAACAATAGTTATACTTCTTATTTTATTCCTAATAAGTGATGCACTTTTGTGTTAGTCTAATGCACTTTTCTTCCATAGTCATGCACATTTATCATGCAATTTTTTTAAAAAACTTTTTGATAATTACACTTTTGGCACCGAATTTATTACCTTTAAAATTTGATCTCATCCACTCATTTTCTCATCTTAACGGCTAAGATTACTTCTCACTTTTCATATGAGGAGTTCTTTTTATTTGAACCTCTATATATATAATTAGAAATTCAAAACCACACCTAGCCTACACATTGATTAATGAGAAGAATAATTCATACAGAGCAATAACAAGAAATAATCATGCGTTTATAGTTAAAATCCCGGTTGTTTATAAAAATGTGACTTCTTAAGTGTAGTGATTATAGTAATAACTATAGTCATATGTAATAACTTATATTCAATTTTTAGAATTAAATTATCATGGTAGTACACACACACATATTGATATTAGCTTTAGTCATAGTTTTATAAATAAGTTTTATTCCTGTAATATTTTTGAAAAATCGTCTAATAACCAAGGTAGTATCCTTTTTGTCATATAACAATATTAATATGTTTTAATAATTATTTACAAAAACACCCAGAATTACATTCTTATAGGAAAGGAGAGAATATTAATTAATGTTGTGTGTGCTTGTGTGTGTTCATATATAGATACCCCATCTTTAATACACAACTAGTCATAGACGACGCTTATAATGTTTCACTTAAATAATGTTTTTTACTGTTAACCTTTTGAAGTAGTAGTACTTGTAGCTAATAAAAGTTTATGTGTAGAAAACACACTGAGAGTTTGATTGAATATGCACTATATGGAAAAACACCCCCAGTCCCCACAATTGTATTTTGATACGAAAGAAGAGAATATTAGATATTTAGATTTTAGTGGAGAGAACATCTATAGATACTATGTACTACGTATAATATTTTGTTGTTATATACTCCGTACTCCTTATCATGTTCCACTGAAATCGAGTTAATTCTCCATCGTGATTTGAACATTTGAAGTAATATTATTTGCATCTACACCCACTACAAAAAGAACACGGGATTGACACAGAAATTTGGCACGGATTACCGATTTTTCGTGCCAAATAGCTCGTGCCAAAGTTTTTTGGCACGGATTTGGCATAATCTCTGACAAAATCCCTGCCAATCCCGTGTTTTTTTGGTAGTGACATTTATATACGTATAAAACTTGTGTTTAGTCCAGATGTGGATCTGGGTTGTGTTTATAATTCGTCATACATATTTTTATTTGACAATTGTAAATGACTTTTAAATTTTATGAATGTGGGTAATCATGAGTGACGGGTAGGCATGAATAGGTTTCAATTGCGGTCCCGAAGTGGCTGGTCGTGAGGTCGGAATAAGTTGAATAAGTTGTTATATACTTGTACTCCTTATCATGTTCCACTGAAATCGAGTTAATTCTCCATCGTGATTTGAACATTTGAAGTAATATTATTTGCATCTACACCCACTACAAAAAGAACACGGGATTGACACAGAAATTTGGCACGGATTACCGATTTTTCGTGCCAAATAGCTCGTGCCAAAGTTTTTTGGCACGGATTTGGCATAATCTCTGACAAAATCCCTGCCAATCCCGTGTTTTTTTGGTAGTGACATTTATATACGTATAAAACTTGTGTTTAGTCCAGATGTGGATCTGGGTTGTGTTTATAATTCGTCATACATATTTTTATTTGACAATTGTAAATGACTTTTAAATTTTATGAATGTGGGTAATCATGAGTGACGGGTAGGCATGAATAGGTTTCAATTGCGGTCCCGAAGTGGCTGGTCCTGAGGTCGGAATAAGTTGAATAGATCGAGATGGGCGGGTCTGGCGCTGTTTTTTTTTTTTACTATTTAAACATTTTAAACCTTCTGACCCCGGCCCAGACACCACCATTTTAAGCATTTAAATTGAGATACACCTCTTTTAAAATGCTTCTAAATACTTGAATGCTTCTAACATTGTGATGAATGATGATACTATTGATGACTTATGCAAATGATGGGAGAGTTGTTGAACATTCGCACGAAAAACTAATGCTAAAGTGATGTTTGGGATTTTCTAATGTTATGAAAAAACTATTGTTAAACTAATTAGAAGACTAAGACGGATGTATTGGTATATGTTTATTTTGAATTGATTAGGAGATCAGATAGGTGTGATACATACTTGATGAGATAGGGAAATGTATGATCGAAGAGTCCTACTTATAAAAATTACATATTTCTAATGTTATAACGGGCCGGGGTTTTTAATGTAATCGTATCGGATCTTGATGCTTCCTAAATATGAATAAAGTTCTATTTGCAAATGTAACATTTAATCTGGATGATGATAATCTTGTGAATAAAATAGAATAGTGATATGTAGAATTAATAACAACTTTACATTCTATTTATTAGCATTTAGAGTAATTAATAAGTTACAACTTCATAGCAAAGTTTTAAAGATGTCAATTTTAATAATTCGGTTTCATAGCAATTTTAGTATCAGTCGATTCCAATCGAGAATACTCTACTTTATTATTACATGGTCTATACCACACTGAAGGTTTTTATACTCTAATTTCTTATTTTAAAGGGATAAGATTTGATCAGTGTGCCTAAATGACTAATTTCCTACGGAGTATGTTATTAAATTCTTTTTATCTATTACGGAGTACTATTATTCAATATATTAGCATGCATAATTGAATATTAGCATCAAGCAGAAGAGACTTGTAAATTGATTGTATGTATATACGAACTTCAAATCCGTAATTTCCCTTAATTAAGGGGTTGGAGTAATTGAGAACAAATGGAGCAATGATTAAGAGTAATTATTGGCAAATTAGTTTGTTGGAAGGACGAAGAAAAAAGAGCGTCGCAATTTCCGGGCGAAACGTGCTTCTGACACGTGCTGGCTGTGGGCCGTGTTTCCCACGTGCGAACATGTAGCGCTTGTCTACCGCCGCCATTCTCGCGTTTCCAACGATCGATTTGCTCCTGGGGGGTCCTCAGCCGTTGGATCGAGATGCCCCCTTGCCGTCGGCAGAATCTTTGTCCGTCCGTATCATAGGAGGTGCGGTGATTAAGTCAATTGTTGTTGAAATGGATAACCAATCACGGTTTAGATTAAAAATAATGAAGTGTCGGAGTTAACTGTAGTTAATTATAGGCGATTCAGGTTTATTTCTCCAACCCAATCCAATTCGTTTCTTTCAAACATGCTGAATAGTAAAAAGTATATAAATGTTACCCCGGCCGTATTACCTTTTGAATAGTAAAAAACGTGAGTACCGAGTACGTGACCACATAGGTAAATTTGTTTGTGCTCGAAGTTTTATTCCAATTTTACAAAAATATTGATAATTTTCAAAATATATAGATAGTAAAACCAAAATGTGTTGATTAAAAAGGTAAAATTACAACTCATTCCGAGAGTGATATGATCATGAGTATAATGAAACTTTCAACTTCAGTGACGTTAAAATAATTGATGATGATGATGCGGTTTTTCAATAAGCTAGACATGTCGATAGGATTGGATGTGTTGTGCCATAGTGTTTTATTCTATGGTGATTTCAAAATAAATTGATAGAAACTAGCTAGCATTGTTATGTACCTTAACTATGTGAGTCTAGTTTTATTTAACTTATGAATAATAACATGTTCATTCAATTGTTAACTACCTACCCATAACGTACTATAATTTAAGATTTGTGAGTTTTAACTTTGTTTCCTTTTATAAAATATATTTAACACGAAATATTTCTTTATTATTTACATATCGAAAATTGTTCAACAAATTGTCTTGACGACTGTTTCATGAAAAATGTAATGCGCCATTGGTTGATGGGAAGTTGATACAATTAGAGTGAAATAATGCAAATAGATCTATGGTCAAATATTATCCAAGTCAAGTTGTCAACTTTATAAGCAAAATAATTTGTTGCGGAGTACGTTACTTCATATCGAAACTCGCATAGTCGCACGCTAATATTCTAGTCATTATTCCTCGGAAGTATTTTAATCCTCGAAAGTCATTACGGAGTACATACCTTATAAATCATGAATTAGGTATAACTAGGCTAAATCTCTTCAACAAGAAAAGGTGTAACTATGCTAAATTAACTTAGTCGTTTCCAGACATTGTACAATTTTACGAATGATAGTGACATTATCATTCTTTAACATATACGGATATGTCATGAAAAACAACAACATTGGCACGGATCTTTGACACAAGATCATCAAAATTCATATGATATTTCACACGGATTTGACACGAAGACGTCAAATTCACGCTCAATTCCGTGCCAATACCGTTTTGTCGATCACCACTCACCAGCTATATGGCATGACATCATATAAAAAATATATTATGATTCGTGTCAAGCTCCATCAATTTGTGTCGAGTCCGTGTTTAAAAGATGAGGAGATGGTAGTGGTTGAAGTCTAGAAGACATTATATTGTAGCATTGGAAAGTTTTGTGTCTCTTTTAATAAAGAAATTTTGTGCATGGTGCTTAAATAGTCCTATTTATAATTATGACACGCTTAATAAAAAGTGAAACATTTTAAACGCATGTGTTGGTGAAAATAAAATGCTCGTGTACTTTAATGAAAGTTATGATGAAAACGCTTGTTTAAAAACTAAAGTAAAGTTGACGAAAAATTGAGCCTGTGTTACAATCTGATTTAGACTTTGTGCATGATTATTAATGCACACAAGATGAATTGCATGACCTCGTGTTCGTAGATGGGCGTAGTCAACTCGATGAGGTGTTACAAAGATAAAGTCTCGATTTCGAATCCTGACAATTGCGATAAAATGTAAAAGACATCTGAGTCCCATTAACTATCTGTCAATTTGTGATTAAAGTTCAATAAATATTAAATCCTTCCAGTTAATTATCTGACCGGTGCTGAGAAGCTAGCATGGAGTGTCATCCTTTTTTTTTACTATAGGACAGTGGCACATTTTGTAATAATATTTTACTAAGTTTTCATGTCGTTTGTTTTTGGAAAAAACCACAGTTTATGAGATATGCAACTGTAAAAGTTTTATGTGAGCGATGTAGAAACGCCAAGTTCACAACAAATTTTACTTTGTATAAAAAAAACTTTATCAATTGTGACATTATTCATGTTTTGATATACATTGTTATTATACGAGTAATAATTATAAATAATCCCGCTTCTCGCCCCCACTAACTAGTTCTAGATATTACGTAGTACGTACTAGATCAAGGTGCCGTCATAGTACAAGTAACAAAACGACTATGAGTCTATGATAGTTGGGCTTCAGTGTGATGGCTAGCTAGCTAGCTTTATTTGGAAGGCCATCTAGGACGAGTATGAAGGTCAAATAAAACCTCAACCGATCCGACCGGATCAGACCATACTTAAACAGACCAGACCAGACTTGAACAGTTATAAAATACACAGAGATCAGACGTTTACCAGACCAGACCAGACCAGTTCAGATCAGATCAGACCAGATCAGACCAGACCAGCAAATTTCAGTCCAAAAGAAAACATCCTAAATTGCACCAAATCCCCCTCTGTTTTTAAAAAGGCATGAAAACCCCCTAATGTTTTGATAAATCATGCTCACCTTCTCATATGCAGATAAAAATATAACGATTGTTTCTATTTTGTGAATTTCCACTTATACCCCCCTTTTATTATGATATAACAGCTGGTTACACCATGATTAGAACTTAGTCAAATTCCATGTTCTTAATCCCATACGTTATTCAATTTGTGGGAAGGTAAAGACATAGAAGCTTGCTTATTCCAACACTTGCAAATATTTACGGGTGTGTTTATGCAATGATTTAGAACCCGTTTGGTAACATTGAAATCGGTTTCTGCTGATATTTATGAAGTTCTAGCTGAAGTGATTGTATTAGCTGATTCGGTTGATTTATGAAAAACTTATATATAAAATATATTTTATAAATAAAATAAAGTAAAAATTATATAAAAATAGCTAAAATGATCCTCTACAGTAACTTCACCCAAAACAGCCAGAAAAGTAACTCCAACCTTACCTTTTATTATTGTTATTACAAAATTGAGCGCGCGAAATCAAAAGTAACGTGTTTGGTGAAAAAGTTGACTGATAAGCCTAATAAGCCGAAAACAGACTCACCAAACGTGCTCCTAAATCCTATGAGTCTAACTACTTGTGTGCCATATTAATTTTGGGTACCACTTCTAGCTCATTTATCTGTTTGGGTTGTATATGTGGTTAATTTGTGATTATTTTCTTGTAATTACAATTTATGATTATGTTTTAGTGTTTCTGTAATACTATAAATAATTTATATGTCATTAGGAACACTTTTATATATTCCAAGTTGGTTTATATTGGTTGAGGCCGTGTATCCATATGCAACAGATTATATATTGACTTGTGTAACGGTCGAGATGAGAAAAACTGATATTCAATATGATACACTCCTTCTGTCCCATTTTAGTTAGCCAAACTTGACTTTCAAGTCAATGGTGTTCAGCTTTGACCGATTAAATATTTATATATAGAAGTATTGATAATATGAAAATGATCTTTGTTAAAACTACCATCATAAAAGTATACATTTATTAAATTTGACATAAATATATTAGTTAAAATAATTGGTCAGTAGAATGTTTAAAATTATTTTAAGATGTAAATATTTTTGTTGCTATATCCTAATGTAAAAATCTGTGAGGGAAGGATTAGCTTATGTTAAGTCAAACTCATAAATCATTTTTGAAAAATGATTTAGGATACAGAAAAAAAATGAGCAACACAATTTTTTTTTTTGATCGTGATGAGCAACACAAATTGATATGATCTATTTTGGTAATTGAACTTTATATTTTAATAAAGCATACGGAAAAAAATTCGTACACCACTACTAAAAAAGGTGGATATACAAGAGAGAACAAATTTATGTTTTGTAGTTTTTAAATAAGATGAACTGAATATGAATAATGGAACGTTGTCCATTTCATACAAAATGGATAAAATTGACATTTATCTAGCCCAAGAAGGTAAAACTATGCAACAAGTCGCACCAAAAGCAAGTGTATCACACGTGCATCAAACTCCTCATTTCAAGGGATTATATGCAAGTTTTTATAAAACATAAATGGGTTTTGTGTATTTTAAAAAACACAAGGGGATAGTGTGCATGTAATGTATAACAGAGAGGGATTTGGTGCAATTTATCCGATTTTAGCTATGAGACATGATCAAATCGTTATTTTATTACTTTTATTAGCTACTTGATTACTTTATTTACTTTTTTTACGCCAATGACCTTGGTAAATGTCTTATTAGCCACTCTTTAGCTTGTTTGATCAACTTTAGATGATTTGACTCATTGACTCGTTAAAATACGGAGTAAATGTTTGGTAAACAGCTGCTTCAATTAGCTGTTTTATCCAAGCAGCCAAAATCCTACATGCCGCTAATAGTAGCGTTTTCAATTTTTCATTACTTGATTCCTTTTTCCGTGTTGTGTGATCATTTGTTGGGGTTAGATCACAAATAATACTCCCTCCGTCCCTAATAACTTTGCCAAGTTTGACCGGCACGGGGATTAATAAAGTAAAAACTGTGTGGTTGAGATTTGTGCAGAGGAGAGAGAATTAACGAGATCCACAAATTCTTTACTTAAAAGAGAAAGTGGCAAAGTTAATGGGACGTCTAAAAAAGGAAAGTTGGCAAAGTTATAAGGGGCGGAGGGAGTACTAATTACAATGATTTGGACAAAAATAAAGCTTCCAGTATTACTTTCCAAAAAAGAGACCAGACGGTGGTCTTATCCAATAAGTTGGGAAGGAAATACCATATATGCCCTCCTAGTCAACATATTGCACGTATCCGATTCCTCCCAGTCATATCCCAGATTCTGCATATGCTAGCAAAGTAGCAAGGACCAATGAAATATAATTCTTTTACTTTTATAACCTTCACTTTACAATTATTTGATTACGATTTATATTTAATTGATTCCACCAGTTACACAGCCGAGAAGTTATAGTTACGTGGGACCAGTTACAGTTATTCGACTCGTCGTCCAGTTACAGTGATCTGATTCGTCCAGTTACAATTACCTAAATAACTCGTCCAGTTACAATTATCCGACTCATCCAGTTACAATTATCTGAACCGTCCAGTTACAGTTACCCGACCCGTCCAGTTACACTTATCCGATCCATCCAGTTAAACTTATCTGACCCGTCCAGTTACACTTATCCGACCCCGTCCAGTTACACTTATCCAACACATCCAGTTATATTTACCCGACCAGTCCAATTACAGTTACCCGATCCGTCCATTTACAATTACCCGATCTTCCAGTTACGGTTACCACCGTCCACCACCGGTGACCACCGTCCACCACCACAACCACTTCCGACCACCACTGGTGACCACCGCCCCATCCTGTCTCGATTCCCCAGCCCCTTCCCTTCCCAATCTTCGGCACGCCACTGCCGCCACGGCTGGTCAACCGGCGTTGCCAGTGATGACGCCGACCACCATAGTTATCGTCGCCCGCCATTGTAATCTTAGTAAGCGTCTCTCCCGGTGACCTTCCATCTCTCAGATCTGTTTTCGTCCGGTCAGATTTGGATACCTAGTCGCCTCTTCTGGTGAACTCCCATCTCTCAGATCTAATTTTGTCCGCCCAGATCTGGATATGTTGCCGCCCTCGTTTCTGATTTGAAGAAGGTGAAAGGCTCAAAGCAAATGAGTGATACAGTCCAACCGAGCCTTCATCTGAGCGATGGAGTCCAACCATGAAGAAGAAGCCACGTGCGACGGACTTCCACGCGGAGTTGAGGAAGAAGACGACAGATTCGTCAAACTCGATGCCCCTTCGCGCTCAGTATTGCCCCCGCCATTTGAGCTCAGCGACGCCTCCCTGTTGCCAGACGGAAATAGAAGAAACAGAAAGATGATTGGGGATGGCGCCGGTGGGAGAGATGAGCCTCCGCCGCCAATGAGAAGATATGAGTTGCCGCCGCGGGTAAGGAGAGATGAGATGCCGCCACCGGTGAGAAGAGATGAGCCGCCGTCGGTGAGAAGAAATGAGCCGCCGCCGCCGGGTAGAAGAGATGAGCTGCCGCCGCCGTCGGAGAGGAGATGAGATGCGCCGGTGAGAGGACATGAGCTACGTAGGTGGGAGGAGATGAGCTGTGTGGGTGGAAAGATAATAGATGAGCGGGGAGACGTTGCACAGTTATGGATCAAGGGTATTCCAGTCTGTCTGAATATGTTTAGTATCTTTTTTGTCTATTTTAAACTTGTTCTTATATTTGTCAACCTAAAAGTCCATAGTATTATTTAAGTCTTTATTTCTCATTTGCAGGGCCGGCCCTGGGGAAGTAGAATCGGTGCCACTGCACAGGGCCTCAAAAATTTGAGGGCCCCAAATTTTTTTCTTTTAGTATTAGTATTAGGTGGTAGTCAGCCCAAGTCCAAAATAAACCCAAAAGCGTAGATCACAAAACCAAAACGGAAGTACAGAACGTCGATTGAAGAAATAATAACGCAGCTTGCATCGAGGGCCTCTACGGGTCTACTCCTCTAGGCGTTAATCGCTGGCAGCAAAATGGCGTTCGCATCTAGGCCCCTGTCCAGCACCGCAGTACCGCACCTCCGGCAGTCCCCTCTCCGCCGGTTCAGCAGCAGCTGTCTACACGCACACGCCCCAAGTCTCGAATCTCCATCGGCCAGTGCATACTTCTATAGTTCTATTACTCTATTAGACTGTTTTAATTGTTTTATATGTTTGGGAATTTCGATTATTAGCATAAACGTAGAGTAAATTGTTTATTGTTTATGCCTTAGGCCACCTAATGTATTGCTACTACCCTCCCACTAAGATTGGGACGAGAGAAAGTGACACAATTATTAAAAAAAATATGTTTGTATGATTGATATTAAATTGATAAAGTAAAAATAAAGTTAGAATGATTTAGAGCCACACAATCTTTACCAAATAAGTTATGGGACAATCTTAGTGGGATTTCCCGAAAAGGTAAAATGGGACAAGCGGAACGGAGGGAGTATTTAGCTATTGTGGTTGTTTTTTATTTTTTGTAATTAATTGATGAATTATTAAATTATGTTTAATAATTTGGTATAAGTTATTAAGTAAATATTAAATTAATTATTTATGTTCTATCTCTCTTAGTGTTCGGAAAAAAGGCCCATTTTTTTAAATCGCACCGGGTCTCTATTTTTTCAGGACCGGCCCTGCTCATTTGTTTCCTACTTTTGTTGGAGATGCTATTATTAGTGTCACGTAGTATTCAATATATTATTATATTGCTATGGAGACAGAGTATACATTTGTTTCTCATGCTATTTTTCCAGCATTGTAATTAGTGTTTCGGAGTATTCATCAATACTTCGTATATTATTGTTGTTATAATTAGTGATGTTGTTCATTTTTATATGATACTCCCAATTATTTTTTATATTGTTGTTATTGAATTAATTTTTTGATTTCTCTCCACATCTAAGTTATTTACATTATTTTGTTCTTTAGGTGGGGAACTTTTGCAAAAGTGGTGTAATGACATTGATGATGGTCTAATTTATTTCCATTTCTATTCAAGATTTCTAGGAATCTAGCAATTTAATGAAATGACTTGCACAATATGATTGTAATTGTATTAGACTAGTTAATTTTATTCTCAACCAAAGACGGTTAAAGAGTTGAGGAGGGTTTAAAAGAGTATACTTGCGGACCTTGCGGTTACTCAAATTATTTTAATTCTTACCATATTATTTTTATCCAATTTATTAATATATTCCCCCAACAGCTAATTTTACCAAATGGTCTTGAACAACTAATGCAAAATCAAAACAGTTAATACAAACCGCTGATCGAAACCGCAACTAAACGTTGATTACCAAACATGGTTACACACTTACACCGTTGCGTGGTCAGTCGCTCATATAAAATACTACGTACAACTTTTATTAGCTTTTTCACCGCAACTTTTATTATACAACGTACAACTTATCTTGCTCTCTATTTTACCCCTGTATTTAACTATAGCTTCAAAAAAATCGTCACAAATATAGAACAAGTTAAAACCTGCTGAATAAGTTATTTGCGGTTCATGCTTCTGATTATATTAATTTGACCCTTTAACCTTTTAAAATTACCAATAAGACTTCAATAGTTCAATCTCCAGTGCTTGTGAGTTGTGATCCTTTGAATTGTCATAAATCAGCAACACCTTGGAAAATAAAAGGAAAATGACCACTTCTTGAAATTTCTTCTTTTATATATACCAAACCACCACAGCAAATGTACTGAATACTGATTGATGTCTTTACAAGTTTTTAGTTAATCAAACCAGTTCAGTGGTCTAACATTTTCATTGTGCACTATCTTAGTACTGTACAGTAAAGGAAGATCTTCAGCGCAAAAATTTTCACAGTTTGCTGGGCTTACGCTGCAAATCATTTGTGTGACCAAAATTGGGGCTCCGACTTTTACGTCAAAAGTCCTCTTAAAATAACCTATATCCATGTTTAAAAAATCAATCATTATTCATATTCTTCGCCTATGAATCTCATCATTTAGAAGCCCTGCCACTAAGAATTGATCAGTTGGGGACGGTTTGTTTCGTAGTAAACTGTAAAATGCCTCGAGTTCTTCATTGTTAGCCTTCTTAAACAGACCACCAAGTGTTGGTTTAACACCCTCAAATTTTGTCTTTGGTTTTGGGTCATCTCCAGAGACAGAGCCTTCTTGATTGGGCACATGTGGCCGTGATTTCCAATACTCCAAAGAAGCCCTATCTTGGTCCATGGCTTGAATTTCCTATTTACAGAGGATTTCAATTTATTAAGCAATAGAAGCTCAATGCATTCCTACGTAATGTTGATCCACAAAAAAACTAGATAGAACTGTTCCACATTTCCTTTCTTAAATTAAGATCCTGCTAATAAACACTAGCTATATGTGCAACAGAAGAAAATGGAGTACTATTTTAATACGGAGTATTTGGTTTTACATTAAGTTACCAAAGAAAATCAAATTTGATTAAAAAAATTTAAAACTTATCGGAGTCTTTAGATAAAAGAAATACATATACAAATTACTTTTGAACTTTTAACAAAAATCTAAGTCAGATGTGTTCCCGGAAAATATATTGTCCTCTAACCAAATGGAGCCTAACCTAAAGGGCATTAATTTTTTCATCTAGAATAAATGTGCCACAGAATTAAAGATAAACAGCTTGATAGGGCCTACCTGTACAATTGCCGGGGAAGAAAGACCAAACATTTCTAAGCCATCAAGACTCCCAGGAGGTTGGAGGTGAGGGAGGTTTGTCTTTCCCATCATGCGCTGAGTAGTAATCTCTTTATTAAGTCTTTCCTGAACCATTGCCCAGCATTTGTTTGCTGAAAAATGGATAAATACTTCACTTGTACAATGCTCCAAAGAAACCTGAAAATTCATTTGTTTATCACCTTAAGGGTCTGTTTGGAACATAGAAAGGAAAATAGAGAACTTTGGAAGGAAAGAAAATTCGAGGGAAAGTAAGAAAAAATACGAACACTATTTTTCCCCGAAATAAGAGTTAATTACTCCTACTTAGGCAGAAAATATTGTACTTATATCTTGGAATTTCACATTATTTTCTCCTATTTAGGGAAATTTCTTAAAATTAATCCAAAACTTCAAATTCAATTACCCAATTAAGTAATTTTTAGATATTTGTTCAAACTCACGTTATTTATATACAGAATAGTTCCATAATTTAATTATATAAAGACTAAGAAACCCAAATAAATGTAAAACTATAATTTGGTTAATATTTTATGTTCCTTCATATACTCCAAGGTCGAATACAACCTGAAACAATTGAAACTTTAATTCCCTTTCCCTATCACTTCCTGTGTTCTTACTTCCAAGTATCTAAAAAAGTCTAGTTCATATTTATTCTTCAGCTGTCAATTCTAATGCCTAAATTGATCACACCATACAACCAAACTATGAGTTCATGATATTATTTATTACCATAAACACGGGTCCATGATGTCCTCCATCAAGAATTTCAGAGACATAGTAGCACGTGTTTGTTGGATCTAAAATGTCTATATATCGGGTACGACTCCTGAATCCTGCACAAGACAAAACACAAAAACTTATCAGCTGTTGAACGATTATTACAGCCAGTTCTTGGATAAATGTTTTAGGAGGGGCTTGGAGAGCTTAAGCAGTGTTTGTGTTTGCTTAAAATAAGTGCTTTTCAGCTTTTAGTTAAAAAAAAGTCAAAAGAGGTGTTTGTTAAACACAACTTCTAATTAAAAAAAGTACTTTTAAGTTAAAATCTAGAAGCAGGGATATAGGTGCTTGTAACTGCTTCTAGGTTTTTTTGTAGATAACTCAACTTCCAAGGATAATTATAATGACACCCAAATCCCAAAATATCCTTCTGCCCTCTTCCCTGCTATGCTGCATCAGACTCAATTCCAGATTTTGCTTCTTCAATTCACATTCACCATGGAAGATGATCCCAGAACTACTAAGGAGTCCCGCTTGGAGAAATAGGCAGCTCCCACATCCCCTATTTCGCTCACCTGCTTAGCTGTTTTCCAGATTCTTAAATCTTCATCTTCGAATATATATATGTTCTTGCTCCTAGCTACTGTTTTGCTCTTGCTTGGGTTGGGTGTGGGTTTTATCTTCTTTTCCGATATGATTTTTCTTTCTAGTTTGGATGCTTTCTAATTCCATGGGTTTTCTTCACAATCGGCAAATTACGGCAGAGAAAAGACACCGCATGGGTTGGGTTTGATCCTGAATTCCTGATCCCAATCTGCTATCCTTTTTAATTTTACAGGGTTGCTTTGGTAATTTAACAATATATTACATTACATATCACTTTTTTTATCAAACACTTCAACTTCTACATTCTAATTAAAATCACTTCTACTTACAAACACTATCAACTTTTACTACAAATCACTTTTACAATAATCTATTAAAAAAATCACTTTTAAAAAGCACAAGCAATCGCAAACACTCCCTTAGTCTATATCTTTGAGGAAAGAGTGTTTGTGATAACCTTTATTAGGTGACGGAAATGTTATACGATCAAATATTATGTTAATCTTTCAACATTTATAACATCTCAAATGTTTATAAAAAAATAGACTAAAGCCACTAAGCCTTCCATCCAAAGATCTAAGAGAGATTCAAGGATCATACCCCTTGGATAAATAGCCCGAGCATCACACCATAACATTCCAGTCTGGATAACTCCATAATTAAGAACTTCAACATTGCAATTGATCCTTCTCACAACTTTAGCAATACGCAGACCCTTTGGTCTGAAACATCTGTCCAAGTCATTTTGTGTTCCATCTGTGGACTTTGACTTTGCATCTACATCCAGTTTCTCGGCACTATGAGAGCCCTGAGAACATTCTAGAGCACAACTAGTTTCTCCTTGAGAATTCCCAACAACAGTTGTCTCAGTCTCATCTACATCATCATCACTAAGGACAATGACATCATCCTGGGAATTTGAAGCATTTACTCCAGATTTAACTTCAGTACCAAAGCTTTTATTAGGCAGAAACTTTTCGGGAATGTGATTAACTTCAGTATGATTAACTGGTCCGGTTAACTCTTTATTGCTTATATATGAACTCATAGACAGCCCGAGATCTTGCCTTGCCCATCGATATATGGAACTTAACTTCCCTCCCAAAGCTTCAACCAATAGATTTAACTCAGCAATACTGTAACGGAAGAGGAAGAATCTGGAAGCCTCAGGACATGAACACAACTGTTTTGCGTGGTTCAAGCATGCATATTTTGTTGGTGAACACTTGTGGCAACCTGCTGCAGAAAGATGCAAATCGAAGAAGCATATGTTGCATTCCCTCTCACATGTAGCATCAAAACTGCTTTCCATCTTCAGTGTTTCTGAGGATGTGCAAGTAAATTCCCTCCTCACCCGTTCTGTATCAACACGAGTCTACAAAAAAATAGTGATATGGCAAGCTGTAAACACCATACAATTCCAGTTCTCATTTCTGCATATTACAGTCCCACATTATAGATAAAACTCAAGAACACAATTGTCTATAAAAAGGATTTTTCCTTTATATTTGATCACATTTATTTCTCTGACACTATATAAACTATAAATGTTAAACTGGACTGTCAACACACAAAAAAAACCTCAAGAGATCAAGGCTTACAGTTTACCACACACTTATGTACTAGACTTATAAACAACCATGTCCGATCCAGTGATCCCCATCAGCCCATATAGTAATGAACAACTGAAAGGTGAACGAACAGATGGACCAGACCCCAAAAAAGCTGAAAACCATTGAGTGTGAGACCCAGACCACCGTTAGGCCAAGTTCAGGTACCGTGTTAAATTAGGTCTAACTCACTCTAAACTCTACAAGATCCTGAGATCTTCAAAATATAGATTTAATTAACAATCCAGTATATGACCAATGTGCATTGTAGTCAATGGCTAGATATGGCGCGCGCCATATGCGCCATCGCCATGAAAAAGTGGTCATCGCCATAGCGCCATATCCGCTATATGCACCATTTGTATATGTGCCATCGCCATGCGCCAGGAAAATGCCTTTGAGCCATGGCAATCGCCATGCGCCAGGAAAATGCCTTTGAGCCATGGCAATCGCCATGCGCCATGACAACTATGCCAATGTGTTAACTGATAATCAACCAAAAAACCAATAACAAATGTATATCACGCAAAATTACATACCAAAACTGCAAGTCCATAAACTGACATAAATATAGGAGGAAACAAACATGAAGAAGCAAGTATTTACCTTTAAAGCTTGAGACAGAACCCCATCCTTTCCGCAAACATTCTTCCATCTCAAATTAACTGAATTTTTCTTCCTAAGCAAACTAAGTTCCCATTGTGCTTTGACTGCATCCCTTGCTGCTCCAAACAACAGTTTATCGTGTGAAATGGATGTCCTACGTCTTTGACCAGAATAGAGCTCTATAGCATTATGTCCATGGGGTAACCAGTCCATTGGAGCCACATTTACTGCTTCAGCACAATTGAATCCACAGTTGAAACCAGCATGATATGCTCTAGGGAAGGTGAGAACAAATTCCCCAGAGTTCTGAACGCATCGATAAACAGGAACTCCTTCGGACTTTAGTATGGAAGGGGAGAGTTGTGTGACCTGCCATAAAGCGGAGAAGTTGAAGAGAAGAACTTCAATTTAATAAAAGTACCATGAGAAGCAAACACCATTCCTGTTGAACGTGTATATCACTTTTTGCATTTAGACAATGATGTTTGCGTGATAACTTCCCAAGTGTTGTTAAAAAGGAAAAAGAGAAAAACTTTAGATGCTTCCTCCCAAAAGTTATCCTATAGTGAAGTAAAAGGAGCCACTTTTATCTTTTGGAAAGAATTGTAAATAAATAAACGGTAGATATATCACTCATTTAAAATATCAAATTTTAACTAGTTGTAACTTTTAAATGCCCAAAACCAACATCTAAAGGGGCAGCCCGGTGCACATTGCTGTCCCCGCAAGGCTAGGGTCCAGGGAAGGGTCCCACCAAAACTAACATCTAAAAAGTTTGAAAAAGAAGAAAACTAGTGATAAGCATTCGACAAATGAATTTGGATAAAACAAACTGCATAGAGGTGTTCTTCTCACAAGCTTATGAAGCAGGTCTGGCTGCTCGTCGAAGAGGTTTGGCAAGTGCTTCTTCATAGTTGCTTCAAGGTTTAAAGCATCTGCCCCAGGAACACCATACCACATTTTTGGAGCTCCCAAATGCATATAATTCAAAGAGTACAGATGGTGGTCTTCAACATGCTGTAATTTTAGAAAATTATAATTAAAATCATCTAACCAGTTAAAGAACAGAGTGCTGATAATGAAAAGCTAGTATAGTTATTTTCCATACCCAACAGAAAGAAGAAAAACACATTCCTACATAAAGCCAAGGCACAAGAACACCAGATATATCACTGCTTTCATATGAAAGAACAGAACCAGGAAGTTTTGGAAAGTTGTTCAAGTTCCATCCTGAGTTTATGTATTTCATATCAGCAGCACAGCTTATTTGATGAGGTTGTTTAGGAAACCCACTGCCAAAAGTTCCAGTTTCCAAATCAGCCCCATAAAGCACCTAGGGAGTGAAAAGGGTATAAGGAGAGTGAACTTGTGAGCTATAACATCACGAATGCAAAACTCAATTTGAATATATACTCTGTAGATCATTTGAACATAGATCCGGCAACATAAAAAGGCAAACAAATACACATGTGCATAGAGAAAACTAAATGAAAATTAGGAAGTAAAATTTTCAAACCAATAAATCATTTTGAAAAGAAAAAGGAGTACAATTTGGAAGTAAAGAGAATCGGAAAGAAAATAAAAAAGATGGTTCAGACCAAGAAATCAATTTTGCTTGAACACGATTTATTCATATATGTTTGAGTTATATAAATTCGAATAAATTCCACTTTTGGTCCTACGAGTTTTATGTCAATTCCACAGTTCACTTCTTTCAATTTGTCCACTTTTGATACATGACTATCGTGTTTTCGCCCATATATAGTCCTTTTAGAAAATCCATTTTTGGTCCTACGGGTTTCCTATCGAGTTTTATGACAATGTTTCCGATGGTTAAAATCACCGGAGGACCACAAAATGGTCAAAAAACACTAGTCAAGTATCACAAGTGGACAAAGTGAAAGACATGGACTAAATGCGGAATTGACATAAAACTCGTAGGACCAAAGTGGAATTAATTCTATTAATTCCAAGATTGAGAAAACCAAGTATATGTAATAAAAGCATAGAAGTTATTCGTAGTATTAATTTTGTATTTTCCAAGGTAAAACCAAACATTAAAAAACTATTTTCCTGGGCACTTTTTTCCATTGCTAAAATTTTCTGTAGCCTATAAAAAGGGGTAAAGAAAAATATACCTCAACTTCTTCAGTGGGTTTCAAGACCATACGCCAATATTCACCCTCAATAGTCTCCACTGAAGGCTTCCATTGCCCTTCATACTTCCCAAAATATTGGGCAATGAAATCATCAGCATATTTCTGAAATGAATCTAGAGTAAACTCTGGACCAGATTCAAACCCAAACCTCTCAGACTCATCATTAGTGGTATCATCGTGAGTCTTGATATTAGATTTATTGCATCTCCGTCTTTTCCTTTTCTTACTGTGAATGACTTTTGCTTTTTTTGACATTGAATCCCGATTTTGAAGTTTGTCAATCCTTTGTATACGAGTGCTAAATTTAGAGTTTTCCCATATGCCCTTCTCCTTGAGAGAACATGGAGGTTTCCATGAAGCAGGAGGTACAATACGGCAAATTCCATATGCTTCTGCTCTGGGTCGTATTCCGTCTATATATGCTAGAGTATCTTCAAATTCCTGGACACCAATGAATTTATTTAAGCTTTGAATTTTAAGAAATTTAAGAGTTAAGTAATGCTGCTCCCTCTGGTGCTTACTATAAAAGGAGTTAATTGTCCTTTTGTAAGGTATTGTGTTTTTTTTCTGAGTTTTTTTATTGTTCTTTTCCCATGCCTTGCCCCTAATAAATATTGTATACATGTTTAATTAAGAGGCAGAGTAAAAGAGGAAACTGGAATATCATACTACTCTTTAAGTGCTCAAGAATGTCAAATGGTTCCCATGGTTTATGTAATTAGGTCAACTGTGCCTTCAAATAAAGACTGGGCAGGGTCAGGGAAAGTGGATAAGGTAGTACAACAATTGATAGTAATGACCTCTTCAGTTGGATAGAACACGGGCGCTTCTGCAAGATCAACCCTGCAAGCTCCTTCTGGGCGCCATTGTGCAGAAACCTTTAGACAATTCCTATCATCTCCACACTCATGGACAACCCCTTTAGGTAGATGTGGCCTTACAGGGATGCTCTGTAGGTTCAAAATAACATATTAATAAGAACAGTTAAAACAAAACAAAGGTGGATATGAAAACTGAGTTATTACAACTCAGCAGTCTCAACCTGCTCGGAATCAGATTCATCTTCTGAACTGTTATCAAACCGGTCATACTTTATCCCTGACCGCCGTCTTAGACACTTTACATTTGCGCCTTCAGTACGTTCATATTCTGTTTCCACCTTGGGTCTCTGAAATTGCAAGTTACTTGTAGGGGATGAGCACATTGTTTTATTTGTATTATCGTTCTCCTTTTTTAGGGTCATGGATGCAAGTGATTCAAAGCAAGGGGGGGAGTGTGGATATCTTTGTAGCCTCTTCCTTTATGTGATGTCTCATAAGTTCAATCCCCATCAAGACTGTTTAGCCAAGACAAATCACAACTTACTAATTTCAAAATCCGTAATGGTAGCATTAGAAGATCACCAATGATAAATATTGTATGATCAGAAGGAAAATTTTCGAAGAGAATAAAAAACAGATTATCATCAGGGTGACATTGAAATAGATGATCCATAACAATAGCAATAAATCTGTATAGTATGTGTTATTTGAACAATACATTCAGAAGAAACATGTGTAAGAAAAACATAAAAGTATCATGATGAGATTGAAAATATACACTTACATGTGATTGATCCAATAATGTGATACAGAACAGAGCAAACAGTTCTTTATATATATAAACACCTGCATGATCAACCATATTGCAATAACAATTCAGATCATTGATTTCATTAAATCAAACAAAAGTTTATCATAAAAGCTTTATGAATCACAAACACAGCATACAATATTCATGTGTGTTTGCATACACACAACATGTATTGCTTACATTTAAAAGAAGATCTAAAAAGAAACCCTAACCCTAACCCTAACTCAAAAGAAGTAAAATAACATATTATGGTAACCCCACCCGGATAAATCAATCTGTCTCCGGGTAATCCAGATAGTTCTGCTTTGAGTTTATTGTGACATAGAGAGGAGATCCAGTTTAGAGGAATTGGGTAGTTTTGTCAACTTTGTTTATCTTATTATTATATTTATTTATTTATTTGGATAAAGGCAGCACATATTGACGGGAATGTATGAAGTTTCTTACGCGGAATAATGGCAAACGTATCGATGAATAACATCAATATTATGGATTATGAATAAAATAAGGAAAGATAGAAGGTAGAACACTGGTTCAGGAAAACAAACAACCGAACCTAATCTATGGGCACAACCATTTTTAACCTTAAGGATGTTTTTACTTGGACTGTAATTTGTCCCAGACCAGACCAGACCAGACCAGTCCAGACCAGACCAGACCAGTTCAGACCAGACCAGACCAGACCAGACTTGGATAGTTATAAAAATACAAAGAAACCAGACATTACCAGACCAGACCAGACCAGTTCAGACCAGACCAGACCAGACCAGATCAGACCAGACCAGACCAGCAAATTACAGCCCAAGTAAAAACATCCTAAGTCCGAACGGAGGTTCAATTTTTATGGTTTTTACTTTTTAGTCTGGATCACAGTTTTAAACGGGTTGAGAATAATTACCTTAATAATTTGTCTCGGTAACTCGGTTTAATCGGTTTGCTTTAGGGAGTGTTTGCAATTGCTTCAACTTTAAAGAAGTGATTTTTTAAAGTGATTTTGGGAAAAGTGATTAATAGTAAAAGTTGGCAGTGTTTGAGGAAAAAGTGATTCTGAAAAAGTAAAAGTTGGTAGTGTTTGGTAAAAGAAGTACTTTTTGTGTAATAGAAAAAGTGAAAAGCAGTTTAAAGCACCCTTCCACCTGCTTCCAGCTTTTAGCTTTTAAGTGATTAATTTAAGTAGAAGTTGTCATTTGAAAACACTCTTTTTAACTTTTTTTAAGTCAAAAGCTGAAAAGCACTTTTTTTAATCAAATGCAAACACTCCCTTAGCTTGGGTTGGCTATTTTATTACTCCGTATTACCTTGTTCCCAACTACATTAGGAAATAATTTAGAATAAATTTATTAAATTTGATTTAGGACAATTTTAGTGAAATAGATCGAAAAGAAAATTTGAGACGATTTATGTGGGGCGAAGGGAGCGTTATGTAAATATTCTTTATAATTTTGTCAACTTTTTTTATTGTTTCACTAATTTTATCGTTTTCTCTTTTAAATGAAAATTTATTGTTTATGTTGTTTTTCTCTCTTCTGCAGAAACTTTAGAAATGCAATTTTACTTCAACATTCTACGTGTCAATCAACTTTGATGTAGTTTATAGGGACAGATGGAGTACATAATACATGTATAGGCCTTTATCAGGCAACTTTTTTTACCAAACACATAACTTTTGCTTTCGCGCGCTGAATTATGTAATAAGCAGAAAAAGTAAAGTTGGAGTTACTTTTCTGGCTTATTGGCTTAAGTTACTGTAGATGACCATTTTAGTAATTTTACATACTCCGTATAATTTTTTCATTACTTTATTAATAAAATATATTTAAAAAATCTTAAATCGGCATAATCATCCAATGTAGTCACTTCAGCAAGAAATTTATAAATTTCCACAGAATCAGCCCATTTTCGTGCTATCAAATGGGCTCGTAGTATTTTAGTTTTATACTTTTATTGATTTTGAAAAATGGTTCGATTTTATTCAAGCTAAAATATTACTCCCTCCGTCCGAAAGAAGGTTCTCATTTTCCTTTTTTGGACGTCTCATTAAAATGTTCTCATTTTCATTTTAGGAAACAATTAACAATCTTAAGTTACAAATTAGTCATTAAATATTACAAATAATACATTTATAAAATAAAAGTTATCAATACTAAGACATTATAATATATACCTATTAAAACTATTTCTCAAAATACACTCAAAGTACTTTATATAATTATCATCTAAATAATCGTGCCGTTTTGCTATGGGAACCTTCCAGCGGGACGGAGCTAGTATTTTTTTTTTTTTGCAAAATCAAGCTAAAATATTATCAACAAATTAAAATCAAATACTCCGTAGCATATAGTACATTATTAAATAAATTCTTATTCAGTAGAATTCAACTCCATCCAACCGAACTAAAGTGCCGGCGTGACCAATTCCCCTCCCAAGTCCCACACATATGTATCCTTTGGCATCATTAAAGGCTTACAAATATGGCAATGTATAGCCAGAAATGAGAAGTTTGGAATACTGAAGATCAAGTAAAATTCCCTTCCAATCTATCTCAAAATACTTGTACCGCTTGGCTGGTCCATCCAAAATTTGAGGAACTCTATTTTCGACGTACTCCCAATTAATTTGGATCCCTTTTTTTTAGCAAATTTACTAAAAATTACTTTCATTTCACACACTCAACTTCTAAATTAAGTAGGGTTGTCAGGGGTCTCTAGAAGGAAGCTGTTTAGGTCTCTGGAAGTCGTTCGACTTGTGTTTTCTCTTTCAACCAACGGAGTACTAAATATTTTTACGTTTTAGACTTAAATATTTGATATTTAACTAATTAAAATATATTACACGTTCCAAAGTGGCACAATATGTTGATTTTGATGTTTGCTCTTTTTGCCAACATGCTTTTTCTCCTTTTAAATTTTTTAATTAATTATTTTCTTTTTGTTGTTACCTAATATTCCCTATATTGTATCATTGGTTTTAAAAGAATATCTGTTGTCAATTATTTTGTGTCAGACAAATATGTGTTTGAGGTTTGACAATGTCAATTTTTGTTAAACAAAACATTTATGATGTCTTGCGTTTAAGAAACATGAAAATTTGAAACTAAGCAAACGGTTTCTTTTAATGTTGACTTTTTAATGTAAACCCACATATTGATTTTCTATAGGGACTACAAGGGGATTTAGTTCAAAATTTATAGTATTACTTATCCACAAAAGACTTGTCCACACGAGATTTTCCTCTAGATATTAAGGCTATTAGTTTCAATTAGTAAATTGTGTTCAAAGATTGAATAAGATAGGTGCTCACCTCATTAGAAATAGTTGTTCTTTTCAAAACTGAAATTCTAAGACAAGATGAAAAATCTAAATTAAAATTTGATTCGACATTCCTGACTACTTCGAGATACTAATCAATAAAGTTATAGTTTTGGTTCCAAAGGTTCAGAACCATGAGGAAGTTGTTCTTTTGTTGAAAAGAAAGACAATAGTAAATTTTAACCTTGTCATAAAAACACAAATTTGTCTGACACAAAATACTTGACAACAGACACTCTTTTGTTTTCAATAATTACTTTATAATTTTATCTCTTTGCTTCCTTGTTCAGTTATAGAAGAATTAAGGAAAGTAAAATGGACCTCTTCTTTTTTTTTTTTAAATTCTTGAGCCCTTCATTAATCAAAATGTGTTATATTCAAATAACTAGTTCATATGAAAAGAATGTGAACTTCCTGTGAACTGTTGGTAAGCAAGTGACATTTTTTTTATTAATTTTCAGTAACACAAAAGAATAATGTTGCCAAATCTACAAAGGAGATTAAACCCATTGAAAGAAGAAAAAGAAGCAGCATGTTAAAGTGGTCCCAGACACTCTTATGAGGCGTTTACTTCGCTGCTAAAGTCACAATTAGGTTAGTAAGACAGGTGAAGTAAACATGCACGCTACTTAAAAAGCCGCTTACTAACCGAAATAGGTGCTTAAAGTGCCGCTTACTAAGCATATCACCCCCCCCCCCCCCCCCATGTATTAATTAAGCGGTACTTTAAACTTTTTCAGTTTCCGAATTTACCCCTTGCCCTTACCCTTATTGTTACCCCCCTACCCACCCTACCCTACTACCCTGATCCCACTCAGTTTGATGGGGGGATGTTAGGAATAGTGTATAGAGCTACACGTAGATTTCTCTTCAGTTGTATGGTAGTTATAAACTGTTAGTTCTTCTATATTGTTAATTGTAAGTCTATTAAGACTATCATCTATATAAACACTCTGTAACTACCTATTCTGAATAAGATGATTTCATTTCCATTCTTTCTCTTGCTTAAACTCTAATAACCTTTGTATTGGTAATTTGCAACCCTGAAATCTCAGTATTCAACAAAGCATGTAACATCGTGTCTTTTGTAGGATCATATGTTAGCGGGGGCTCCTTAGTGTCCAAGAATCTATCTTCTCCATATGAGAAGTCATTAGTACTTGTATCATTTGCCATAGATGTATATGGCATATCATTAAGTAGAATATATTTTGTAATAATTGCTTTTCCTTTCTCTAACACTATAAATTTAACTTTCTTAGGATGGCCGTCCTTAGGTTTTGCAACTCATTAGTCTTTAGGCAAAGTGATTGCCTTAGATGCATCCAAGTTGTGTTTAGGACACTTGGAGAACGAATGACCCAAACGCAAGCAGTGAGTGCAATACTCAGGTCTGTGCTCATAAGTCACTGGCTCAGAAAAGTCATAATAAGACCCACAATTAATCCACACCCTTTGATGTATCTCCTTGGTGTGATCCAATTCAATGCAAACTCTAGCCACTGAAGTCCTGGATATGTTGGTTGCAGTCGAGTCAATTTTAAAAGGTTTACCAAGCAAACTCACTATATCAAACACCGCTCTCTTGTCATGAAAATGCAAAGGTAGACCTTCAAAAGCAAGCCATATTGGTACCACTGGTGACTCCACATTAATTAGGAGGAAAGTCCGGAGTCCACTTCATCACTCGCGTCACACACCCTTGGATAGTCCAACTGTACCTATTCCAACACGGAAAATAGTCATCCTCCTCCAAATCAAAGTGAACAATAACATGCCTACATATATTAAGTGATAAAATGCTTTAGGCCATAACACAATTTGTATACTATTTACATATTTAGATTAATAAGATTTTATAAACTAGTTTATAAATCATTCGTTGAACTCATCGCGAAACTAATATTAGTTCTTGTATTAATATGATCATGTTAGGAGATTCTTTCACTGTAATATAAATGGTTGGATTAGTAAAGATCACATTGGATGCCGTGGTATGCCTTCCTGGTTAAACAAAAGTAATGATCACACATACAACGACATTAAAATACATAATCTAAATTTCAAGCTAATAAATCAATTTTTAAATAATCAAAACCATTTTTTTAAAAAGTGAAACATCTGAAAAAATAAATGAAAATGAAATTCTGGTCCGATCAAAATAGGAATAATCCAATCCGGTCTTCGGCTCAATACTTTAAGTGATTCTGGTTCTGGTCCATTCACAATGGCATTGCCGAGGCTCATTTAGGGGTGGTCAAACGGGTCTAGGACCCGTGGTTCGGGTCGGGTAATACCGAATCGGGTCGGGTTGTGTTTTTAAAAAATCATAACGGGTCGGGGCGGGTCGGGGGTTCTTAATTTTCGGGTCCTGGCGGTTCCTATATCTCTGAAAAATGGGTACACATGGGTAACCTGTTTTATTAAATACAAAATCATATTTTTATATACTCGTACTTGTTAAAAATTAACTCCTCTGCTAGAGTAAAGCCTCGACTCACAGCCTCACGCTCCATAGACCTAACGCAAGCCCCTGGACAAAGACTGAAGTGCGAACTCAGAGACGGAGACGGAGACGGAGATGCTAGCCCTTGGACAAAGACTGAAGTGCGAACTCAGATACGCAGGCCATCATATTCACTATTCAGTCGACGAAGCGAGGCCTTCAATTCGGCGGTCGGCCATCTCCTTTCAGCTACGAAGTACGAATGACTTTCAACTCCAATTTCAGGTTTTTAAAATTATTAATCCAATTATTTCAGTTTTTTCTCAACATATTCAATCAGATTCTTTGATTTTGATTATATGTAGTTATGAACTGTTAAATTTAAGAATAGATTTGAAATGAAGAAATTGAAATAAAGTACTCCATGATCGAGAAGAAATTATTCTCACACTTGTTGATATTAAACCTTCGTATGCATGCCTATATATTACAATGTATAAGGAGAGTATGATTGGGGAGGTAGAGGATAAATGCAAGTGGTGTTGCATGGAACATGCAATCCACGTAAGGATGTCTAGGGATCAAGCTACAAATAATATCCCAACACATGGATTATATAATAATAAACTATTAATAATAAATACTAAGTATATAATATTCAATACTCCCCCTCAAGGTGGAGTGTGAAGGTCACGAACACCCAACTTGCTCCGGAGAAATTGGAATCGATCAGCACCAAGGGCTTTAGTGAATATGTCAGCAATCTGGTTTGTTGTAAAGATACAACATGGTTGGATTTCACCACTAGCAACGCGTTCACGAACGAAGTAACAGTCCATTTCTACATGTTTTGTGCGTTCATGAAAAAATGGATTAAGTGCAATGTGTCGCGCTGCCTGATTATCACACACAAAAATGTAGGGCTCGATTGAGGAATTGTCAAATCTTGAAGCAACCATCGGAGCCATAAAATTTCACTGACTGTAACGGCCATGGAACGATACTCTGCTTCTGCGGAAGATCGTGAAACAACAGATTGTTTCTTTGTTCTCCAGGAGACTGGTGAATTACCTAGAGTAATAAAATATCCAGTGTGGGTGTAAGAACAGCCTAGCCAGTCTGCATCACAATAACCTTTCAAAGTGAAATCAGTGTCTGCTGATAAGAAAATCCCTTGTCCCAGAGTTTGTTTTAAATAGCGAAGAACACGTATGGCGGCTTCAAGATGAGATTGACGCAGCTGACTGAGAAATTGGCTAAGCTGGTTGACAGAAAAAACAATGTCGGGACAGATGACAGTGAGGTATAATAGTCGCCCAATCAAACGGCGATACGAGGAAGCACCAACAAGTGGGCTGCCATCATCAGGTCTAAGTTTCAAATTTTGTTCCATAGGAAATTGACTATGACGTCCGGCTAGAAGACCACTTTCTTCTAAAATATCAAGTGTATATTTTCGTTGACTTAATACAAACCCCTCAGAAGAACGGGCAACCTCAATTCCGAGGAAATACTTCAGTGTACCCAAATCTTTGATGCTGAATTGTGAATCCAAGTATCCTTTAATTTTGCTGATATGTGATGCATTATTTCCAGCAACGATGACATCGTCAACATATATGAGAGCAAAAGTGTGGATCTGTTCATGCTGAAAAATGAACAATGAATGATCTGCTCGTGACTGCCAGAATCCTATTCTGAGAAGTGATTGAGTAAACTTGTGATACCAATTACGAGATGCTTGGCGCAACCCATAAATAGATTTTGGCAATTTGCAGACACGTGTGTCGCCGTCTTTGATAAATCCTTGGGGAACACGCATGTAAACGTCTTCTTTAAGATCTCCGTGAAGAAATGCATTCTTGACATCCAATTGGGTACCTCCCAATTACGTTTGGCCGCAACGGCCAACAAGCACCGTACTACGACCAGTTTGGCAACTGGTGCAAAAGTCACATGAAAATCAATTCCTTCGATTTGTGTGAAACCTTTGGTCACTAGTCTCGCTTTGTAGCGTTCTATATCGCTATTAGGTTTGTACTTGATTTTATAGACCCATTTAGAGTCAACCGCCTTTTTCCCCGGGAGGTAGGTGAACTAAGGTCCATGTACCATTTTCTTCTAAAGCACGAATTTCCTTTTGCATTGCCTCCCACCATAGAGGATCGTGAATTGCCTGTATGAATCGTTTTGGCTCATCACGAGAAGTGATGGTCGTTAAAAAGGCCTTGTGATTAGTAGAAAATCTATCGTAGTTGATAAAATTAGAAATGGGATAAACAGGCGAGCCACCACAATTCGTGTTTAACCGAGAAGGGTCAATGGATGGTGGCAAATCATTATCAAACTCAGCAAGGTGCTTAGGAAGGTGACGAATTCTATTGCTTCTTTTCAGTTCATTGGTTGGTGGTGGCTCCCCCTGACTAGTACCGGTCCCATGTGCATCCAAATCATTTAGTTTAACTGCTGAAGAAGGTAATTGGGTATGAAGCTGATGAGAGTCTGACCAGTTAGGGGATTGTTCGGTTGGTGAAATGTGATGAGGAGTGGGTTCGTTGTCTGAATCTGCAGTGTCCCTGTGTTTGTCCAATCCATCATTCACAACTTGTGGAGAGAGAGGTCACTCGTGAGATGTATGCAGTTGTGCTGCTGGTAGAGGACGGAAGGTGGGTCCCATATCTGCCAACACACGGTCTTCTTCCATGGTTGTATTTCTGCCGGCAGGAGTGCAGGCCTCATTTGGACGGAGGTGACACCCAGCAATATGTCCAGGTCGGCGGATATATTCATCCGTAGAAGCTTGGTTGTTGAGTGAAATCTGGCCTGATGAATTGTTGTGTGGGCCACTTTTATTAAATGATGAAGCCGGTTGATTTGGAGTGGTGTGGTCACTGGCCGTAATTTTGTGATAGACTTGATCAACCAGTAACTCTAAATCTTGCCCTTCATGATTTATCATTTTAAATGGGAATTCCTTTTCAAAAAACGTCACATCCCGAGAACTATAAATAATGTGTTTTTGTAAATCAAAAACTCGGTATGCCTTTTGACCGTAGGGATACCTAAGAAATATACCAGGACTTCCTCTTTCGCTAAATTTATCTTTGTGTTTGTTGTTGTGAGCATATACCAAACATCCAAATACACGCAAATGCTCATTGCTGGGTACCTTCCCAAATAACATTTCAAAAGGACATTTATTTTGAATAATGGGCGATGGTAGTCGGTTGATAATATAAACGGTGGTTAGAATGCATTCTCCCCAAAAATCAATAAGTAACCCAGACTGAAAATGAAGTGCTCTAGCGACTTCTAAGATATGTCTATGCTTACGTTCCACCACTCCATTTTGTTGAGGAGTGTCCGTGCATGATGTCTCACTAATAATTCCGCAACATTCATAATATTCAAATAAAAGGTTGGTCTGAAACTCAACTTCGTTATCTGACCATATGCGTTTAACCCTTTTCTCAAATTGAGTTTCTACCATTTTGCAGAATTGTATCAATTTTGGCAGACCTCAGATTTATTTTTCATGAGAAAAAACCAAACGCCTCTGGTGAAGTCATCAACGATAGATATAAAAAAGTGTGCCCCAGAAGTAGAATCACATCTATAAGCCCCCCATATATCACAATGTATCAATTCAAAACTGCAAGTGGTCTTACTTGTGCTTCTGGGGAAGGGGAGCCGAGTTTGCTTCGCTCGTAAGCACGGATCACAGAAATTGTTGTCTCAATCGTTGGTTCCATAAATTTGAACAAATAGTGGCTAACATTGCCACTCCTTCACTCCTTGATGACTCCAAATAATATAGACCATTATGAAATTGGCTCGTGCCAATTAGATTTTTCGAGGATAAATCTTGTAAAATACAAAAGTTTGAGAAAAAAGTAAGTGTGCAATTGAGCTCACTAGTTAGGCGACTAGCGGAAAGCAAGTTGCAGCGGAACTGTGGTACGTATAAAACACGTCGAAGATAAAAACCATTTGGAAGATATAGACTTCTTATGGCAGAAACTGGAATTAATTCGCCATTTGGTATTCGGATAGATGGTTCAGAGGGGTGAGTCAAAATGTCAAAGAGACCATCATAATCACAAGTGATATGTTCACTTGCTCCGGAATCAATGATCCAAGTGCGAGTGTGTGGCGAGATCCCTGCCATGTCGAAGCGATCACTCAAGGGACATAAGTATATATGAATATAATCTGGAGTAAGATTGACTTCCAGGTTTTGGCTCTGATACCATGTTAAATTTAAGAATAGATTTGAAATGAAGAAATTGAAATAAAGTACTCCATGATCGAGAAGAAATTATTCTCACGCTTCTTGATATTAAACCTTCGTATGCATGCCTATATATTACAATGTATGAGGAGAGTATGATTGGGGAGGTAGAGGACAAATGCAATTGGTGTTGCATGGAACATGCAATCCACATAAGGATTTCTAGGGATCAAGCTACAAATAATATCCCAACACATGGATTATATAATAATAAACTATTAATAATAAATACTAAGTATATAATATTCAATATGAACCGCTGAAATTCATTGATTTTATTATAAGGAGTTAAAATTTTACTTCAAAATATTATACTTTGAGACTGAATTATTTTCAATGACAGTTTGATCCGCTCATTGCCTCCTTTTTTCCAATCCTTACACCTTCATTGTAAAACATCTGATCTCTCTGGTTATACTTTCGTGAAGGTGTTCTTTCCGCGGCCTTCGTTCTGGTAGTGGCGCTTGGTCTCATTCTTTCAGCTTCAAAAACTTTTCCCACGGCGACTGACTAGGAACTCAAATGAATGCTTCGACAGATGAGGTATGTGAAGGTGTCTTTAATTTGTTCCTTTAAGTTAATTTCTTTGATATATTGTTTCAGTAATATTCGAATTATTGAAACTAAAGCATATCCTACTTCCACATTCGAGTGGTCTAATGTTTGACATGCTAGTCATTTCATCATCAGTGAGATTTTATTCATGTACTCCGTATGTATAAGATCTCTTGGATGTTTTTTTTAAGAATCGATGCCACTGTGTTGTTGACCTCAATTTACACGAACTTTTATTTTTCTTAAAACAATTTCAATGGTATGTTATTTCTATTTAATTTTTGGAAGGAGATTGCTACGCACGGTGATAATAAAAGAACCCAACCGAATCGAAGCTATGTGACTAGTTACTACTTAATTTTAAGTGATGTTTGAAGTTAATATGACTGAACGCTTATATATACCTATAGTACTATACTAAGCATGGTATTCACGTTACCCGACCCTCTGAGAAACATCTAATTATTCGTTGTGGTTGCTGCTTTCTTTATTTCTATTGTTTATAGTCTGGTGGTGAAGGCTTAGTCCACAGTAAAAAAAACAGTATTTTCGTTTTCATATTTGCCCTCTTAAAAACTAGAGATGACATTTTAGCCTTTAGGAGATGAAAACTTTAAAAACAATATGATTTCAAGGTTTCAATTATTTGCTTTTCAATTTTTCTCTGCTCTAGAAAACAGCATGTAATTTTCTGTGAACAGACATGGCCAAATTAAAGGAACCGTACTCGAGGGAAGGACACAGTATATATGGAATTGATATTGACACCCGCATCAAGAAATAACTTCATGGTTCCGGTTTTGAGAATCTTTTCCAAAAGAACCTGGTCCTGGAGAATGGAAAAGCCTTCCTGCATGCACTTGTAGATGTGTATGATCCTTCAAGCCACTCCTTCAAATTAGGAGGTAGACATCATTCTTTATCATTTAGCTTAGAAGATGTACTGATGCTCTATGGCTTACCAATTGACGGTAAGCCAGTTGTACTAGATGAAGGGTGGGACTATTTGGATAAGAAAAGATGCCAACTGCTACTGGGATGTGGTTGTGTTGTGTATAATTCCAAGGATACAGGTGTAACCAAAAAAGATTTGGTGAATGTCGTCACTGTTGGAAATATGCCCTAGGACAATTATAGTTTATGATTTATCAATAAATATTTAATGCTCATTAAGTAATAAAGTCACAAACTCATTTTATGTTAATTATTATTGTGAGTTGTCTTTATTAATATTTAGTCCCTGAATATTATGTTTAGTAGCTAATTAAGTATGTGACTTAATTGTGGAATGCTACACTTTAAAATAAGCATAATATTCTAATCGTCCCTGGTCTAATATTATTAATTTGGGACATTAATAATTAATATACCAGTGTGTGGATTAACTGATGACTATATTCCACTAGACATGGGTATAGAGATATCAAGTTAATAACATAGATGCTTGTTAGGGAACAAGTTCATTGGACAGACCCAACTTGAGGACACTGCTAGATTATATGTCATCAGTGTTGTCCTCAATAATGATGAGGTGTTATATTCTTAATATGTATTAACATCATTAAATATTATCTTTAAATAGATAATTATAAAGGTGATGATTGTACATATTATGAACCATGTAGTAGTATGTGAATTATCAAGATAATTTTTGTCACTCTTGTATAGCGAGAGAAAGATATCTATTGGGTCCCTTGACAAGTAAGATTAATTAGCATGGTCATGTTCAAATGAGATGTCATTTGATCAAGATTAATCTTACTTGGTAATCAAGAAATATTGATTGAGAATGACCTGATGACACGGCCTAACCTTGTCTAAATTAAGATATCGTTTGACAAAAGAGAATTATTAGCACAAATTAATCATTAAAAGGTTATGTCAGATTTAATTGACATTTATATATTTTTGGATAGTCATAATGCCTTTCTAAAGGCCGCTTATGATTTGTGAGGCTCGAATTAATTTCTAGCTCACTATCAATAATATATAAACCTACAGGGTCACACACCTAAGTGATTTGTATCATTAATGTTTGTTAATAACATTAAAATAGCCTGATTAGCCCAATTTGAAATAGGGTTTTGAATGGTATTGGGCTAGGGCCTCTAGAGAGTTTTATTAGCTATAAAACCCCTTCTTTCTTCCTCTTATAAATAGGGCTATATAGACCCACGAATTTTAAGAGTTAAAATTCACTTCTTAAACCTAGAGTAGAGAGGAAGAAAGAAGAGAACACTAGCACGTTCCTTGTGGCCGATCCAGTCACGTGCGTGTGGATACCGGTAGAGCTCGGGATCGTTTTCTCGGACTGTCTGGCGTCCTTAACTAAGATTGCTATATAAGTCCCTCTTATGTCTTGTAATTTCGTTTATAATATGAACCTCAGAACCGATTGTGTATTTTTGGGTAATAAAATTTTCGTTTATTCCACTGCGTTTTTCTACCCGAAACTCAACAGTGGTATCAGAGCCTATGGTTCTTTATTATATTCGGGTTACACAATTTGATATATAATCTATAATTTGATTATTTTGGGATTCTTTTTGAGAATTAATTTTTTATTAATTTCGAAATTATTGATTTATTAATTTTGGAATTTATATGGTATATTATATTCCGAAATTTTTGTGAGGATGTGATATTCGAATAATTCGAACTTGATCCAATATATATTCACAATAATATTTGGAATGTTTTGGGATAATATTTATTTTTATGGATCAGATCTGAATAGATTAGGAATTGGATGAAATCCTACAGCCTAATTGTTCGGAAGAGATCTGAATGGACATGAAAATTCAAGAGTTTGAATTAGATTCAAATTGATACACATAATTTATGTTAAGAATATTTTATGATATTATTCATTAATTTTCGGATCGGGTCTGTATTGGATTAGGAAATTTATTTTTCGTAGGTACGATATACTCCGTATTTTTTGGCACTGTATTCGTACCTAATGTGGTTTCCCAATCTGTATTGTGACTGTTTTTTATATTGATATCAAAAGTTAGTAATCTGGTTCGTATTAAGTTTTAGATTTGCTTTTGAAATTGAGTTATGAAAGATCTAAATTATATTGATTTCCGAATTTGAAATCAATAAAAGATTGAATTTACATCTGTTTATATTCTGTATATTATTTTAATTTTGGGAGATTTGGTTTCTAATTTTTCGGATGAGATCCGAATTATTTTTGCAACCGCTGGCTGATGAGTTGTTTTTGTGTATCGGGCAATCTTGTTTTGGCCGTAACTTTTGACTCGTTAATCCGTTTTCGGTCCACAAGTACTTTTTGGAAACGGGAAGATGAGCTCTACACAAATCAAAGCAAAGCCATGACAAATTCTCCCATATTATAATTCGAATGGTTTGATCAAGTGTTCTGCCAAATTCGAATTGTAGTTCATTATATTTTATTCGTAGTTATATGTGTGTACTATTCTATATTACGAATATGATCTGTACATGTGTATATATAATACGAATTATTTTAGAATTCATTAATATGTATTATTATTTTTTTGGATGAGATCCGAATTAATTACATATTACTTGCGAATTTTAAAGTTTAATTTTCAATCCGTGCATGCGCAATTATTTTGTTTTGTCACAGGGACAGTTTGAATGGGTGGTATAGCATGATCCGAATGTATGTTTCATATTATGTTGTTTTACGGCCTGCGTGTCGTTTCCCACTATCCCCTGTAATGTTTTTCAACCCCGTAGATATTTAGTAGTATACTACACCGGTTGAAGATACCAAGGAGTTACGAAGATTTTTGGGATCATGCTATATCACTGTATTAGTTTTTAAATTATTTATTTAAATCTATGATTGCTGCATGTGTGTAATTATTAGTCCCGACTAATTATAAGTCTGAATTGCTTTCCCAATATGACCACCAATTAAACTATGCTAGTCGTGATATGTGTCTGCCCAAGCAGAGCATTTCACACTATCTTAGGAAGATGTTTTGAATGATCGTCATTCTCGGGTCTTGATATTGATTTAGACTTACAAGACCATCAAAATGGTTTTGGGTCTTGAAACAAGGAGTGTTTGGATAATAAAATGATGTTGACCAAACAAACCAAGAGTCATATAGGATATGATTAACAAGAGTTGTTTACCTAAATAACTAATGTTTAAGTGATAAGCCAAAGCTTACTTAAATTTTAGTGAAATATGGATCTTGGACCCTATATTTGGGACTTTATATTTAAAATAGTGGGAGTTATTTTTGAGCATTATTTAAAATTCTTTGCATTATTTGTTGTAGTAAATATGGCCACCAACAATTTTTTTTCACTGCGATCTATCCTTGAGAAGGAAAAACTTAATGGAACAAATTACATGGACTGAGATAGGAATCTGGGAATTGTTCTCAGGCAAGAGCGTAAAGAATATGTCCTTGACCAACCAATTCCTGCTGAACCAGCGGCCAATGCTCCTAGAGCCACTAGAGATGCTTATGAAAGGCATGTCCGTGATGAAGTTGATGTCACTTGTTTGATGTTAACCATCATGGAAGCTAATCTTCAGAAAGAGTTTTTGAATCGTCGTGCACATGAAATCTCTAATGAACTCAAGAACTTGTTTCAGAAACAAGCACGAATCGAAAGGTTCGAGACAACCAAAGCTTTGTTTCACACAAGGCTTACTGATGGGAGCCCAGTTGGACCTCATGTACTCAAGATGATTGGGTATAGGGACCACTTGGAAAGACTTGGATCTCCAATTAGTCAAAAGTTGGCTACTGATGTGATTCTCGCATCACTCACCTGGCATATGATCGGTTCATCATGAACTATAATATGCATGGTCTTGAGAAGACCTTAACCGAGTTGCATGGAATGCTCAACTCTGCTGAGCAAAACATCAAGAAAAATCGGGGTGACGTTTTGATGGTCAAAAAGGGGAAGGGATTCAAGAAGCGTGGTAAAGGCAAGGTTGGTGGAAACAAGAAATCCAAAATCCTGGTTAAGAACTCAGGTAAAGGCAAATCTGTTGTTAGCTCTACTTCTAAAGAAGAGCAAAAATGTTTCCACTGCAACAAAAATGGTCACTGCAAGCGGAATTACAAGGCGTATTTGGAGGAACTAAAAAGGAAGGGGCATTGTGATGCTTCCAATTCAGGTATCTATGCGATAGAAGTAAATGTTACTACCACCACTTCATGGGTATTGGATACCGGTTGTGATTCTCACATTTGTTCAAATGTGCAGGGACTGACAAGGAGTAGAAGGTTGGCTAAAGGTGAAGTTGACCTGCGAGTAGGCAACGGTGCAAAAGTTGCAGCATTAGCAATAGGGACATTTACTTTGAATTTGCCCACAGGCTTAGTTTTAGAACTTGATACTTGTTATCATTACCTGCCATTAGCAGGAATATTATTTCTGTTTCTTGTTTGGACAAGAAAGGATTTCATTTTATAATAAAGAACAACATTTGTTCTATTTATTTTAATGAGATCTTTTATGGTAGTGCTGGTCTTATAAATGGACTTTATATTCAAAACCTTGAAATGGCCATCTATCACATAAATACAAAGAGGTTTAAATCTAACGACTCAAACCCAGCATACCTCTGGCATTGTAGACTAGGCCATATAAATGAGAAGCGCATTAAAAGACTCCATTTTGGTAGATTTCTTGACTGTTTTGATTTTGAATCAATCGAGAAGTGTGAATCTTTTTTATTGTGTAAAATGGCCAAGTCATCATTTACTGGTAAAGGTGAAAGATCTCACGGTTTATTGGATCTCATACACTCGAATGTATGTGGGCCAATGTCAACAATGGTCAGGGGAGGTTTTCAGTACTTCATAACATTCACTGATGAATTCAGTAGGTTTGGTTATGTGTACCTAATGAAGCATAAACATGAAGCTTTTGAAAAGTTCAAAGAATTCCAGAATAAAGTTCATAATCAACTTGGCAAAAAAATAAAGGTCATTCGATCAGATCGAGGTGGTGAATATTTGAGCCAAAAATTTAGTGATCATCTAAGAGGTTGTGGAATTGTTTCACAACTCACTCCGTCAGGTACACCACAATGGAATGGTGTGTTCGAACGGAGAAATCGGACCTTGTTAGACATGGTTCGTTCCATGATGAGTCTCGCTGAACTACCAATCTCTTTCTGGGGTTATGCTCTTGAAACCGCTGCATTCATACTCAATAGGGCTCCAACAAAGGCTACAGAAAAGACACCATATGAGATATGGACATGAAAGGTTCCTAGTCTAACCTTTGTGAAAATTTGGGGTTGTCAAGTTTACGTAAAACGTTTACTTTCAAATAAGCTTGAACCCAAATCAGATAAATGTTTATTTGTGGGTTATCCTAAGGAAACAAAAGGATATTACTTTTACAACCCATGAGAGAACAAAGTGTTTGTTGGTCGTAATGGTATTTTCTTGGAAAGAGGATTTCTTTCCGAAATAACCAGTGGGAGTAAAATACAGCTTGAAGAAATCCAAGAAGATCAAGATAGTCAGACTATGCAAGCAATCCCACAATCTCAGCCACAAGTTGTTGTGGATACATCTGAGATAACACTCGCTCCAAGGAGGTCATCTAGGGTACGTAACGAACCAGTTAGATACATGTTTATCTTAACTGAGCATGGCGACGTATTATTAATAGACGAAGACGAATCTTTGACCTACCAAGAAGCAATATCAAGCCATCACTCCGATAGTTGGCTAGAAGCCATGAAATCCGAAATGAGATCCATGGCCGACAATCAAGTCTGGGACTTGGTTGATCTACGTGATGGTTGTAGAACCATCGGGTGAAAATGGATCTACAAAAAGAAATTAGATAAAGATGGCATGTAGATGTGTATAAAGCACGTTTAGTGGGGAAAGGTTACAAATAAAGTCATGGTATAGACTATGATGAAACATTCTCGCCAGTTGCCATGCTTAAATCGATTCGGATTCTCTTAGCAATTGTCGTTTATTTTGATTATGAGATTTGGCAAATGGATGTCAAAACTGCTTTCCTAAATGGAAATCTAGATGAGGACGTGTATATGATACAACCTGAGGGTTTTGAACATCCAAGCAATGTTGGGAAGGTGTGCAAGCCTAAAAGATCAATATATGGTCTGAAGCAAGCATCTCAGAGTTGGAATCTTCGTTTTGATGCTGCAATCAAAGAGTTTGGTTTCAATCAAAACGAAGAGGAACCTTGTGTTTACAAGAAATTGAGTGAGAGTGCAATCACTTTCCTAGTCCTATATGTAGATAACATACTTCTCATTGGGAATGATGTTCCAATGCTTTCGTCTGTAAAGGCTTGGCTTGGAAAGTGTTTCTCAATGAAAGACTTGGGTGATGCATCCTATGTGTTAGGAATCAAGATCTATAGAGATAGATCTAGAAAACATAGGACTAAGTCAAGGTAACTACATTGACAAGGTCCTGCATAGGTTCAATATGGAAGATTCCAAGAGAGGATTCTTGCCTATGTCACATGGCACATATTTCAGCAAGACTCAGTGTCCACAAACACAAGATGAGCGAGATCGGATGAATAGAGTCTCTTATGCTTCTGGTATAGGTTCTATCATGTATGTTATGTTATGTACTCGCCCTGATGTAGCTTGCGCTCTAAGCATGACCAGTAGATGCCAGTCAGATCCAGGTGATAGTCATTGGATAGCAGTCAAGAATATTCTTAAGTACTTGAGAAGAACTAAGGATGTATTCTTGGTCGATGGCGGTGAAGATCAGCTCATTGTAAATAATTACACAGATGTTGGGTTCCAATCCGATAAAGATGATTTTAGATCGCAGTCAGGATTTGTGTTTTGCCGCAATGGCGGAGCAGTGAACTGGAAGAGTTGCAAACAAGACACGGTGGCTGATTCTACAACAGAAGCTGAGTACATTGCTGCTTCAGAAGCAGTAAAAGAAGCGGTATGGATAAGGAAATTCATCATTGAGCTCGATGTGGTTCCTAGTATTGTTGGACCAGTGGACTTGTATTGTGATAACAATGGAGCCATTGCACAAGCCAAGGAACCTAGATCACACCAGAAATCAAAGCATGTACTCAGACGCTATCATCTCATTCGAGAAATAGTCAATAGAGGTGAGGTCAAGATGTGCAAAGTACCGATAGTTTCTAATGTGGCTGACCCGCTCACCAAGCCACTACCACAAGCAAAGCATGAACGTCATACTAATGCATTAGGCATCCGTTTTGTTCATGATTGGTCCTAGTACAAGTGGGAGACTGTTGGAAATATGCCCCTAGTAAAATCATAGTTTATGATTTATCAATAAATATTTAATGCTCATTAATTAATAAAGTCACAAACTCATTTTATGTTAATTATTATTGTGAGTTGTCTTTATTAATATTTAGTCCCTGAATATTATGTTTAGTAGCTAATTAAGTATGTGACTTAATTGTGGAATGCTACACTTTAAAATAAGCATAATATTCTAATCGTCCCTGGACTAATATTATTAATTTGGGACATCAATAATTAATAGATCAGTGTGTGGATTAACTGATGACTATATTCCACTAGTCATGAGTATAGAGATATCAAGTTAATAACATAGATGCTTGTTAGGGAACAAGTTCATTGGACAGACCCAACTTGAGGACACTGCTAGGTTATATGTCATCATTGTTGTCCTCAATAATGATGAGGTGTTATATTCTTATACATGAGATAATCATGGTTACTTGCATGGGAATTAATATGTATTAACATCATTAAATGTTATCTGTAAATAGATAATTATAAAGGTGGTGATTGTACATATTATGAACCATGTAGTAGTATGTGAATTATCAAAATAGTTTTTGTCACTCTTGTATAGCGAGAGAAAGATATCTATTGGGTCCCTTGACAAGTAAGATTAATTAGCATGACCATGCTCAAATGAGGTGTCATTTGATCAAGATTAATCTTACTTGGTAATCAAGAAATATTAATTGAAAATGACAAGGATGACACGGTCTAACCTTGTCTCAATTAAGATATCGTTTGACAAAAGAGAATTATTAGCACAAATTAATCATTAAAAGGTTATGTCAGATTTAACTGACATTTATATATTTTTGGATAGTCATAATGCCTTGCTAGAGGCTGCTTATGACTTGTGAGGCTCGAATTAATTTCTAGCTCACTGTCAATAATATATAAACCTACAGGGTCACACATGACACACCTAAGTGATTTGGATCAATAATGTTTGTTAATAACATTAAAATAGCCTCATTAGTCAATTTGAAATAGGGTTTCGAATGGTATTGGGCTAGGGCCTCTAGGAGAGTTTTATTAGTTATAAAACCCCTTCTTTTCTTTTGTTATAAATAGGGCTATATAGACCCACAAATTTTAAGAGTTAAAATTCACTTCTTAAACCTAGAGTAGAGAGGAAGAAAGAAGAGAACACTAGCATGTTCCTTGCGGCTGATCCAGTCACGTGCGTGTGGATACCGGTAGAGCTCAGGATCGTTTTCTCGGACTGTCTGACATCCTTAATTAAGATTTCTATGTAAGTCCCTCTTATGTCTTGTAATTTCGTTTATAATATGAACCTCAGATCCGATTGTGTGTTTTTGGGTAGTAAAATTTTTGTTTATTCCGCTGCGTTTTTCTACCCGAAACTCAACAGTCACAACTTTTGGAAACAAATCTTCGCCCTCGCATGAGGCGCTGCTTCAAGCGTGCCGAGCAACTGCGTTACTCGGCATGTATGCTTTGTTGAAGTTATCTACTGGGAAAAACCATTTGTCCACCTTATACATGCATTTTGTCATTGATGTGAATGCCGTCAAGGACTATGCTTGGGGAGCTGTTGTATGGGCTAACTTTCACACAAGCTTCACAAATGTGAAGAATAATAAGGATTCAACAAATGTCTTTGGATGCCCAATTAGTGTTACGGTATGTTAATTTTGTAACACCGTCCCCAAATATATTTACCTTTATGTAAATTATGTATTGAACATGTTGTGTTGAGTAATGAATTTACGAGGTTGTAAATTTTTGTCGTTCTTTTTGCGTGAATAGTAAATTGCACGTGGGGCCCACATCGGGAACGGGGGCCACCCAATATTCCGAGTCCACATAATATATTCATCTTGGTCTAGATAATACACACACACACACACACACACACATATATATATATATATATGTTGGTGGATATTCATTAAGAAAGACATTGAGTCGATGGGTTGGTCAAACGAGGCCCAATTACCGGTTTTGTTAATTTATCGGATAACAGTCCGAAATGAATTTCAGAGACTTCCAAATTAAAGTTGGGGAAAGTATACTCATTATAAAGGCCCGTAATGATTGAGAACATACTACATATTTTATTTGACCCGACAAAATAAAATATAGTTAAAACAGTCCGAGAAATACAACTTTCGGGGCCGAATGTACACTTTGGAACATAATGGGATGACCTCTCACATGAGTGGGGGCCACCCCACGTTTTTGAGAGCTCATAGTTGACAAAGGGGGCTGCATAATATGGGTTGGGATGTGTGTGTAGTCTGAGAGTGATGGTTGGGTGAGAGTTGACCCAAGGTGGACCTCCCCCCTCACTTATTTGCCATTTGAGACAAAAGGAGTCTCCTCACCCCCTCCCCATTGTCTTGTGCGTCCAAGCCATCCCAATAAAAGAGAAGAGCTCTGCAAACACCTTATTCCATAGCCAAATTCGAGCTCAAGAAGACAAGGTCCAAGAAAGAAGATTAAAGAGGGAAAAAGTGAGGAAAAGCTTGGATAATTAAGGTAATGACTCCATAGTAACTCTATCTCCTCTCTTTGGACTTCATATGACTTATATAACATATGAGGAACCCCTAGGGTGTTTCTACAAGTCCAAAAGTGTAGAAAGATGGGTTGGAAAGTAGTTCTACGTCCAAGAACGGACTTAGAAGCCAAAGGGACCGGTTCGCTGGAAAATAACCTTTTTAAGGTTATTTGTATTGATATGAGTTTTGTGATGATAAAACCTTGTTAGGAACTTGTATAAGGTGATTCAAGAGCTTTCAAGAAGTTGAAAGAGTCATCGGAGCTATCGCCGGAGTTCATCAAAGTTCGTCGGAGTTTCGCCGGAGTTCAACCGAGAAGGGTAGAACTTCATAGTGCTAAGTCGAGGTGAGTGGACGGCTTAATGTCTTATAAATCTTGGGTTAATTATGAGATTACCTAAGTAAATGTTATATGTTTTCATAATGATGTTTAAAAGATGCTTAAACATGTGATTAGCCAAGGTGATTAGGCTTCTATGAATGACCCATTGATATCATAAATGAAGTATGATATGAAAATGTTTATAAAAACATATATGATGTTTTAAAGGATAAAAAGGGCATAAAATGCTTGGTTATAACTTAATACACGTTGGGATTAAGTTTGACATGAATCTGGTTTGAAATGGCGAGTCAACGAAAATGTTGACTAGGTTGCCCAGGGGGTAACCGGCGCCGGTTATAGGCAAAAACCGGCGCTGGTTATGGTTCGGCATGGCTGGTTTAATTAATTTAATTAATAACTGGAGCCGGTTATGTCAAAACAGACGCCGGTTTGGTGCTGTCTTGCCTATATGTTGACTTTTAATGCATGAATTGCATGGATGATTATGCTTAGGCCTTAAGACTTGGTTTAGTCTTGATTATTGATTATGATATAGACCTTATCTAGTATGATATGTGGTAGATCATAGGTAGGGTGGAGTACCCAAGGATTGGGCGTGTATCCTCAAAACTTGGTTATAGGGTGGAGTACCTAAGGATTGGGCGGGTATCCTCAAAACTCGGTTATATAGGGTGGAGTACCCAAGGATCGGGCGTGTATCCTCAAAACTCGGTTATATAGCGTGGAGTACCCAAGGATCGGGCGTGTATCCTCAAAACTCGGCTATATAGGGTGGAGTACCCAAGGATCGGGCGTGTATCCTCAAAACTCATAGATTACTATTTTGTAATTCAGGATCAGGCGATGTCCTCATGTTAAGATGATTTGAACCGGGAGGAGTTCTTTACACTTAGGTATATGGGTGGGTTGGAGTTTAAGTCAAGGATATTGACTATACTATTTTCCCAAATAAACAATGACCCACGGGTCGGGTATTTCCTAGTGTATAGATATATTGATATGTATTTCATAACTTGGGGGAAAGAACTATATGTACCTGTATCACCCTATGTTTGGGTCTTATACTTGAAACATTAGTTATTCTACATTTAGCCTGCTACTCGCTCGGTACTTGTACTGACCCCTTCGGGGCCCCCCACCATTTCAGGTTGAAGCTCAAGCTTGCTATTCTCTGCCCAACCTACTCCTCAATCTGTCAATTGTCACTCACACCTGAAAATGTCAACCTTCTTTTAGTTTTTGTACCATCATATAATTTGATACCATTTTCAACTAACCCTGTAATCCTCTTAATGTTTTTTTGTCGCAGTTCTCTATGTATAGAAGGATACCTAAACTTGCACAAAGACGTTTTCAAGTTGACCTAAGTGACATTAAGTGTTTCCCAATGTTGATCCCGATTGTCCATAAAATTGGGAAACGTATGTTGCTGACCAAGCAACACTGTCCTGATAAAGATGGCTTCTTGGAAGTGCTTGTTTCTCTTACGGTTGAAGAGGTCTGATATACCTTGTCTTTTTTTCTTTTTTTGTCGTTTCATTGTTGCATCAGCATCTGTATTTTAGTTATGATCTGTCATTTCAAATATTGGCCGTTTTTTGAAGCTGTGTAATGGGAATAAGAAAATATCGGCAAATGTGTTCCCTTTGTGTGATTTTGGATGTTCTTGAGGAGATGTCTTCAATGTTTACATACTTATAAGTCTTTTGAGTTAAAGGTGACAAATATACTTCCTCTGCTTTATGCCTTTATTTAAGCATCTGTGTGGATTGTGGTGCAATTGAATTTAATAAGAGATTTCTTTGTCAAGTGACTCGCTTTCATGTTGTGAGGATGAGATCTAGAATTTGCTATAGTTATATAACCATTGTGATTACACCCTTGACCCTTTTCCATTTCCTTGTCATGTTGTTTAAGCTACGGATTATTTGCTAGTGTGCTTCTTCATTCGTATAAGTACCGTCCACACTGATTTAGTAGGGTCAAAATTTTGTTGGCTAATTGTTACAACTTACAAGATATGATTGTTGCATGAACAATAGTTGCGACGGGTGAATTGTCTTAAGTACTAGTGTTATATCCGTGAAGGTGACTGGTGATTGGTGATTTACAAGGCTTTAATATTTTCCAGATTGTTTGGCGGCCGTATGAAGGAATCATTTTGCCTGATCCCTATGAAGCATATAAGATATTGGGCCGTTCAATCACTACTGCAATATGTGATGAATTTGCGGCTAATCACATGCCCTATCAATGGCCCATGCAACACTTTGAGGGGGTCCAACACCAAGAGGTGTTTACCACTGAAGTAAGTCACATCATCCTCCCTAGTGTGCTATCCCGATCTAAGAAGAAGGCTAACAATGATCAAAAGGCTGAATGGTCTTCTAGTTGGGACAAACAGGGGAATCAGATTTTACAGTCACCAAATGGTACCCCTAAAGCCCCGCTTCTCTCTTGGGACAATCTTAATGTTTCGAGAACAGCCAAGCCTTCCCCTTCTTCAAGAAGCGGTCCAGCAGAAGATGAGGGGAAACAACACATGGAGGAGTGATGTATAATATTGGTTTCAAATTTTCTTCAACCCATCTGCCATTTTGTTTTTATGACTATGTAATGTATATATGACTATCCTTTTCTTTGTGTTGTGGATGGTAAACTCCACATTCTTAACACATAACCAACCATTTCTTTTTTCAAACTTCCCTTCAAGCCACCATTGTCCCAGATCACCTTATAGTAACCTCCAATGGCCCGTTTGAACCACACTTATGTATCGCTGTCTTCTGCAGCTCTCTTTCACTCACTTCTTCTACCAGTTTACCCCCTTGCTTCCTCCTTTACCAGTTTACCCCCTTGCTTCTTCATTCAACATCTATCTTTCACCCTTTCTCTCTCCCCACCCACCTCATCAATTGCTAACCAAACATGGAAGAGTTCTAAATTTCCATTATTCTCTATTAAACTACTCATAAGTTTCCACCCCTACGGCCCTACCTCCTAATTTGCAATCCAAATAATCTGTGAGTGTAATACTAAATTTATTTATCTTTTCTTTTGGCTTTCTTAGTGTTTTGTTCCAAATTTCGTGCTTACATGTTCCCTACCACTGTTTTGTGTTGCAGGAATGGTGTCTGAGCTTATTGATTTTTGTGTGAGGTGTTGGATTCATTTACGTTGAACTGACCTTGAGATTTATTAACTATCTTACAGACAGTGATATGTTTGTACTTCCTTTTCTTCCCTTGATTTTTAAACAGCATTCACATGCCTTTAGATAACTCACAATTTTTAGTATTAACTAGGTACGGGGCCGAATGACTAAAGGCCTATAATTTGTACAGGAGAGTTTGTGATGGATAGCTGTTTCCACAATTATTTCTTGTGTGTTGAGTGTTCATTGATTATGTTCCAGACAGGGCACTGGTGTAGCCAGAAAGTTACATTAGGGTGTGCCAGTAAAAATGATTTTATTATTATAATTTTCTCTTTTGTGCTGTAAAAAAAGATCGAGTTTTGAGCTTTCATTTTAAAAAACTTGACTTTAATTTATACAAGTCTATGTAGTGTGAAAAGATTATTTGTAATGGTAATCTGTAAATCAAGAAAAGGGAAAGAATAAGATCAGAGAAAATCAATAAATGGGATTTGGATTTGCTTCAGGATCTGTTTATCCAACGTGATGTTCAACTAATTTATGGTATACCGATTAGTCTCAGGCAGGTTCCGGACAAAGTTTGCTGGAAGTGGACAATGGTGGGTAAAAGAAAACGGATGGGATTTTGTTGATGTCGAATTAGATGCATCCAGGGCAATATAGGAGGTCCAGTGTGGCTTGAGTATCACTTTAGCTAGGGTCATGGCGGAGGATATTAGAGGACTGAGTTCTTGCTTTACGGAGATTTCTTTCTCTCACGTTAGACGATCAGCGAACAAGGCGGCTCATGCATGTCTTGGCTCAGGCGGCTTGTTCTATGTCTGATTGTACTTTTTGGAATGATTTTCCTCTTATTTTTCTTTTACATGTTTTGAACATTGATTCTATTAATAATAGTTAAATTTCTTTTAAAAAAAGGTCAGAGAAGAAACCTGAGCTCTTAAACATGGCCGGTGGGTCATGCAAAAGAGAGTTAATGACTAAAATGAATAAACAAAATAATCAAAAATAATTAACATAAAAGTTGAACGAAACAATGTTAAATCATTTGTCCTACTCCTCCTAGCAAGTTGACCTTTTAGGATGAAACCCCGGATCTTAACAACAAATTATAAGAGTTATAATTTGAAAAAGGAATTAGATAAAAACAGAAAATCAGAATAAACGAGAACTTGAAAATTATGATAAAAAAATACTCCGTAGAAAATTAAACAACACCCCACAGAAAGAAGCCACAAAAGAAAATAAAAAGAAAAGTGCAATTCCGAGTTGCACTCTAAGATCCAAAACAGCACTACGCCGGTGGAAAATAAATTATAGACTTGGTACAACCATGAGACAACAACGAAGAAGAAGGTAGGAGGAGAATGAGGAGGAGAAGGGCTTCAGGCTCCGACCAGCTGCCATGTGTGCGCTGCCGTTGCCTCGCTGCCACAGTGTCGATGGCACGGGTTGGTCGTCGTCCCATCGTGTTCGCACCACCTTGCTCATCTGATACATGTGTAAGAGAATGTAGTTGGCTTGGTAGAATTTGTCCATACGAAGAGAGAGACATGGCCCTTCAGTGGGAAGTTGTGGAGTGGTAAAGACGAGCAACAAAGATAAGAAGTAGGGGTAAATTTGGAATATGGAAAAAATATACTCCTATTTAGGAGTTAAAAACTAGTACTACCTCCATCCAACTAAGACTGAGACAAGAGAAGATGACACGATTATTAAGAAAAGTGAGTTTATGTGATTGATATTAAAATGATAAAGTAAAAATGATTTAGAACCACACAAATGTTACCAAATTTGGTGTGGGACAAACTTAGTGGGACTTCTCGAAAATGTAAAATGGGACAATCTTAGCGGAACGAAGGGAGTAGGTCCTATTTAAGTAAATACTCTTTTTTCTTCTGTTCTTTTTCTTTTTTCTGTACTTTTTTATTATCTAAAAAATTTACTTTGCATAAAAAAAAGTTGTTCGATATTCGATTCAGTTTATGATTTTCCGATTTTAAACCAAACCAAACCATTCATTTTAAGTAAATCTTACCAAAAGATTTAAAGTAAACCTAAACCAAACCACCAATTTTACATTCCTTTCTGTTTGATTCCACCAAACCAAACTACTTTTAACCGTAGATAACACCTTCCCGCGTCGCGCAGTTTCTAGAAACCCCTACAATCTTCGACGGAATGATTTTTACCCGGCTTTTCTTCCAGCACTTTGATCATACCACAACGGAAAATTCAGCGCAATCGAGTCTCCTAAAAAACAGTAAACGTTCCTCTCACGATTTCCGTTTGGACGTCTCCCTCGTCGACAATTCTCCGTCACCGGTGGTCCTCGGCAGTCTCCTAAAGATGTCTGCGGTCGGATCTTCTTTATCGCACTACACATACCCTAACGGGACCTATTTTCCGACGCCATTCCACCTTCAACAGCAACAACCGCAAGCCTACATCGGCCCCGCCTCCCTCCCCCCTGTTCAAGTCCCCGTTCCTTCCGTCGTTCCTACGGTATATCCAGTTACCGCCCCTCTTCCGAGTACATCCCTATCTCAATACCAACAAGTAAGCATTCCAATTCCAAGTTGTTGGATGATAAGTAGTTTTTTTTTCCTCCGTATGATGACCAGGGGAGCGTTTCGTAATTTCCTTCACATGGTTAGGAAATTTATCATTGTGATTTGTGTCTGGTTTAATTACAGGCAAATCAGCTGTTTCAAAGGGTTGCCCAAATAGTTACACCAGAAGCAATTGAGAATGTGAAAGCCGCACTTGCAAGCAGTGAAATCGAACAGAAAGCTGATGCTAAGAAGAAAGCAGTTCATCGTAAAGCTGCTGGCCAAACTTGGGAGGATCCCACCCTTGCTGATTGGCCAGAAAGTGGGTTATTTTCTTCCTTCTTTATGATTCATGATGACATGTACCTTGTTGGTACATAAGGGTGTATAGAACTTATTTAAAAATCGCTATAAGGCTTAATAAGGTATTAAAGCTGAAAATTCACACACTTCCACAGTTCAGTGGCCCAACTGAATGGAAGAACATCATTCAGTGAACAAAGTATAGCCTATCGATGTTTTCTTTAGTTTTTGAAAAGGACTTTTGAAGCATTACTAGTTTACTAGTTAAATACCAACTTGTCAAAAATGTAAGTTTTAAATTTAGAACATTAATGCCACCAACACAGTTGTGGACAATTGATTGGGCAATGGTTATGACCAATAATCAATGTAATCACCAATAGGCAATTGGCCAGTTGACGCTTCACAATCTTTTTTGTAAAGTTGGTCCTAAAATCAAGTTTTAACATGTTTGCCCATAGGTTTTTAATGGAACTCTGTGTGTCTGTCTATTTTGGTATGAAAAAATTTATGGTTACTGTGCAGATGATTACCGCTTATTTTGTGGCGATCTTGGAAATGAGGTGAATGATGATGTTTTATCAAAAGCATTTTCAAGATTCCGGTCATTTAACATGGCCAGGGTAAGTCATATGTGAAGTCATATATATTGTATACTTAGATATTTTCATTGACATACATGAGCATTTGCTTGTCCATTAAGAATTTTGTCACAAGCGCTTGAAATGCCTCTTAGTTCCTAATTAACTTGTCCCCTTAGATATACATGTCCCGATTTGCATGGCATTTGCATGTCCCTCTATTTTGCCTGTTGTCCATCAAGGCAGTCCCTTTTTTTGTTTTCATCTACGCAGAACTATTAATGTCTTTAAAACTTAAAAATGAATGTAATGATTATTGACAATTGTAGATTTTTTGTTGTTAAATTACTAGTAATAAGTATAGGAACTGTTTAAGCAGTCACCTAAAGTGGTGGGTGTTGCAAACTGTTTCTCACTTTTGCTATTACACAGAAAAGTACTTTTTCACCAAGCACTGATTTTTTCATTTTCTAGATCACTTTACTTTTCAAATACCACCAACTTTTACTATTAATAAACAATAACTTTTCATGCAAATTTTAAAATGAATCACTTATCAAGAGTAGAAGCAAGCTCAAACACTCCATATATCACTTATATGGCTGTTCATTTGAGATCATCCCATGTTAAATTCTAGAGTGTGTTGTGTGAATACACACATGTTTGGTTTTCTTGTCTGTTCTTTGTTTTTTATTTGTTTGTTTATTTGTGTGTTCATTTATTGCAGTAAATTGATAGTGCCCCGAGCTTTCATGCTTTTATGTATCTCTCTTCTGGATTGCTTTCATAACTGCCTTTTAACAGACACATGCCCCCAATAAAAAGAAATAGAAACCCCCAAGCTTTAAAGCATTTGATATGTGGTAAAGCATCTAATATGTGGTATATCTTGCGTTTCAATTGTTCTTGGTGGTTCTAATGCTATATCATCACAGGTTGTGAGAGACAAAAGAACAGGCAAAACAAAAGGCTATGGATTTGTGAGTTTTTCCAACCCTTCAGATCTTGCAGCAGCCCTTAAAGAAATTAATGGTACGTAGGCTACCATCTTTTACTTGCACATGCATAGATCTTATGTTATGTTTACCTTAATCACGATCTTAAATAAACCTTCAGAGCGCAAGGTCTTTCATAGCTAAGTAATCAATTTCACAAGACCCCCAACGAGCGAGAAATGGTATGCGGCAGTTACTTTCGTATAGCTTCATTTACTTAATCTGCAATTGGAATATAGACTTTGGCTGTAGTAATTTATCCTTTTTACAAGAAAATGCAAATGGTTGGAAATGGGAGTGAAATGGATGAATGCCTGACATATCGTGTGTGCATAATAAACAAAATAAACTTGATGTCTCTTAACCGTTGTTTCTTTAGATAGGTTTTAGTGGGAAGAAGTGGGGAAAATAAATTTCTTTATTGTTGGGACAAGGAAAAGAGAGTGGGAGGAGAGAAGAAGAAAAAGCTGGCCACTTCGAAAAAATCTCACTCAGTGAGATTCTATAATAAAAAATTATAGAAAAATAAAGGTGGACCTTCTAAATATAATATACACCCACCATCTTATTATTATTATTTTTATCAGACATATACGTAGTAATTAATAAATACAAAGTACAAAATAAGTAAATAAATAAATACGCAATATATCTTTTACACACATTTCATTTGTTTTTCGATATTGTACTTCTTTTCACATCCTCAAACATCAAAGTGCAGTGCTGTAATCCTTATTCGTAAATGTATGCTGACATACAACATTTGGATTGCAGGGAAATATGTTGGAAACCGACCTATCAAACTTCGGAAGAGTAGGTGGCAAGATAGGATTGACTATGAAGCTTTAGAAAGGCAAAAGGTTAGAACATTTTCATTTAACATCACACTGGATATACATGCTTGAGGATTGAACCTTGCTTAGTTGACCTTCTGTGTGTATGATCTTGTTTTGGCAGAACCAAACTCAAAAGAAGACCAAGATGCCCAAGAAGTGAATGCTGATAAGGCATGCAATTTGAGATTCAAAGACAAGCTGCGTAGGAATAATTTTTTGTTAAACTTTAGAAGTTTATCTGATGTAATTATGTTTGGAGTACTAGTTATCCCTGGTAGTCCGACATGATTGTATGGAATACATATGGGATTTCATCTTTTCTTTAGATGCAAGATCTCTGTTAATGTGTAGATTTCTTCTGAACTATATATCGAAGTGGAAATAGTGGATGCAGGTATTGGTAGACTTGGTTCTAGAACCGGACTTGAACAATGCAGGTACAAGGCCGGGCTGGTTGTTAGAATTGATTGGAAGTGCTTGTAAATTTTATTAATAAATCAAATCATGGCGTTTGGGATAGAAGGAAAAGTAACTTATTTTAGTTGGATAGAACTCACAGAAGTGATTGTGATTGTGATCTTTGTTACGTTATGTTTGCCTTGAACTATTAAAATTTAGCCATTAATTATTAAATGTAGTTCTGTTTGGATAAAAGGTTGAAGCTAAAATTAATTATTATATGTAATTCTGTTTGTATTTAGTCTGCTCAATACCTCTATGCCTAAAGTTCAACCTCTTAGCACGGGGGTACTTTAGAGCAGGGTGGAGATATGGGACTAATGGGAGGTTGGTAGGGGCCTCTGTTCCCCAAAGAAATTCCTTAAGCCTGGTGTCCTGACTTGCCATTTCTGGGTATCTGCTAGTTTAGAGAACTCCAGCAGCACCGGCAAACGAGATAAGAGAATGAGAACGGGAATTAATTTCTACTTGAGGTACTATGTCAATCCCACCGGCAGTTTCGGCATGAGCTCGCAATTTGGTTCCCGTCTGATGGCAAGCTCTGTTACACCACTATTTCGCCGTAGGGAGGCCTTCATTACACTTGTTGTCCTTATAGAATGTCGCCATATTGTCTGTGGAAGTAAGATTATGAGAGAAAATGACACAATTGGTATGAATGTGGTCGTGTGGGGTAAGTGGAGCTTGAAATTGTTTTGGAGAATGAGCACATATGTTTTACCACCTCTAAGATGTTCAGACCAGCCAAGATCCTGGTCTTGACATCTTAATTATCATGTTCAGGATTTAAAGTGCTTTGTCTTCTCTCTAATCTCCCTGCACTTCAAAATCAAATCCATTTCATTCCGTTAAAGCTTTGGGAGCTGGACTTTTCTTAAATTTTTAACTCTAGTTCAACACTTCAACCGCATTGGGATTTGGGAAGATGCTAAAAACCGGCATGTAATTTTGTAGTTTGAGACTTTGAGTGAATTTGTTGTAAAAAAGTTCTTGTAGGCTTTGTTTTGTAGCACCAGATATTTGGTATTTATATTATGACTCGATCTAAGTTCAAAAGTTGAAATAGATAACCCAATGAGTGTATCGCATTGGGAAACAAGTGAACAATTTGTAATTTTCATATTAAGGAGGTTTTTTATTTGATCCAGACTATATATACACACATTACTATATTTAATAATATATTGAAATACATACTACAATATATACACACAACAATCTTATAAAATATAGAAAATGTAATACTATAACAAAGATCTTCGCTTAATATATTGAAATTACTAAACTGTAATTTTATATTTCTGACTTCCGAGTCACCTTTTGAACTATTTTTGTCGTGCTTCATTTAGCTAATAATTCAAATTCAACACTTTTATAATAACAATTGCCCTCCATTCAGACATTGATTGACGGAATGAAATGAGTTTTGACACATTAATTCAACTCATAGATCTTAATGAAAACATTAGCCTCCGGCTCTAGTGGGCACTTTGTTGTGACTAACATATCTTTAATGATTCAAGAGATGGCTATATAGGGCAGGGAAAAGCAACGACTTATTTAGGAAATGACACTTTGTTTTAGTGGTGTTCACGATCTGTGCTCAAAATGCTCAGATATCAAGAGTTGCAACAGAAAGCACACACGAGTGGATAAGGTTATCCGGGAGAAAAGAGCATATGAATACAATAGTTGGGGACACTAAAAGCAAACAAATATTATAATCGCGCTGTTCTATTTTGGAATAATAACTGAAGTACTCATTTTGGTTAATTAAATTAGAGAATGAGGAAAAACATTTCAAGGATTTGTAAATGTATAAACACTAAGAAGTAAGAACCTTATTGTCTCTATACACAAAATATTTGGAGGTTTGTGGCTATGCTTTAAAAACCAACAAATCATTGCCGTGGGCAGCACCCAACGCAATGTCAATTATGGAAGGAAAAGCTACTCTTTGAAAGAAGTGAAGAAGGAGACTGTGTCTTTTAGTGCACAGATGAAGTGATCAATATCCTCTTTGGTGTTGTAGAAATGAAGGCTAGCACGTGCACTTGCACTGATTCCCAGGTATCTATGCAAAGGCTGAGCACAGTGATGACCAGATCTGATGGCAACGCCGTGCTGCATGTCACATACAAAGTTATTCGTGATTCAGAGTCATGTTGCAAATAATCATTCAAACAATTTACTGATAACTCTTGGTTTTCATTTTTTATATGCAAAATAGTATTGATTAACTTGTTCTAAAATGGGATGTTATCTTTCCACACCAAACAAATCTCAAATGAGACGAGATTGGTACACACTTTTGATATATTGGCTATCCCAATTCTGACATTTTCATCATATACTTATTCAATTTTATGCTATTATTAATTAATATTACTATATTTTTTATGTTAATTTATGTATTTTGAGTGTTCTTCATAAATTTATGTTTCTGAATTAGTCTTAACTAACTAGGCACCAGCTATTGGATAATTTACTATACTGTGTATTTTGAAAGGTAAAATGGTGAGAATTCAGTGTTTAGCTTGTTTAGGTTCAATTTTGTTAGGCTTAAAATTCTTATTTTTGACATTTTTTGAGTATGTTTTGTTGATAATTTATTAGTTTCACCTTTTTCTGTCATTGGTCTGGCTTTATCGACAAGGAGAGAATGAGGTCAGTTTGTAATATTGTTTCTTTGATTAGAAATCAGTTTGTAATACTGGAAAAATGAGACCCATTTGTTGAGGATAGATAGGTTGTATTGGTACCTGTTGATCAATGAAAGTTGCAATATCTGTAGGGTGAACATCCTTGATGTTAAAAGAACAAAGTGCTGCCCGTTTGACAGTTTGTGAAGGTGCAGGACCGTAGATACGGGCATTGGGTACTGAAGAGAGGCTGTCAAATAGATAACGACCGAGCTCCACCTGAGAAAAGATTCAATATGAAAAACAACAGCTATCATAATGGTATGAAATATGAAATATGTACATAATTCTATTTTCTCCTCTATCCCTTAAAGAACCTCATAGTTTGACCTTCACAGAATTTAAGAAAATTAGATTCTTTTCTTTGACTCACTCAAACATCTTTTTTTGTGGTGAATGGTTATTGTAGAGTACACAGTTTTTATACTAAATACTCCCTCCATGCCAGCTTAAGCTTCTCACTTGCCTTTTTTGACGTCCCAGCTATACCCTCCCATTTTTAGGAAATAATTAGCATTCTTAAATGACAAATAATCATCAAATATTAAAAATAATACTCTGTACATCTATCATATCAGAGTTATCATCAATGACCTCATTATATTTATACTCATCAAAGTTACTTCTGAAAATATACTCGAATTACCTTATTTAATTATTGTCTAGATAATATTTTTCAATGAGAAGCTTAAATTGGGACGGAGGTAGTATTGTTTAACATGGTTTGACATTGTTTAGTTCTTATTACATAAGGGTAGTAGTCTAATAGAGTAAATTGATAAGTTTATTTAGTAAATAAGGAGATAGGACCTTATTTAAGGACGTCCCGGAAATGAATACATGAATTTCAAATAGGGATGGAGGTAATATTTTTTAACAAAAAGAAGAAAAAGAGACTATTGCTGTCTGATGGCACCTGAGACTTGACACATGTTGGGGGATGGACATACCTCATAATCATGAATTCTTTGCATGCCTATCCCAGACAGATAGTCAATCGCTGCTCCAAGCCCTATAGCTTCTCCAATTGCAGGTGTCCCCGCCTCAAATCTGATCACCATAGTGAGTGTTTGACAGAGTGGTAGAAGCACTTTTAAAATTTTGAACTTTTAAAAATTAAAAATATAGAAGCACTTCTGTTCACTTTAAAGAAAGAAACTTTAAAAAGCCTATATCCCATCATGTTGATTCAACCATGAATTGACCATGAATTTTCTGTTCAATCATGTATCTTATTAACTTTGGGTTTAGTAGTTTAATAGAACGTTTACTGTAGTTGAGCCTTGTAATCCTCCCAACCCAAAATGTGACATAATTATAGGAAAGGAGGAGGTACACTTGAATATAAGTTAAACACTTTGACTATATAAAGTGTTAGCATTACTCCCCCACTACACACACCCCAAAAGATATTTCTATGTTTTCAAAAATAATAGAATAAGGTTCTATAAAAAAGAACCTGGAAAACGACAAGGCATTTCAGATGAAATAGTAAAATACCATGCAAGACACCAACCTGGAAGGTGGATCAGCATAAGTTGAATGATCCATATACACATCAGCTATCATTTCACCTCCTCCTGTACTCAAGGAAAACCAATACTGCACACTTTAGTACACCAAATCCAATCAGGATTTCAAGAAATAATCCATATCCAAATGTAGATAGACCATAATAAGACACACTAAGAATACATACCCATGAATGGAGGCATAGTACTCAGGAGTTCACTTTTACCATATAAGAATCCAATGCCTGTGGGCCCACACATCTGAAGCATGATTAGCCCGTCGATTCAAGCAGGTTATTTGCATATTTAGATGTTAAACTGAGGGACAAAGATCTCACCTTATGGGATGAAGCAACAAGAAAATCAGCATCAAGGTTCTTAACATCAACTACCATGTGTGGCACACTTTGGCAAGCATCTACTAGTACTTTTGCTCCAATGGCATGTGACCAACTTATAATTTCTTCAATTGGAAGCAAAGAAGCTGCATAATGTGATAATAATGATATAAGACCAAGTTGTGGTAGTGATATGGAAAGCACTAAGATACAGAAAAAGACAGAAATAGTGCAATCTATCAAATCAAATATACAAAAGTGACCTTGTTTTTTGTAAAATACACCACAAATATTAATTCATAGAAGTTGGCAACATAAAGAAGCCGACATGATGTCAAATTGTACTGTATGCCAACCTAAATTAGAATAACTAAGATCACTAAGCCAGTTAGATATGGTCCATGTTTAATATGTATATATATATAGAGAGAGAGACTGTTACACATTTACCCTCTATCCCCACCCCTAAAAAAACCATGTTTAAGGAATTTATTTTTGTCCCAAAAGTAGAGTCAGTATTAAGAGTCAACTTTCATCTATAAGTAAATTTTTGTAAAGCCGAACTGCAAGATGGTGTAAACTACTATACATAATCTCGGAAACAAGCTTAAAGGGTATAACTGTATAAGTGACCATTTATAACTTGTTAATAAATAATGGCCATTGGGGGGGTGATTTTCACACCCCTAAAAATCTAGCACAATATGTTAAACAAGTGTTTTGATGCAAAGGTACATGCATTCACATAAACAAAGTTATGCAGGACAGCTGCTAGATGCACCTTAGGAGGAGCTTATATGAAGATCTATATTGTGACAGCACTAGCTTATTAGCAATTTAGCAGTCATTGGCAGCCAAAATTCTTACTTAGCATAAAGGGAACTCTTCAATGTCATTTTACATGGAGCTTATGTGTTTTCTAGTATCTGCTAAAAAATACAAAGCACTCACATACCTAGCATATTTGAGACATGATGGACACAAAGAAGTTTTGTCTTCTTTGAGAGCATTTCTTTCAACTCTATTACATCTGGAACTTCATCCTTGGTCAAATTCACAAATTTTAGGATAGCACCCGTCTTCTGAGCAATCAATTGCCAAGGTACTATTGCACTGTGATGCTCAGCTATAGTAACAATGATCTGTAAATGTTAAGCACCTTTCATCACCAAAGATAAACATGTAATACTAATTGCTACAAACCAATATAACAGCAAACACCAAGATTATATAACAACGTGAATGCCATGACATATCTACAATCAAGAAGGAGAGTGATTTGATGAGATCGTGACCATTTTGTTAAATGGCAGTGACGCCGTGACGGTAGCCCCGTAGCAAAATAACATGGCTGGTTTTGTGTCAGCTGCTATAGAAAGTTCGTGAAGAATGGTGAGTTTTTGGCAGCTCCATATGGCAAAAATATGGCCATCCAACATAACTAATATTTTCATAGCAAGTTGGCATGGCAATTATAGAGATTTTTCTCTACAGTTCAGTGAATGTAAAAAATAATTCACTCATCAATGAGAAAATTTTATGTTGTTGCTAATAACATGCTAGATTTAAATGTACACATTTAAGATCACTCTAGTCCGGATAAACTGAGATTTTACATGAGTGTATCATAGGAATGATATCTGCAAACAAAATAAGCTAAATGTAATATGGAATCTTTAAATGTCAGGCATCTTCAATAAGATTATAACTGAAGAGTTCATTTACGTTTCTATTAATCAAATATAGTAATTAGTTTAACAGGCTTGCTGTTAATATGAATAGGGCATTGAAACCAACCTCATCTCCTGGTTTTAAATTTGAGAGCCCCCAGGAGTAAGCTACTAAGTTTATAGCTTCAGTAGCGTTTCTTGTGAACACGATCTCTTTAGATTCAGATGCATTGATGAATTTCGCCACCTTTTGTCTTGCTAGCTCGTACTCGTCTGTTGCTTTTGCACTATGCACAGCATAATAATAACGATAAATATGGTATATATAAATAATAAACTTGACACGAAGGGAATGAAAAATTAAGATACCTTAAGTAATGAATCCCACGGTGGACATTGGAATTGTAAGTTTCATAATATGTCTGTAATGCCTTCACAACTTCTTTTGGCTTTTGTGAAGTAGCTGCGTTGTCTAAATATACAAGCTTGGAGCCATTCACCTCCTGCAATAAGTTTGCCCAGAACATTGGCATTAGCCCGCACAGTCAAGTGACCGGAGTTAGAGAATCGATCTGAGAATGTTTTGATACATGATAATCAAGTTTTCCTAAAATGAAAAATTGAAAGATTGATTCAGATCATCTTATTCTAAAGCCTCGATTTCTCCCGCCAAACCACCTCTGCTGGACATATCCAGAGTCTTTTAGGCGGAAAGGGTGTATGAATAACCTGATGGAGGATAGGAAAGTCGGGGCGGGTGATGTGTCCGAGAGAGGAGCGTTCGGATTTCAGTACGTCAACCACCGGACAAGGGGCAGCTGCCGAGGAAGCAAACGACGAAGCGCAGAACCCTCGCGCAGAAGCTGAGCTCCGAGTGCAGAAATTAGGGTTCCGGGTCCCTGTTCTCAGATAGGGCAATCTGAACACCACGCCTTCTATGGTCGTCGCCGTCGCCGTCGCCGTCGCCGTCGTAGTCATCGTCCCTTTTCTGTTAGTAGTCGCGCACTTGTCAGTTAATTTTATGTATCTACAAGACCAAGACCAAGGATATCATCGTTCATGTTTTGTCCCATTGTTCTAAGGGATGGATTGTATAAGCTTTTAAACAAGGGCATTTGACTTTTAAAAAGTACTTATTTTCCTAAACACTACAACTTTTATTTTTTTCGGCTTTCGCGTCAAAAGTGTTTTTTACTTTTCTATTACACAAAAAAAACTTATTTTACCAAACACTATTACACTACTCACTTTTACTTTTTAAAATCACTTTTTTCTCAAACACTATCAACTTTTATTTAAGGGAAAATGGAAACTAATAATCCAACCTTTTAGCGGTCTTCTTTCAATAATCCCACCTTTTGCTTATTCATGAATAATCCAATCTTTGCACCCCATCTTCATTCATTGGTCCCTAGTCGGTTAATGACCTACTATTCCAAGTTATTTTCTGATCTTTGCAAAATATTATCTTTGTGAAAGATGAGATTTATGGTATAATGATTTGCAAAGATAAGAAAATAGCTTGGAATAGCAGGTCATCAACCGGTCAGGGACCAGTGAATGAAGATGAGGTGCAAAGGTTGGATTATTCATGAATAACCAAAAGGTTGGATTATTGTAAGAAGACCGCTAAAAGGTTGGATTATTAGTTACCATTTTCCCTTTATTTAATCACTTCTCCTCATTTCATTAACAAAACACTTTTTTAAAAGCAGAAGTTGTTGCAAACAGACCCTAAGAGAGTGTTTGCGATTGCTTGTGCTTTTCAAAAGTGATTTTTTAAAGAGATTATTGGAAAAGTGATTTAAAGTAAAAGTATATAGTGTTTGGAAATAGAAGTGATTTTTATTAAAAGATAAAAGTTGGAGTGTTTGATAAAAAAGTAATTTTTTGGAGTAGATTGTAGAACTACAAATTTACCCTTCCCAATTAAATAAATGCCTAAGGATCCGTCTCTTTCCTAAGCTTTCTTTCATCGCATAAGGCACTTTGTTCAAGGAGCAAGTTCCAGAGCTTGGATGGATTTTCAAAAATTCTTAAATCTGCCTCACACTTTGGGAGATCAAGAGGAAAGGAAGAAGTAACAGATGAAGTTCTATATATTAAATGTGACATGGACATTCGCATGTGGGATTTGGGAATCAGATACCACGATCTGGGATTTTGGAAGCATGAATGTTCACGAAGCAAGAAAAAAAACAGAGAGGAGGGTGTTCATTTCTTGATTATTGATATATACTCTGTATGAAATTGAAATTGAGATGTTGTCGTTTCTGTAGTGCTCGTGCGAAGGAGAGGGAGGAGCCATCGTCTGTGGGGACGAAGGGTAGTCCAGGGGCTAAACAGTATAATTAGGAATAAAACTATCCTAAAAGTTGGAATTATTTACCAAAAGCCCTAGAAGCAGATAAAAGCACATGTTGGGCTGCTTCTGCTTTTTGGCTTTAAATGGCTTAAATAAAGCTGAAGTTGGTGTTAGCAAACACCACTTTTAGCTTTTTCAAAGCTAAAAGCTCAAAAGTGATTAAAAAAAGTTTTTGCAAACACAGCTTAATTCTTACGGAGTAGTTAGGACTTGGAAATTTTTGAAAGTAAATTTTTTATTGGTTTAAATTTGGTTTGATCTATTTATTTTTTTATCTAAGGGCATCATCATCATCCATTAAATTAGATTATTTAGGGTTTAATTGGATGATGTGGAAAATTATTTGAAGGATAATCATTGTGAGTGTGAGATTATTTAAGAAGATTATTGGAAAAAGAAAATCCGATATCAATATTTGGATCCCGGATTATTTTAGGTTGTAGTTAAATTGCATTTAAGTCATGATTAAAAAAACTAATTATTTTGAGTGACATGGTTGATTAAGAGTTTTAAGATTTGAGATTATTTAAAATTTATTGAATAAATGTGATGTGGGAATGATGTGTAATAGAAAAACCATTTATTTTAAAATGATGAATGAAGATGCTCTAATATAATTATAATGCAGTCTGGTTTATCTACTTTTGGTGTGGTATAATTTGATTTGAAAACATATTATCTTATCTGTTTGGCAATCGGTTGTTGGCTGTTGGCCGATTGTGTTAGCTGGTAGATAACAGCACATTCTGTTGGCTGTTTTGATTAGCTGATAGAATTAGCAGTTTGTAAAATTATGTTTGGTTAAATGGCTTTTTATAATCAGCTGGTAACTTGTTAAATGACTTTTAAGAACATCAATTGATTTTTCATTACATTTAAAAAAATAAAAAAAGTATAGTAGTTATAATTTTAAACATTATTTTGCACGAGTTAATAAATCTCATTAGTTCGATGATACTTTGATTAATACTGGAATTATAAGTAATAATATACAACAAAAGTTGTGTAAAAATATGATTTTAATATATTATCCTAAACTATTTGTATTCATTAAAGTAAAAAAAGAAAAAAGTAATACCCGTAGTAATAAATTAAAAACGAATAATATTCATTGTTAAATTTTGTTAATGTTGGCACTAACGGGGTCTTCATACTTTTAGATATGGAATTGAATTCTCCTTTGGTTAAAAATTAGAAGTTGTCTGCGCCCAAGTTGAAGATGGGAGCTACGGAGTATCATTTATACGCATCAGAAAACTGTCATTTAAACTTTAAAGGATAAGGCTAAATGTGTATTTTTGGAGAACAAAGTGAAACGGCTAAGGGCAAAATGCTACTAAACTTAGCTTTTTTATTTTTGGCTGATTGACATAAAAAGCAAACAGGAAAAGCTTAGTAACCAAACACCTAAACAGCTGTTTGAAATGGTCAAAAAGCCAACTAATGATCAAAATAGCCAAAAATGACTGATAGGCCAATAACCAAACACCCCCAATATAAATTTTATTATTCTTAATAATACACTAATCTTAGAGGGTAGATGTAGCATTTTGTACGTGACGCTATTTTCTATTAAACTTGGATCGAAGAGAGCAAAATATTTTCCATTATTCTGTTTTCTATTGTACAAGGCATGCCCGAATATATACATGCTTCCTGCGGCTAGATTAGTACGTATATTTCTCCTTTTGTGAGAAATTCTAGGAGATAAAGAAGGAAGGAATTAACTAGTGTGATCTCCATCCTAATCTAAACAAACGTGTAGTACATAACAAAAAATGTGACACAAATAAAATGTACAAAATAATATACACAACACCCCCCCTCAAGATGGAGCATGGGGGTCACAAATGCCTATCTTGCCTAGTAAATAAGAGAATTGTTGTGCTCCCAATGCCTTGGTCAATAGGTCTGCGGGCTGTTCAGTAGTTGGTGTGTAGGAAGGCGCAATCGTCCCAGCTTGAATATGATCCCGTATAAAATGACAATCAAGTTCAATGTGCTTCGTGCGTTCATGGTAAACCGGATTAGAAGCAATATGCAACGCAGCCTGATTGTCACACAATAGACGAACGGGTGCAGCAGATGTGATTCCCAAAGAGTGGAGTAAGTTGCGGAGCCAAATAAGTTCACACGTCAAGGAAGCCATAGACCGGTATTCCGCCTCCGCGGAAGATCGTGAAACCGTGGCTTGCTTTTTGGTGTGCCATGACACCGGAGAATGGCCCAATGTAACAAAATATCCGGTGACGGACCGGCGTGTAATGGGATAGCTAGCCCAGTCTGCATCACAAAACCCAGTGAGAGTGCGAGGAGAGTCGGCCCGCAACAATATACCCTGTCCAGGTCGTCCTTTGAGATAGCGCAAAACCCGAAGAACGGCATCCCAGTGTCCCACTCTCGGCCGCTGCATGAACTGAGAGAGTATATGAACTGTATAACATATGTCGGGTCTGGTCAACGTGAGATAAATAAGTTTCCCGACCAACCTGCGGTGTGACACCGCACCCAGACGTCCTTGAAAATTCAATTTAAATTTCAAGTTTATGTATTGCATTTCCGATTTCCAAACAATTGTAAGACGACAAATGTTTTACGTAGTGCATGATTGAAGATCGTACTGTTCAAACTCGTATATTAGTGCCGGGTTTTGCAAATACTTATTCGGGCCTTATTAATGAACATAAGAGCCCAAAATTCCTAAATAGTGTTACATAATCTTTCAAGACAATTTGAGGAAGGTCGGGCGGCCCAAACATTATTTTGGGCCCAACCTGCTAAAAATAGCAAGTATTCGAGAATGGCGCTCTAGACCCACTCGGGAGTGACCCACACGGCTAGTAGCCCAATAATATGTATGACAAATGTCAAATAAGTGATGGAATGATTAAAGAAGAATACAAATGCCCATAACCCCATCTTTGGCATTATTGAGCTAAATAATGGGAGTAGGATTTTCCTTCTATATTATCCATCAAGTAATTTATTGAGATGAGCCTACACATATTGGAGATCAATAATGTGATGTATGAAGTTGACTTGTTCTAAATAAGTTAGGATGAGTTCAAAAAGACATCTTTGACAAAAGATAAAACAATAGGACCCATCTTCCCATTTTTGGGAGTATTGGTAGATATTTTGGACTCCAAGTTGAATGGGATCAATTGGGAACCATTCCACATGGACTTAGTACCTGCAAAACAAATGAAAAGAGGTGAGAAGACTATATGGGGCGGACTCTTGGCTCACATGCACAAAAACTCCAAGAGAAAACAAAAGGGGGAGGTCCACCCCATATTTGATTGCAAACCAAATATCTCCCATGTTCCTTTGTGAGCCACATATTGTTTTAGAATGTTTAGGGTCTCCTAATACACTCCCCCTACACCCCATTCGAACCCCCAAAGAGATAAGAGAGCAAGGGAATCCACACAACCCAAGAGAGAAGGAAGGAGGAGAGCAGTCCGCAGGTTCGTTCTTCAGTGCGTAGCTCTGATTGTTTGAGCCATAACTTGAGATTTACTCATCCAAATAAGGCGTGCGAGATACCAACAGAAAGCTATCAAGACGAGGAATCCGTGAAGGTCTGGTTTGAATCAATCGGAGTAGTGGAAGGCTTCCAAATCGACCGAGCAAAACACGACCTCGCAGGATACGTTTTTGTATTCAAAGTAAGTTTGAATCCAAAACCTTCCTCTCTATTGTCTAAACCATATAAATGATTGAAGAACTATTATACACTGATTGAAGTGTATAAAATGTTATTATAAAGTGACTTTAATTGTTGGAAAAGTTAGATACTAATCTAGACAAAACCTTGAAAGGTTAGGGAACGATTTCGTCGGGAAACACCCGTTCTAGGGACTGTTTTTGTGTCTTCGGTTAGGAGTTGGACTAGCACTTTGAAGAGGCGGTTTAACACTCAATTCCAAGCAAGGAATCAGTCCTCAATCTTCCTTGGCCGAGGCTTTGGTCATTGGATCGAGAAGGAAAATTTTAAAGCTCATTTGAGGTGAGGACCGACATCTAGTTGCTTACAACTTGTAGGTTATGCATGAGATTACCTAAATGCTTAAATCATGTTTTTGTGAATAAATATGCTTGAACATGATATGAATGATAAGTAATGGACTTGATCATGAATTGAAACCATATTGATGAATATGAAGTCATGTGAGATAGAAGTATGCTAATATGGTAAATTGACTTTTCCAACTCATGTATGAATGTTATGTGTATGTAAATGTATAATTGCATGATGATGCTTAACACATGGGGGGCTGCCACATATCTATTGATATGGAGGGGCTACCATTAATGATAAATGAGTTGTAGGAATAATCTTAATAGTATTGTGATGCTAGTTAAGGATTGCCCTAAATGTGTTAGAATCAAACTCAAGGTTTGAGTTTATTTGTGATGAACTTGAATGAGATTCAAGTGTCAATTGTGAAATCATGGAGTAGGAGATCTATGGTGTGGTTTTATGAAGTAGGAGATCTATGGTGTGGTTTTATGAAGTAGGAGATCTATGGTGTGGTTTTATGAAGTAGGAGATCTATGGTGTGATTATATGAAGTAGGAGATCTATGATATGATTACATGAAGTAGGAGATCTATGATGCGAGTGCATGATGATGTACTCGAGCCGAACTCTAGAAATGAGAAGTTATATTAGGGTTGGACCCTATGTATGTCGTGACCATTAGTCACGGGGTTTGGGAAATGTTTTGTGATAAACATGGGCCTTTGAGCCGACTACTTGACTTTATATAAAGTAAGTATATATATTTTGAAGGGGTAATTTGAGATTACAGCCTAAACTATATTATCACCCTATTTGAGGGTCTTGTGTGTGAAATACTTGTTGTATATCTATTAGATGCCTGCCACACCAGTACTTTATAGCCGTATAGAGTACTGACCCCTTCGGGGGCGTCCCACCACCATTTCAGGTTGAGGCTAGAGCTTGCATCCTGTGCTCGTTGATCGAGTGATTCCTAGGAGAGAAGACTTGGTTCGTGCTTCCTCCGTTCCATTTGAAACATAAATAAATTTGCTCATGGATATTTTACTATAGAACCTGCGTGCTCATGAAATGCCTTGTGTGGCCTTCTTGTTTTAAACAATGTTTTCCGCTGCGTTATGAATTACTTATTATGTTTGTTTATGGATGTATACGTGTGAATGATATTCAAGACGCCTTGTATAATATGAATGTGTTGGACTGCGGTTGACTATTCGTATTGTACGGCGGATTGTCGACGTGTCCGGGGAGGTCCGGGGCGTGACATGCGGTATCGTTCCGGATCAGAAAGGAGCGGACTTGAATCAGACTGCAATCTATGATTTTGCACCATAGGGAAGGTTACCGGCTTACATCCCGTCAGACCTGTTTCATTTAAAATATCAAGAACATACTTTCTTTGACAAAGAAAAATGCCTTTCGGACTCCGTGCAACCTCTATACCTAGGAAATATTTCATGACTCCCAAGTTACCGTTTAAATTGGTCAATCATGGAGTGATCATTCCCAGTTACCAACAAATCATCTACATAAATAAGCACACACATAATCCGGCTACCCCTTTTCAATGTGAACAAGGAATAGTCGGCATGAGACTGAGTGAATCCGTATGCCCGTAAGGAAGTAGTAAGCTTATGAAACCAGCATCTAGGTGCTTGGCGCAAGCCGTATAGAGATCGAAGCAATCGACAAACCTTCCCGGGAGAGGAGGCCGAATAACCTGGTGGTAAGTGCATAAACACTTCTTCGTGAAGATCGCCATGAAGAAAGGCATTATCTACATCCATCTGATGTAGCTCCCAATGACAAGTGGCCGCCACTGCTAAAATGGTCCGTACGGCAACCATTTTAGCCACAGGAGCAAAGGTCTCACCGTAGTCAATTCCTTGTACCTGTCTGTTCCCGCAAACTACTAAGCGAGCCTTGTACCGTTCTATAGAGCCATCGCTCTTGTACTTGATCTTGTACACCCATTTGCAATAGATCGCTCTCTTGCCGATTGGCAAGTCTTGGATCTTCCACGTCCCAGTGCTCTCAAAGGCTCGTATTTCTCGATCCATAGCCTCTCGCCAAAGAGGATCCTGACTGGCTTCTCCAAAACTGGTGGGCTCTTTTCCTGTGGAAATGGCTGCAAGAAAAGCTCGGTGCGGTACCGAAAATGATCATATTTTACATAATGAGATATGGAATAGGGAGTACCTGAGTTAGCCGCAGGTGCAAGCGAGTGGACGGGTGAGGAGTTTATTGTGACCGTGTTCATCTGAATGTCGTAATCCTGATGCCAAACCGGTGCCCGTCTACTACGTGTTCCACGACGAGTCTGGCTGTCTTCATTCTCGTTCGTAGTGTGGCCAGAAGTAGTGTCCGTCTCATGAGTCGTCACATTCTCATGCAAGAAGGTGTCATCAGCCCGTGTCTCACTTTCGCACGTCCCACCTTCCCTGCATGGCGAGTGCATGGAATCGTCATCAACATGCAGGGGTGCGTGCGGCATAGACAAGTCAGTCCCAGTAATCGTAGCATCACTCGGAGCCTCATTTTCCCTTTTGAAAGGAAAGACATTTTCCACAAATCTAACATCTCGGGAGACAAAGTGACGTCCCGTTTCTAGTTCATAAACCTTATATCCCTTCTGTGAATAAGCATATCCCAAAAAGACACACTTCGTTCCGCGTGGTGCAAATTTGTCACCCGTATTGTTTGGTACATGAGCATAGCACAAGCAACCAAAGACCCTAAGTTGACTATATAAAGGAGGTTTATTATATAGCAACTCATAGGGACTTTTATTCCCAATCACAGGTGAAGGCAAACGATTAATCAAGTATCCTGCCGTCAATACACATTCACCCCAAAAATCTATAGGCACATGCCCATGAAACCGCAACGCTCTAGCCACGTCCAAAATATGTCTATGTTTTCGTTCAACTCTACCATTTTGTTGAGGGGTATAAACACAAGATGTTTGGAAAATTATCCCCTGATCTAGAAAATATTCTCTCAGACTAACAAATTCCTTCCCATTGTCACTTCTTATCACCTTCACACTTTTAATAAATTGACGAGTACTCATAGCAATAAATTGTTTAAGAATATTCCGTACTTCACTTTTATCACGCATGAGATGTATCCAAATGGCTCTAGAATAATCATCTACCACAGTCAAAAAATAACGAGCACCACATGTAGACAAAGTGCGGTACGGACCCCAAATGTCACAATGAATTAGTTCAAAAGGTTCAATAGCACGAGCATTACTAATATCAAAACTAGTACGGGTTTGTTTGCCACGCAAACAGGCATCACAATATTTATTGTCAACGGTATTTAATAAGCTTTTATTCAAATGGCTAAGAGAACGTAAAACTTTCATGGACGGGTGTCCCAACCTCGAGTGCCACAGATCTCCTGAGTCTGCACTTCCTATTACATTAGCTTGAGCTTGGTCCAGACCCCGGAAATAATAAACTCCCCCTCGTCGATCACCCACTCCAATCGGCATCCTCGTAGGTAGGTCCTGTATCACACACAGATCATTAGTAAAAAATATATCACATTTTCGGTCATCAATTAATTTTCCCAGGGAGATCAAGTTGCACTTTAAACCCGGCACAAGTAACACATTATATAAAATTAATTGAGCACTAAGCATCGCGGTTCCCATATGCGTCTCCTGGGTCATTTCTCCGTTCGGCAATGTCACCGCCACCGGAGCAATTTTGTTCTTTTCTTTTAAAATTTGACCATTCCCAGTCATATGATACGATGCTCCGGAGTCTAGTAGCCACTCGTAATTTATTTTCATACCTGTGAGCTTCTCTTCCGAAGAGTTAACCTTACTGTTTTCCAGTAACTTTATGAGTGTATTCCACTGCTCATCGGTGAACTCCGGCTTGTATGTGCAACGTGCCTCCTTTGGTGTCAAATGCATCTGCCCCCTCGTCTCGGTACTGTCCTACGTGCATGGCCTGAGCGCTGCCGCGTCCATTCCCTCGTCCAGTTCGTCCAGAGCCACCACGTCCAGCGTTTCCTCGCCCTCGTGCTCCTCTACCTCGTCCAGGGTTATCATGCCACCATTCATGATAATTTCTAGTTCGCCAGAAACAATTTTCCACATCATGGCCCTGTTTATGGCAGTAGCTACATTTGTTTCGCTCATCCCGTCCTCCGGCAGTAGGTGTGACTCGAGTGGCAAACGCTACTGTCTCCGGTGTGTCACTGCGTCCCTTCGTCATATTTTGATGGCGTTCCTCTTGCACCACCATGTGATACACCTTGGTGAGAGGAGGCAGTTCATCCGCGCTTAATATGTTGGAACGCAGGGTGCCGTAGGTTCCGTGATCCAACCCCATTAAAAAGTCGTGAGTTTTCTCCGACTCCACGTGTTTAAGGAAGAGCTTCTTGAGATCACATGTGCAACCATTACACTTGCACTGAGGAATATTCCGGATCCCGTCATATTCCTCCCAGAGTGTTTGCAATTGACCGAAATAGCTAGTCACGGATTGACCGCGTTGTTTGCAATCTCGTAAAAGCTCCTTCAACTCATGAACCCTCATGGCGTCTCCAACTGAAAATCGAGCCTCCAAATCGGTCCAAAGATCCCGCACGCTCTCCATATATGCGGGATTGGTCCTCAACGTTGGATCAATAGCGGTCATAATCCATCCCACCGCCATGGAGTTGACGGTTAGCCAGTCTTCAAGGTCTCTCGGAATATTTATGGGTCGTTCGATGGTGCCGTCCAAAAACCCCATCTTCCGCTTAGCACGGAAAGCATTTTTCATGGCCGTAGAGTCGTAGACCATTCCCGATAGTTGCTCTCTCCCTTGAGAACAACCGCACAGATCATCATCCCGGGATGATCCGAGCTAGACAAATAATACGGTGATGAAGGGTCATTGATTTTCCGTCGTTCCAAATGTTCTCGATGGCCGTCTCCTCCGGTGTGACCTGTTTCTCCGTCCATTTTGTCGTCGTATGAGCGCGATTCGTAGGTCCCGAATCAGTGCTCTGATAACATATTAAACTTGGATCGAAGAGAGCAAAATATTTTCCATTATTCTGTTTTCTATTGTACAAGGCATGCCCGAATATATACATGCTTCCTGCGGCTAGATTAGTACGTATATTTCTCCTTTTGTGAGAAATTCTAGGAGACAAAGAAGGAAGGAATTAACTAGTGTGATCTCCATCCTAATCTAAACAAACGTGTAGTACATAACAAAAAATGTGACACAAATAAAATGTACAAAATAATATACACAACATTTTCATAATTTAATCAATCAAGAACCTGAAAGGTAGAGTAATTATCAATTCTTGATTCAAAAGATGAAATGTATAGAATAAGAATGGTTGAATTCTACAAATCTAGAATCTTAAATTTTAAAGGTTTTGATTTTTTAAGTTTTTAATAATTCCATCGATAGTTTTTGATACTCTTGACTAATACTTTATATTTAGCTTAAAATCTAGTATCAATGTAAATTAAATGATTTAAGAATTACTTAAAGGAAATAAGATAAAATAAGGCTATAGGATGACATCAAAATTTAAATTGTTCACATAAGACTACAACATTTTATAAATCCTCAAATTAAGACTTACATAAAAGAATTAAACTTCCACCATAGAGTGATAGGTCTTATTTTGATATTTGAAAAATATTAACACAAAAGTGGAAATTTGAAAACATGGGTATAAGGACAAGTAAAATCAAGAATTTTAAAAAAAAAAACTGCAGAGCGAATGAAAGAGTGTAGCGTCAAGCATGTGAATATGAAATTCCATCTCCAAATCATCTCATAGAAATCAAAGTTCTTTTTAAAGATAAAACTGTCAAGTACATTGTGGTTTGATGACATCACTGCGACTCTCCTAAAGAGGAGGTTACATGGTTGGAATCTCATCCCAGTTCAAGGATATTAACCTTAATGTAGAACAATTATTATATAAGTTAGAAAGAATTGCAAAAAGAAAGAAAGATAAAACTAAAACCCAGCCACGGAGATGAACAAGAGTGAGATTCACCGGACAACATACATCTCCGAGAATATCTAACTTCTTCCTCGGAAACACTACATATGTACCCAAACATTAACAATCCAACACACTACGTACTGATTAATGATTCAGCTAGACTTTGTCCTTACTCATTATTGAATAATAACGCAACATTGTAATTTTGCACTATTCACACACCTCACTTTGATTTTGATTTTGTACTAATACATGAAATCAAATTATTATGTACTTTGTATAAAACACCACTCATGTTAAATTTCTATTAATGTAAATTTCCAAAATATCACTACATCCGTCTCACTAACATTGAGACAAAAAAGATGACACAGTTATTAAAAAAGTGAGTTTATGTGATTGATATTGAATTGATAAAGTAAGAATAAAGTAAGAATGATTTAGAGCCACCCAAACTTTACCAATTTTGGTATGAGATAATCTTAATGCGATCTAATGAAAAGGTAAAATGAGACGATCTTAGCGGAACTAGAGAAATAATTTTTACTATGTATAATACTTACTAATACACATTAAATATAATTACAATCAAAATTACGTGTTATCAAACGTGGAAGTCACACTTTTGCAATTAAAAAAAAGAATGTTTAAATATGTTTTTTTGGGAAGCAGATTTAAATATGTTCTAGTCCCAAATGTAATACACTTTGTTTTAGGTTCCTTCAAAATATTTTCTTTATTTTTCATCTCTAAAATTTATTTTAATTTTCTTTTTAGTCCTTCAATAATGAAAACAACATCCGTTTGACAACAAAACAATCCTAACTAATAGGTATCCTTTAATCCTCTATCATGACATTCAAAAACTATTTAATTTCATTTTAGAAGATTTTTACTACATATTTTAAAAATGTGAATAATTAGTATTCTAGAATATTATATTATTTTAACTCTCATATTGGCCTAAAAAAATATAAAATGATAAATTTAAATGTTTCTAATAGATTTATGCAACCAACAGTAACAAAAATTCTAAGTGGAGTTGTTTCAGAATTAGATATCGACTAAAATCAAAATAACGCATATTACAGGGATTTAAACAAAGAAAATATTTTACATGAACCTAAAATAAAGTGTGTCATATTTATACGGATTAAAACCATATCTAAACCAAATAAAGAATGAAACAATACGGTCGTCTCCTAGGCACGTCCTAGGGTTTTTTCCGTCGGCGGCCTATCTAGGCCGTGGGTTCAACCGATCTCTCCCCGATAGGTAACTTATGTCATATATCTTCTTAGGGTATTGAGTTTTGTTGTCATCGCGAGGTTTGTTTTGTTCGTTTTTGTTTTCTTTCTGACTTGCAAGTGCGGTGAATCTGGATTTTGTCTGGACGAAGCTTTTGGTTTTTCTGCTTTACAAGAGCAGCAAACAAGCGAGGAAGCTGGTTTTGGCAGGGGACGGGTTTAGCAAGGGGAAAATGGGGTGCTGCAGAATGTTGAAGACGAAACCGTGCTGTTACTCTTCGGCAGTCTGGGAACGAGCTTTGACGAAACAAATGGCTATTGGTGAAAGCATGGAATTTCTGGTGGTCGATATCGTGTTGTGGGACTGGAAAATCAAATTTCAGGGGTTCATTGGTGGCCTTGTGTGACAGAAGATGAAGGGATGTTGATCCGCCCACATCCAGAACCGCCGCCTTGGAGGAATTCTGCGGCTAGGGTTTGGACGAGTATTTCTATTTCTGCTGAGTCGATTGTGTTTTGTTTTTGTTTTATTTCGATTGTGTTTTGTTGCTTATTTATTTTATGCTGTAAGACTATTTCACTTGGATTGAGGGATGAGAGGCCTGCAGTAATCGTCGTGGTTTTGAATATGCCCAATTTAGGATTAACGAGCTATATTGCTTTGTCAAGGGTGATTAATTCAGAGTCTCGTCCACGGACAGATGATTACATGTGATACTTTTGTTATTTAACCCTTTGTGAATGCTTTCATGAATGAATGTCCGTGCTATGATAAAAAAAAGAAAAAAAGATTCACATGTTTGTGAGCCAGAAAGTCTCGATACCACTAGCCTTAGCCTACATGTCACTTTTTCCCAGCGCACAAGTTATTCTTCTTCCTTCTTACACAAATGCAAATGGTTCTTCTATATTTTATCTGTAAATGTTCCCATCTCTGATCTCCAAAGGCTGAAATTTCAACTATTTATCGAAATCTTAAGAGGAGTTACCTATATCTGCCGACCCACCCATCTCAAGATTTGCAAAAGATCTGGGGGAAGACTTCGGACGGAGCTGCGCATTCGTTTTTAATTAAAGTTATTATTGTTACGGCGTGAAAGAGGCAGGCTCCAGCCTCCAGGCGGTGTTTAGGTTACATGAATTATAGATGAAGAATTCGATGATCTGAGGATTTGGTTTGTATTAATTCCGATTTGTTGAGGTCATGGATGTGGATTTTACTGGCGATGTTGCCAGTCTCGACACCGAACTATTACAGCTTCCGGAGTTTTCTCCGTTGGCCATCAAAACGAATTCATACGTCGTTGAGATGCTGTTTGATCAATGGCTATCGCTTCCTAATACCGCTGCACTGGTACTTTGTTCAATTTCATGCCCCGTTAAGAACTGGATTAGATTTGACTTGATTCTCTTGATGCTTGGTCTTATATCAATTGAGCGTGCTTGTGTGCATTTCATTATAAGTGGGCATAATAGTCTCTTGGCCTGCAGCTTTCCTTTCTTAAAGTGGCACGTTTTAACGTGTCTTGTTACAATGTATTGAAATCTGTCTCTTTTTCAATTCTTCCTACGCAGGTAAAAACGTTGGTCAGTAATGCCAAGGGTGGTAGTCCTTTAAAAGTCACATCAAATTCTTCAAGCAGTAGTAGTCCCACTAGCAACTCTTTGCCCTCTATGTTTCCTGCTGGCAGTGCACCTCCACTATCACCAAGAAGCTCTTCAGGCTCACCCAGAACTGTGAGGCAGAGGGCAGGGCCTTCTCAGTTCGGTTCTCCTCTGAAATTAATGAAGGAACCAGTCAAAGAGACAATACCGCAGGTCACTAGTTGTCTTTTGATTCATCAATTCTTCTGAACTATTTTTATTTTGTTTAATGCACAACATTATCTTGTGGTGGCAGTTCTACTTTCAAAATGGTTGTCCACCTCCAAATGAACTGAAAGAACGGTGTTTGTTTAGAGTCAATCAGTTTTTCTATGGTCATATGGATGGAGTAACAATGCACGGTAAGATTCTCTTTTTTTTTGCACTTATGTCTTCATGTCAGCCTTGGTGCACTGGTGACGGTGTGGCTGTGTGACCAAGAGGTCACGGGTTAAAGTCTTGGGAGCGGCCTTGTCAAAATGAAAAGGGAAGGCGTGCTACTTATACACCCTTGTGGTGGGACCTTTCCCTGGATTCTCGTCTTGTGGGGGAGCCAGTGTGCACTAGGCTGCCCTTTATGTCCTCACGCTAGCTTCAATTTATTGGTGAACTATTAGTGTTATGTTGATAGTTGAATCAGATGCCTTTTAAATTAACAAGTTCTTGTTAAGGTCTGGTTGTCATGTTATGTGCTTAAATTGAATTTGTATGAGATACATGCATTGTCATATCTTTATTACTCCCTGGTTTTTCCACCTCCAAATGAATTGAAAGAACGGTGTGTGTTTAGAGTCAATCAGTTTTTCTATAGTCATAATGCCATATGGATGGAACAACAATGCACAGTAAAATTCTTTTATTTTCACTTATGTTTTCACGTCGGCTTCAATTTATTGGTGAACAATTAGTGCTATATCGATAGTTTAATATGTTTCCTTTTGAATTAATCAATTCTGGTTATGGTCTGGATGTCACACTTATGTCCTTAAAGTGAATTTATATGATATACATGCACACATATCTTTATTACTTCCTCCTGTCCTCAATAGAAGTCATTTGTGATAAAAATGCACAAACGAACATCAATAATAAAAGAACACAAGCAAGGTTGTCAAAGTCGTGCGCCTGAGCGCTTAAGCGCACCAGGCGCAGCGCTAGAGAGGTCCAGCGCCCTATGGATGGCCAGTCGCAGCTTCCCTTCTCAGGCGCAGGTTAGGCGCACAAAGCGCAGAAGCGCAGATGCGATATAAAGCGATCGCTGAATGCGCCTGACAGGGGAATCGTTTATTTTAAGTTTAATTAGGTTGTTTCACATATTAAGAAGCCCATATTTTTAATAAAGCCCATGCAAATAAGGTCAAAACAATGTAACTTACGCTAAACACACAACATAAATACATAAACCTACTGTTACATGTTCGCTACCTCGTCCTGTCCCTCCACATCAACCGCAAAGCTTGCAGCAGTGCAGCACTCAACGTTCAAAGTAAACTCTCTCTTTCTTCATCTTCCATTCATTCCATTTTATTTCTTTTTTCATTTTTCAGCAGCTACTTCTTCTTACAAACTACCAGTATTTTTTCAGCATGTATATGTAAAGTGTAAAGTACCAGCTTCTTCTTCCTGTACTCTATGTCTCTATAGAACTCTTGTTCTACATTCTAAACAACTTAAACATATATATGTAAACTACCAGTATATTTTTTCACCATGTATATGTAAACTAACAGCTACTTCTTCTTGTACTCTGTAGAATTCTTGTTTATATGTCTCAGTTAGTCAATTCTACAGTCTAAACAACTTAAACATATATATGTAAACTACCAGTATATCTTTTCACCATGTACATGTAAACTAACAGCTACTTCTTCTTGTACACTATAGAACTCTTGTTTATATGTCTCAGTTAGTCAATTCTACAGTCTAAACAAGTAAACAACTTAAACATATATATGTAAACTAGTTGTATACTTGTATTTTTTTACCATGTACAAGTAAACTACCAGCTACTTCTTGGAGAAGTACATACTACCAGTATACATACTATTTAGAACATACTGCCAAACTACCCTTTTTTTACCATGTATACATACTAACAGTCCATACTATCAAACTACCATTTTTTTTACCATGTATACATACTACCAGTCCATTTTTTGTGACATGGGTTGCTGTATATATACTTTATTTTGGTTAATCGTGGCTTTATTTTGGTTAATGGTGACTTTATTTGATCAAGACATGACTTTTTAATGTAGTTGGTTCAATATGGTGTTATATACATCATTCTTGATTATTGGAGAATAGTATTTGCGATATTTTCTGAGCAATGCGCCTGACATGAGTAAGGCGAGCGCTTTTTTGCGCCTTGCGCCTCAGGCGCTGGAATTACCCTATCGCCTTGAGTGCGCCTCACGACTTTGACTACCTTGAACACAAGAGTAGTCACAAGTGTCCCTTTCTACCAATATTACCCTCACTAGTCCTCATTCCATATTTAATAAACTCAAGCCTATATGTATATATGTATGTGGCTATATGTATATATATATATATCTAAAGTCTTTACTATGAACCACCAATATCTTCTAAATTGTGATTTACCTTCGGGATCATATGTTATTTGAAGGGGTTTCATTTTCATGCAACACATGGTGCTAATACGTAGTACTCCGTAGTATTTATCCATTTTTAATTTGTTTTTCGTTGGTTGTTAGAATTCAAGTTGATAACTAAGGAAATATGCAAGATACCATCATTCTTCTCTACTGCTCTTTTTATGAAGATTGACGTTAACGGCACTGGGATTTTGACCAGGTAAACTCTTTGGCGTCTTATTTTATGTAAATTGAGAAGTCATGAGCATTTTTTTCTACTCTCATGTGCTTATGCTCTTACAAATACTATAGTGACCTTGAAACCCCTTATTAGGCAGGGGGGTGCTTTTATGTTTTCATGTCACATTTGTGAGTTTTATAGACTGGATCTTCCATTAAAGGTAGCTGGTTATTGTTGATCTTCCACTGAAGTATGTTGTATGTATGCTGTAGATCATTGTTCTGCATCACACTACATCATTTTCTATGTGCTTGTTTCCCTAATGCTTCACATATTTCCTTTTTGCTTTAGAATGACTTTTTTTCGATATTCTTTTGCTACAAAGTGGAGTAGTTTTTCTGGTCATTATATATAATAATGTTTGTAAGTTGAAACATTATTCTTTTGCTTGGCTTTCAGGGATGCCTTCATTGATTATTGGATCAATGGAAATATGTTGACAAAAGATATAACAACTCAAATATTCTCAATCTTGAAGCAGCCAGATCTCAAATATCTGACAAAGGTTCCTTTTATAATTTCCAGTTCATCGTTCCTAAAAAAACATCTAGTTCACAAGAATTAGATTGTTCGGATGATCAATTGTAATCTGTTTTATCTGATAAATTGACTTCAGATGGACTTAAAACCCGTGCTTAAAGAAATTTTGGCAACTCATCCAGGGCTGGAGTTCCTACAGGGTACTCCTGAGTTTCAAGAAAGATATGGTATACCTCCTTTCTCGTTTATTTTCCCTTTTTGACGTTGTGATTGTTGATGCAGTTTACATGTAAACTTGAGATGTTTCCTAAAGTACTTAATAGTTAATACCTTACAGTCTAATTAGTTCTGTTACAGTAAATAAGTAGATTCATACTATTCAAAGAATCTCTTAGTATGTGCCCAAAACTGAATCCGTTGCACTAATATTCTTACGTAGTATATTTTTAACTAAACCTGCATCCCTTATTTGGGAATGATACATCTCCCCCCCCTGAGATGCGAAATCAACAAGGATTGAGTAAACAAAAAGAAAATAGTACCCCGCAGATGACAAAGAGCTGACCCCCCGAGGAATATTTCAGATGGAGGTGCTCTATACATTTTGTGGTGAACATATAATATTATGGTATTAATTAATTGTTCAGTGATATCTTTGTTTAGCCTGTGTACAATATGTCTCAAATAATGTTTCTTTTGTGTAACTAAGGTATCTTGCCAAAGTCTGTTAGTGAGTTAGCAATTCTTTTAGGGATTCCTTTGCATTTTTTTTTTTTTTTTGCATAATCAAGTATTCATTTTGCTGTGTCCTTACGGTTACTTTTATTTTTGCCAGCTGAAACTGTTACATACAGAATCTTTTACTACGTAAACAGATCTGGTAATGGCCGGCTCACCCTCAGGGAGCTAAAACATTCAGACCTAATTTCTGCATTGCAGCATGCAGATGAAGAAGAAGATATTAACAAGGTGTATAGGTAAATATTACTGCAGTTTTATGGAGTTTTTGGTCACATTACTAGCATAGTAGCATTCTTTTCACAGTGTGGCCTAGGCATTGACTAGGCGTCCTGGCGGTGGGGGAGTTGCGCCATGTTAGTAGTCTGGATCAAAATTGAAGAGTTTCTTATGTAAATCAAAATTGCTGTTTCCTAGTTTAGTGGTCTAGTCTATTTTAGTAAAATAGGAGTTGTGAGAATCTTTTACGCAATAAGAAGTAACTGGATCTGTTATTTATTTATTTTTTAAATAATGCCAGTAACTGGATCTTCATTGACTTGTAAAATTGTAAGAATTTGCAAGTTTTGGCTGCACGTAGTTAACTGGGTTTCATTTTCTTCATTTTGCATCCTTATTGCAGGTACTTCTCCTATGAACACTTCTATGTGATATATTGCAAGTTTTGGGAGCTGGATACAGATCATGATTTTCTCATTGATAAAGAAAACCTTATCAGATATGGTAACCATGCACTTACATATCGGATTGTCGAGAGAATATTTTCTCAGGTTTGTATTTCTAATGTATTGCTTTTAGTTGTAGCCCCCCCCCCTCCGAGGATGTGAAGTTCTTAAAAGTAATTGTTGTGATACTTCATCAGGTTCCCAGAAAGTTCAGCAGTAAGATTGCAGGAAAGATGGCTTATGAAGATTTTGTTTACTTCATTTTGTCAGAGGAGCATAAGTCATCTGAGCCTAGTCTCGAGTACTGGTGGGTGTTCTTGATTATGGAAGTGTCATGTAGCTTCATTGAAACTTTTCTTCTCTATTCGGATTTCCTACAGCAAAGCACTTAACAAATGGCAAATTGTGGCAGTAGACTAATTATTGTATCCTTGAGAGTTGCGACTTGCGAGTAGCGGATATGAATATTGTGAAATAGGATCTTGATACCAAACTAGATGACAAGGGGCATATTTGAAGTTCGGAAATAAGTTGAATTAAAAGCATACATGCCTGCAAATATTACCATTTGGAACTTAAATTGTGTTAGCTGGTCTACTTTCTTGAGTGCTTCCTTGTTGTGTGAAAGATGATTCAGTCAAGGTGTGCACATGACATTCTTGGGTGTTCATATTCTTTGCAGCTTGCGTTGAACTTTCCTCTATATATATTTTCTTTTACTTGCTTTTAGCATTATGAATTTACAATATTGCACTTGACACATGTAGAGCATTTTACTGGTTTTTTATCATGAACAAGTTTGGGTATGAACATGTTTACTTTCCGAACAGGTTCAAATGCATAGATTTGGACGGAAATGGGATTCTGACAAAGAATGAAATGCAATTCTTTTATGAGGAACAGCTGCACCGAATGGAATGCATGGCCCAAGAACCGGTACTCTTTGAGGATATTTTGTGCCAAATAATTGACATGATTCATCCACAGGTATTATATTCCTTTTCTTTGAAGAAGAGTGGGTAGTGCTTATAAATGTAATTATATGTATGTGTGTATACATATGTCAGTGTAGATATGGTGCCTTGTGTATACAAGCGTTAATGAGAAAATTCATGTTTTTACCATAAAAAGTTTTTGTAAGCATGCAATTACTACTAAAATCTTCCAGTAGCCAAAATGAATAAAAATAGAAAAGCTTTATCTTTTTCTAATTAGAGAATTCCTAATACTCGCTTTTAGTGAGGAGGAGAGATGTATGCCATATTTTTTTTTCATCTATGGAATGTTAGGAACCAGCGATTTTCTTAGATGAACCAGCGATTAGGAACCAGCGAATTCCTAATACGATGCAACAGTCTGCCATAGTTGAATCTCACGTACGTAACGTACCAGGCAAACCATGAAATGAAGAATTGTTGCACTTCCTTCTTTCATTAACACATCACAGAGGTCTTGCATGGCCTTGGCAGCACTCTTTTCCCGTTGCTGGGATTGCTCTTCTTTCACTAAGATGGGTACATGTATTAACTGGCAGCTCATGGACTGCATCTCTCCTACTCCATACTCAATAGGGGGATGGTTAGAACTCCAGAACTTTAGAAGTCCAGTAAACGCATTTGATAATTCAGAATGAACTGTGACTTTCTCTCCTGCTGACCGTGTCCATGAAACATTAGGAATACACAATCCAAACCTTTTCCAGTTTGTCGTCGGAGAACCAGCAAATTGTGGCTCCCTACCATCCCTAGAATACATCTGGACACAGTTTACGGCTGCTATTCCATCTAGTGAGATATTCAGCATTGGTACATAACAACAACAACTCCAATGATTCTCTCTTCCATCAGACTCGGCAGCAACTGGAGTCCACCTCACAGCTATACAGTAGACATTGTGCTCGTCTGCAATGACTTTTAGCCTACCATCTGTTGTCCCGATAGCTAAACTCTGCTGAACAGGGTCAAAAACTAAGGTAAATGCAGTTGCTGGAATCCCAAAGTGAGTGGCTACTCTTGCCGGTAGCTGAAGAGCTTCCCGTGGCTCACTCTGCTTGGATAGAAGAACTCTCAGTACTTCCCAATGTGCATAGTTAACTAAATGAGAGTCCCACATCAGATGAGAACCTAGGGATCCAGAGTACACATAGCAACTATCTATACCCTTAAACTGGTTCCTCTCATCCAAAGTATTGTCTGATGACAGTTTGTGCTCAATATTTCTTACAACAACCCATCCATCCTCTTGATCTCTATCAATCACAAATGCAAAATCTACTGGTTTTTGTCCTAGTGTACTAGCAAACCTCCAGCCCTTTATTTTAGCCCCGGTGACATTGTTGATCAGTACCAAGGTAGTACCAGTGTTATCTGTAAGATTTCCTTCCGGATAATCCGTAGGTTGAGTAATACAATCATTCAGATCCAGTTCAGTGATTGATGGTTTAGCTGGCGTAAACTCAATGTTTATTGTCGGTAATGGAGTCTCCAGCAGTTCACTTCCCGATTCCACGTGGTCTATGGTTTTCGCAGGGTGAGAATTGACTTGCCATGAATCCTGTGGACAAGGTAGATTCTGTTTGAGGTGACACTGGTAAAGCTGAGAATGATGAAGCTTGCCAACTGGTAAACTCTGCTCGCTGCGACTGTGAACTGGGATAAACGGTCTGAGGGTGCGCACTGGGAGAGTCTGTTAGCGAGTGCGAACAAGGAATAACTGTTTGCGACGACGTCTGCGATGTAGGCGAAGCTGTTTGCGATGAAGTCTGCGAACTGACAGTTTGCGACGACGATGAGTTCTGGTTTCCAGAATTCCGACGGTGTCTAGGAGGACTCCTCGCTCGGTCTCTATGTCGCTTGAGTCTGTGACGAATTTTTCCCAACATATGGCGCATCTCCTTAGCCCAATCACTTTCAACCTTTTCCGACAGCTTCTCCTCTTTTCCGCGCTCGACCTTTTCCGCTAGCTTCTCCCCTTTTCCGCGTGAAGCATCAGATCTTCCATGTTCCCTGTGCAGTTCCTTTCCACCTTGCATAGACACACGCTGCTCGGTGTTCGCGCGCAAACCAGAGGAACCAGCGATTTCAGAGTAGATTAGAAGAAATATTTGTAGATTAATGCTCTGAATTCAATAAGTATCCAGAAATACGGTAGAACACAGAAGAAATAGAAGATGAACAGTACAAATTGATAACGAGACAAATTCGAGTGTCTCTCTCTCCCAAGCCAAAGCCTAACCCAATTTCTGCCTACCTCCTTCCTCCCTTCCTTCCCACTCTTATAGTACTTACATTCTAACGGGCCAGCCCATATTATATGACATGGCCCAGAATTCTTATTTATACAATACCACACTTATTTAATAGGGAAAATGGAAACTAATAATCCAACCTTTTAGCGGTCTTCTTTCGATAATCCCACCTTTTGATTATTCATGAATAATCCGACCTTTGCACCTCATCTTCTGTTAAGATCAGAAATTAAAAGGAAAGATATGGAAGATTAAACTCTCCTACTCTCTTCTCACAGCAAGTATCTCACATATGAGTGATAGTAGAAGCCAAGGGAGAATCTCCGGGTCTGAGAATAATATTGATTCATGCATGCCTGCAGCCTGAATAAGGCTAGGCTATTTATAAAGAATAAAATACAACTGACTCATAACCGACTCATCCATGATCTAATAACTAACCGACATAATAACTGACTCCATCCATGATCTAATAACTGCCCTAGTGGACTGATGCATGGCACCAAAACCCACTTATTTCTGTAACTGACGTAATTAAACAAATTACTAATAAATATTAAATAATGGAAGACTCAGTCAACAATGATTCCTCTTTTCTTGCGCCTCTGGTATGTCAATACTCTATCATTACCCCCTCCTTTGAAAGCCGACTTGTCCTCAAGGCGAAATTCTGGAAATTGCTGCACTAAAAACTCATAGTCTTCCCAAGTAGCCTCTTCTGTGGGACGAGTGTGCCATTTGATCAATAACTCTAACTGATGGCCCCTCCAGCGATGAGTCAACACACTTTCCGGCTGAAGTACTAACTCAAAATCATCAGAAATAGGTAGTTCCGCAGGTGGTATAGTAGGAATCTGTCCATGAGCAGGACGAAGTAGTGAGACATGAAAAACAGGATGGATTCGAGATGAAGGTGGAAGTTCCAGCTCATAAGCCACTTGCCCAATTCGCCGAATGACTTTATAGGGGCCAAAGAAACATGGAGAGAGCTTTGCATACTTTGTCTGAGTGAGAGAGCGCTGGCGGAAAGGTTGAATGCGCAGAAAAACAGAATCTCCTACATTAAATGTAAGCTCACGGCGATGTTGGTCTGCATATGCTTTCATCCTGTCTTGAGCTTTTTGTAGGTTAGTTTGAAGCAACCTGAGTATGTCATCTCTGGTTTCCAACTGGGAAGCAAGTTCAGCTATCTGAGTTTCCCCTGGTACAAACGGATGAAGAGGAGGAGGGTCTCTACCATACACAGCCTTGAAAGGAGTGAGATTAGCTGAGGAGTGGAAGCTAGTGTTGAACGAGTATTCTGCCCAACAAAGGTATTTACTCCAAGTACGAGGTTGTTCATGTGCAAAACAACGCAAATACGCTTCAAGACAACGGTTTACCACCTCAGTTTGACCATCCGTCTGAGGGTGGTAGGCAGTGCTCATTCGGAGTCTCGTCTGGCTCAATTTAAACAATTCGTGCCAAAAACTACTCAGGAAAAGAGGATCACGATCAGAAACGATGGACCGGGGAACGCCATGCAAACGAACAATTTCTTCACAAAAACGGGCAACAACTGATTTGGCTGTGTATGGGTGACACATAGGAATGAAATGGCAATACTTGCTTAAGCGGTCCACAACCACTAGTATAGTATCAAAATTCCCAGATTTAGGCAAGCCAACGATAAAATCAAGGGAAATATCTTCCCAAATACGCTGCGGGATTGGGAGGGGTTGTAACAGTCCAGCAGGAGATAGAGTTTCATATTTATTCTTCTGGCAAATGAAACACTGCTGAATGAAAGACTTCACATCAGTTTTCATGTTGGGCCAAAAAGTGGTACCTGAAAGCCTCTTCAATGTTTTGAGGAACCCCCCATGCCCTCCTATCGGTGTGACATGTGCCTCTTCAATCAATTTAGCACGAATTTGAGAGTTTCTGGGTATCACTAGCCTTCCATTGTAGTATAAACGTTGCTGGACCAAGGAGTACCCAGGTTGGGATTGAGCATCCTGCAGTAAGGCAGTGATAATTGGGGCAGTAAACGGATCCCGTAACAATGCCTCTTCCAAATCCAAGAAATCCATAGGCAATGGAACCACCATATTAAGGAAGTCGGCATGTTGTGGTCTTCGAGATAAAGAATCTGCTCCAACATTCTCCCTTCCCGCCTTATAAACAATGTTGAAGTCGAATGGGAGAAGTTTGAGAATGAGACGTTGCTGGCTGTTTGTTAGCATTTGCTGATCCATAAGATTCTTGAGACTGTTGTGGTCCGTACGAACTGTGAAATGACGTCCCAATAAATAATGGCGCCAGTGTTGCACTGCCAAGACCAAAGCTAACAACTCACGATCATAAGCAGATTTATATCTGTTAGAAAATGAAAACCCTTTGCTATAAAAAGCAATGGGATGCTCAAACTGCAAAAGAATAGCGTCAACCTGGCTCTGATACCAAATTGTTAAGATCAGAAATTAAAAGGAAAGATATGGAAGATTAAACTCTCCTACTCTCTTCTCACAGCAAGTATCTCACATATGAGTGATAGTAGAAGCCAAGGGAGAATCTCCGGGTCTGAGAATAATATTGATTCATGCATGCCTGCAGCCTGAATAAGGCTAGGCTATTTATAAAGAATAAAATACAACTGACTCATAACCGACTCATCCATGATCTAATAACTAACCGACATAATAACTGACTCCATCCATGATCTAATAACTGCCCTAGTGGACTGATGCATGGCACCAAAACCCACTTATTTCTGTAACTGACGTAATTAAACAAATTACTAATAAATATTAAATAATGGAAGACTCAGTCAACAATGATTCCTCTTTTCTTGCGCCTCTGGTATGTCAATACTCTATCATCTTCATTCATTGGTCCCTGGTCGGTTAATGACCTACTATTCCAAGTTATTTTCTTATCTTTCCAAAATATTATCTTTGTGAAAGATGAGATTTATGGTATAATGATTTGCAAAGATAAGAAAATAGCTTGGAATAGCAGGTCATCAACCGGTCAGGGACCAGTGAATGAAGATGAGGTGCAAAGGTTGGATTATTCATGAATAATCAAAAGGTGGGATTATTGAAAGAAGACCGCTAAAAGGTTGGATTATTAGTTTCCATTTTTCCTATTTAATATCAATCTATTACTATTATTATTTTCTATAGCCCAGGGCCCTATCATGGAACATCTGTGTGGCAAGACAATTAAACTTCTCCTAAAATTAAATCAGTTTTCTTAACAGCTATAAAATATAATCAATCAGAATGAAGTAAGCTCTTTAACTCTAATTTCTAAAAGATGCTTTGGTTTGCCACTTGGTGATGCAACTATCTAACTCATGTCTAATTGGCAATGCCATTACAAATTTGTGACACCCCATATTCCTTGTTTGCAGAACGAGAGTTGTATAACATTACATGACTTGAAGGGAAGTAAACTTTCCGGCAGTGTGTTCAACATTCTATTTAATCTCAACAAATTCATGGCTTTCGAAACTCGGGATCCTTTCCTGATTCGGCAGGTATTACCATACTAGCACTGACTGAAGTTTTATGCCATTTATTGAAGTGATTGAGTGCCTGGAATTTAATATTTCAAGGTTAAAATTGCGAGTCAACTTTTTTTGTGTTTTAACAGGAGAGGGAGAATCCACATTTGACAGAGTGGGACCGGTTTGCACGCAGAGAATATATTCGGCTCTCGATGGAGGAAGATGCTGAAGATGCCTCCAATGGAAGTGCTGATGTGTGGGATGAGTCACTTGAATCTCCCTTTTAAACCTCTGTTAGCTAGCTGAAGGTATGAAAGTATGAAACCAAGCATTCAAACTCCACCTAACTTTCAACTTAAAAAAGCAATTAATCTAAATTATCATTTCAGATGTTAAAGAGTATAAAGACAAAATGTCAGAAACCCATTGTTGTGGTATCCTTTTGTTTTGCTCTCAAATTTTAAAAGAACATGTTAGTTGCATATGTGGTCTTTATTACTGCCCCAGTTCCAAAATATAAGATACATCTCAGTTTGACACGAGTTTAAGAATAATACCATTAAGAATATTACTGCCCATTATTGTTATTTGACAATTATTAACTTTCTAAAAGGAAGAAAAAAGCATCATGATATTGTAGTTTGTTAGAGCATAATACCAAGCAATCATATTTTTAGTGAAAGTGGAAGTGACCAGCACATCCTTTTCTTTTTGGGAAATTTCTTAAAATAGGAGTGAAAACAATGTGCTTTCTCTAAAAAATGAGTACCATGTTTTATTTTGCCCTAAACAGAAGTAATTTAGTGCCATAGTGAAGTCAGATTGTCATAATGTTTCATTATCAAGCATTTATATGACAATATTAATGAAATAGTTGATAGTATTTTTTGACAATAATTACTCCTATTCAGGAAAAAATATACGTAGTACTAGTAGTATTTTGGAAAATCACATGGTTTTTACTACTTGGGAGTTGGGACTACTGCTTCTTTTTCATATATTTCTTACAGTGAGGTAAATGGAACTATGCCACTGAATAATACCTGTCGAAGTTTTATTTGTTTTTTTTATATTAAGGATGAACCACTACCATGGATTCACAAAAAGTAAAAAGTATTATGACAAATAACATGAGGAAGTCGGAAATTGATGAGATAGTGTAGTTCACATTAAAAAGGTAATATATCTAAAAATGGGACCAAGGGGAGTATGATTTAAGAAGTTCTAATGTTCATCATTTAAAAAAAGTTCCCATGTTCGAGTTAATAGTAGCATCAAATCAAAAGCATGTTTCTGTAAACAATGAAAACATCATTATATGTTTTTACCAACAATTAATAAAAATGGTTTTGCTTCCTGAATCTGAAAACAAGAACAAAACAAACAAACAATTTTTATTGCTCTGATTTTCAAAGAACAAAGTACTTAACAAAAAAGCTAACAAATGACACCCATGTTATCTGGATAGTATCTGATAAAATGACAATATATTACACTCTTTTACTTCCTGTAGGTGCACAGAAACTTGTTTGGACCATCTATTACACATCGAATGGCAAAACATCCGACGGTAGATCAATCAAGGGTGTTGTTACTGGTTCTCTGTCTCGAGAAAAAAGGTCCCTTGTGATTGTGGAAACTTGGCCCTACTGATTATTTCATATATACGCACAACTTGCTAACCATGCAAACTTCAATTCTCTACAGAGCAGCTCAGACCTGAATAATACCCACCCAGTCTCTTGGCAAGCCGCATATATGCTGTGATAAAACAAAAACCATATCTGCTTGCCCACACCACAACATCCACAACCTGTTAAGACCACATAGAATATTTAGCTTTGGAATGCATCTTTTTATTAAAGAGGAGTTGCCTCTGATTTTCCATATCTTTGTCACCCTTTGATGTCAATTACATTATTTTCTTGTGGCAGCCACGTGCCAATGTGTAATGCTTATTTTCTTTTTTGCTTAATCAGTGTAAATCTAATTTATGTGTTGCAGATTTTCTTATCCTTGATAAACAGAACTTACTTAAATCTACTTACTAGGGGATGGATAATATCATACTTAGCCTAATCTGTTGTTCAAGTTAATATGGTCAAATACATTTTAGTTATTTAGCCCGACCAGGCAGATTTCAGGACGACTTTATGCCTTTATGCAGTTCAACAGTCTTCTCTATACGTTATACGTAGGGAGCTGTAGTAATTAAGAGAGCGATTTTTCAGAGTAAATCATATTGACTACTTTTGTCTTAGATTAGATTTTTGTAGCGTTCTTGATTTATGTACCAAAGACTCATTCAATTTTATTGAGAATAATGAAAATTATGATACAGAAAGGACCACAGACAAATTATATGTATGAGCTTAAAAGGCACTGATATTTTAATAGATAAACGAAAAATGATTTTAAATCAATGCAGAGAGACAGAGAGTATTGGATAAGCGGGCCTAAGGTGCTTGCTCCTCTTGTCTCTTAGAGCTGGCCCTAATGGGGCAATGCTAATGCAGTGGTTCTGTTGAGATGACAGTGTAATTAATGGACTTCTGCCTATGTTTTAGTAATAGGTCGAATCAATCAAATGATAGTTTGAAAAGCCATAGAAGTAGTGGTGGACCGGTTCCTGGCCGGGCCCGGTTCGGGCCTTGAACCGACTGGGCCTCGGTTCAAGGTATGGGAGGCCCGGAACCGGCCCGGGTAACCCCGGGTCCGGTTCGGGTCGGGCCCGGAACAGGCCCGGGTAACCCCCCTCCGGTTCGGGCCGGGCCCGGTTCTGGTTCTGTATAATTTTTTTTTGGGTTTTCCTAATCAACCCCCTACCCTCCCCCTCAACCCCAAACCACCCCAAACCACCTCAAATGGCACAAAATAACCAATCCAACCCAAAAACTTAAAAAAAAAATTCAAAAATAAATAAATAAATAAATCCGGCCCGAACCGGCCGGGCCGGTTCACCAAAATGAAGGCCCGGGCCCGGAACCGGTATCCACCGGGCCGGGTCGACCCGAACTGCCCATGGGCCGGGCCGGTTCAAACAGTGACCGGGCCGGGTCGGGCCGCCCGGCCCGAGTCCATCCCTACATAGAAGTGTGAAAATTGTATTGACACATGAAATGTGTGTACAAAATGTATGTACACATCCTTTAGTTGTCTGTGTAGACTGTGTAGACAAAAATGTCTACACATTTCATGTGTAGACACATGAAATGTGTGTACAAAATGTGTACACTAAAATGACAGATAATTCAAAATGTGTACACTAAAAATGATTGTAGAAGGTTAGTGTACACACTTTTAGGGCAAAATGTGTACACTAAAAATGATTGTAGAAGTTCATAAATCATAATGGAAAGCAAGAGATATGGGCTTCGAATTGCTGGAATGACATGCAAGTATGCAACTAATATAAACATAAACTAAACTACAATGATATGTGGTGAGTGAATGAAATTAAAACTCGCTAAACCAACTACCAAGAATCATGCAAAAGGGGTTCTACATGTAGGGAAGGATTGTCAAGATCATATACTATCAATGTCTTTACATACAAGAGTTATGCATGTAGGATTCCTCGCCACTCTTATAGTTGCAAGACTAAGATAGTTGGTGAAAGTGTACTTTGTTTTTTAATTCTCACAAACATGAAATTGGTTTAATAAGTTGTTTAATAACAATGGTTATGCAAATAGCATTTTAGATCATATAATTAGTTTCTAGCAAATCTGAGAGTATTGATATTCTGCTAGTGACCAAGCTGAGTATTGGTATAAGTAGGGGTATACCGATCCATATTTACATCAAGGATCCATATTTACATTATGGGTGAAGACCGAAGACAATGAAGTTATTCAACTGGCCAACCCAACCCTACTCGGTCTAGCCCATGGTGGGTTGTATTTTCTTTGGACTGAGGAGAACAACTCACACAATAATAAGTTAATGTTTTTGTGCAAAATTTAAAAAAAGTTTTGTAGCTCTAACCCAATTTTAAAAGTTTCAGCATAATTATAAATTTTATTCTTATCATTTACCAAACATGTTCTTTATATTCTTGTAGCTCTAACCCAACCCATGTATATATATTATCTATTACTTTTACGAGCCAACTCACATGACAAAACAAAAAGTACTTTGAATATAATTTTGAATTTTATAATAAAAAGAAAAATAAAAAGCCAACAACAGTAAGACATTTTTTTAGTTTAATGAAATAAGTAAATAACTAAAATGTTAAACTACCTCCATCCTAATTTTTCTTCCCATTTTAACTTGGCACATTTGTTATTAGAGTGAAAATATATGATTTACGGTTGATGTGGAAAAAGAGAAAAATGTTAATGACACAAATTCATTTCTTAAAATGAAAGGATGAGACCTATTTAAAAGGAAAATTAGAAAGAAAAATGCGACAAAGGAAGTATTATAATACTACATAGTACTATATAAGTACTTTCTCCTTTCCATCAATATATGCCAAATACTTCTTCAGTTTTAACCTCGAGGGAGTCGAGGCTAACACACAACTTGCACATGAACTCCTGAAGGTCCATCAAATATGTAACCGCGAGCGCCTAGCGGCGATGAAACCACCAAAATATCATGGTCTGAATATAACAAAACTAACCACCGTAATAGGTTGAAATACACAAACTCGCATGTAGAGCTACTTTTCACGACAAATTTTATAGTTATAATTGTGAGATGAAAAATCTATGTGATTTTTGGACTCACAATAACAATAATAATCTACTAACTGTGTGAATTTACTTGCATGAAAGCTCTATGGGTGTTGATAGACATAAACATTGTTGTACTAGATTTTAAAGAAATTATCTAAATATTAGTAAAAAGGTTTTGAAATTCCAAATTATGAATAATGTGTTTTTATTGTAAATATGAGTAACTACCGTCGTCATACTTAGAAAGTACTAACAAACATGGTACTACCTCCGTAACATAAAATTCTTCCCATTTCAAAAGTAGGATATGAATTATTGAGGGTATGATGAGAAGATAGTGGAATAATGTGATGAAATGTAGAATAAATCAAAAAAGTAGTTGTAATAGTGTTGGTGGACAGTCTACCCGGGGGGTATCTTATCCGAGGGGTTATTACGGGAATAACCTAGAGAGAAGTCGGAGCAAACAAGTAGGAGAGAGAGACGATTTTATTTATGAACTCAAGATGTTCTGATCTGGGGATCCTTTACAATGGGGAAATGGGGTGGTATTTATAGTAGCAATAAATGCGATGAGAGTACACGTGGCGATAATCCGACGGCCGAGGGGTCACCTCAATCGGGTGGCACTGGCAGTCGCATGTGCTCCGCATTGAATGCGGTGGGTGGATGTGACGTCGCATTAAATGCGGTGGTTGCTTGTCTCCAAAGAGAATCTTCGATGATTGAGTTGTTGGCCGAAGGCTCCCCCTTCGGCCGAGAGCTTTGTATAGCCGAAAGCATGGGAGTGCCGTAGGCTTTCCTGACGAAGGCTCTGTGTAGCCGAAGGCACCATGTTTGTGCCGAAGGCTCCTGATAGCTGAGGGCTACTGTTTTACGCCATCTTCTCCCAGTAGCTTTGTATGCTCGAATCTGGCTGCCCTGTGTATTTTGGAGCCTTCGGCCAAGGGGCCGAAGGCACCCCAGTGAGTATTCTGGGCTTCTTTGAGGCTTAGGCCGCTGTATTTGGGCCTCGGATGCTCCATGGGCTCAATGGGCCTTTGTAGGAGAAGTAGGAGTCTGTGGGCCGGGGGTTCCCGGGCCATATACTCCATCAAGTGTATTATTCTAAGAATTATTGAGGGTATGATAGGAAGATTTAGAAATGAGAAGTTTTTTTTTGTTACGGACGAAAAAGGAAAGTGGGAAAATTTTTTTGTTACGAAGGGAGTAGTATATTGCTATGCGCCTATACTTAAAGTTTGAAATTGTCAAAATATGATAGTAAAATTCTAGAGTCACAATAAATTACTCTAATTTAAGGAAAAAGCACACTACATAATGCTTCTGTTTTAAAATTTTACAATATTTTCACTCTTATTTTGTAATTTTCCCCTAATTTTTTTATTATTTCATCCACCCATTCATTCATCCATCACATCTTCACATTATGGCATACAATTATGTAAAACCATTGTTGCGTTCATGATCAAACCTTTTTTCTAAGAGGAATCAAATAGCTCGACATGTCTCACAAAATTTTCCATGTTTCTTCCTTTTCAAAAAATCTTCCTTTTTCTTCCTTGCTACAAAAGAGTACACTTTTGTGAAGATTTTGTAAGATATACTGAGCTATCAAATTGCTCTGAGAACAATTTCAATAATAGGTGGACATAATAAGAATCTTTGTTTTTGTTTTTTTTTTACTCCAGGAGGTCTGGGGGAGGGGGCCTGGAGTAATATGGGTTGAAACTTATTCTATTGAGTTTCGAACCCTTATGTCCTTAGCGAGTTTCAAACTCGAGACCTTCCACTAGACACGGTAACCTCACAACCAGTTGGGCTAAAATGTTTGGTTGAATCTTTGTTTTCCTCACGCACATGACAACGTTCTTATGAACCTACAAAGCCATTATAAATAAACACTAACTAAATTGGAACAAAATAAATATGAGCATATTTGGTAACACTAGTTGAGTTGATTGAATCTATGATGAAATGCTAATTAAATTTGCTAAATTATAAAAAAATACATTTAAAATACCACGTACTATCTATATTTTATGAATAAAATAAAGAAAAAATTTGAAGAAAATTACAATAATCATCTATAATAATTTCAATCAAAACTAATTCTAACCTTACTATTTCTATGTGTTAGACCAATATTACCATGTAAACATAGCATACATCACACAAAAAGTTAGATTTTATCTTTGCTTATATAATATTTGAAATGATTTCAAATTGAATTTTAAAATAACATTTTTAAGTATAAATAGTACACAAAAACATACTCCCTCCGTTCTTTAATAAAAGTCATTCTTTCCTTTTTGGGACGTTTTTTTTATTTGTCCTCCTTTCCATTTAAGGAAAGTTTTTACTTTAAATATACCTTTATACCCCCACTTTTATTACCATTACCCCTTTCTCTTTCCTACTTTTTCATTTACCCACTACTCATTACACCTTTTACACTACCCCTACTATTTTCTTCTTAAAACCCGTGCCAAAGCCTAAGAGGACAGATAATAAAGAACGGAGGGAGTAGTACATTTATCAGTTTTTATCGAATACTTCTTTAAATAGGTTTGCATGTTTGATGGTGTCTATTCCAATTGTTGCAAAAAATAGTCTACATCACAAAAAAGAATTAACCCATTTTTCCCGGGCTGTTGAAATCATTCACTTGCATACTGAACTCACTCATAATATCCAAGAATCCAAGAAGAATATACGAGACAACACTCCTCAGATATGGGTGATCATTAATTTAATGCCTAGAAATGGGTGATCATTAGATTAATAAGCTAAAACCAACATTAATCCAAATTCTTAGGTGTATATTTTTTGGGTAAAAAAGAAAGTAGGAATGGCAGGCATGGGGTTCGTCAATGTCACTGTCACTGTCAGGCATCCAGTCCTGCGGAGGTTGCAGAACGAGGGCGTTAAAAGAAAAGCATCGCGGTAACAACTGACAAGGCTGGCCAATTTCGTAAATCCCTCAAACTTCAGGGGCTTACAGCTAAGTTTCTTTGCAGAAACAGCACAGCCAGTTGGTGAGGTGATGAGGATTGGGATTTGAAAGTGAAGAGCAGAAAGCAAAAGTGAAAGCAAAAGAAGCAATTTTTCAGTTTCTCGTACCTACCCATACAGAGAGAGAGGCGAACCTCTCCAGAAAGCATTTTTTGAATCTCGCTGTTCATGTTTCTGTGGTACGTACATTTCGTCAGTTTGCTTCTCTGCGTGTATATTCTTAGGTTATCTATACAATTATTCGTGCTTGTTTCACATGGGGGAAGTACCGAAGAACTAGGAATCAGATCCGGGATCTTTTTCCTCTTTCCTTCGTGTTCTCGGTTATATTCTCGGTTTTTCTTTGTGGGTTTATAAAAAAAGCGGGCTTGTTCTTTCCAGATTTGAAGCCGGGATTATGTGTCACTGAAGTTCGTTTACATACATCACAAGAAGATTGACAATGCCAAATGCACTGTAAGATTACTGCGTGAAAGAAAATAGAAACTTCACTTCAGATTGGATCTGAGAATTTAATGGTTTGGCAAAGCCTTTGAGGTTATCTGAGGTTTTGCTGGGAATTGGATGAATGATGGAAGACTGGTCCAAGTATTCTCATAGCCCAGTTCATTTGGCAGTATTAAAGCAAGATCATGCAGCTTTAAAGCAGATAGTTTCATCCTTGCCCAAGCTAGCCAAGGCTGGGGAGGTAAAAACCGAGCCCCAATCTCTGGCCGCTGAGAATGATGCCGATGCTATTTCTGCAGTGATAGACAGGCGAGATGTCCCCAACCGCGAGACTCCATTGCATCTTGCGGTTAGGCTAAAGGATCCCACCTCGGCCGAGATATTAATGGCTGCTGGTGCAGACTGGAGTCTTCAGAATGAGCAGGGATGGAGTGCCCTTCAAGAGGCAGTCTGTACTCGGGAGGAGAACATTGCTATGATCATTGCACGGCATTACCAACCTCTAGCTTGGGCGAAATGGTGTCGTAGGCTCCCAAGAATTATTGCTTCCACAGCCCGGATTCGAGACTTTTACATGGAGATATCCTTTCACTTTGAGAGCTCGGTAATACCCTTCATTGGCAGGATTGCGCCCTCGGATACATACCGGATTTGGAAACGGGGATCCAATCTCCGTGCGGACATGACCCTTGCTGGCTTTGATGGGTTCCGGATTCAACGGTCGGATCAAACATTTCTTTTCCTGGGAGAAGGTAAACTTGAATATTGTCAGCAAACCCTAACCCTAATTGGGCCTAATCCATCATGTGTCTAGAGTCTAGACTCTAGACTCCAGATTTCTATGCGTGTTTGTTGTGATGGCTTCACATGAAGAAAAACAATAACACTCTATAATTCATTATTTCGACGTGGCATGTGATTCTGTTTGATCCCAGTTTTCTCGTAGGCCTTGTGTTGAGGGGTATGTTACGTACTCCTTATCATACACCAGACTTCTATGGGTTTGAGTCTAGTCTATACGTGTGAGTTAAACCTCAAGTCTTGAGATTCCTTTTAGGAGAGAGTTAGAAATGCATGCATGTGTTTTTGTGTCATGTAATGATTTCACATAGAGAAAATAAAACAATATCCCTACATCTCAACAGGCAATGCATCTCTTGCTCCGGGATCATTGATTGTTCTTGCTCACAAGGAGAAAGAAATAACCAATGCTCTTGAAGGAGCAGGTATTCAACCAACTGAATCTGAAGTTGCCCGTGAAGTGGCTTTGATGTCCCAAACAAACATGTATAGACCCGGTATAGATGTCACACAGGCTCAACTTATACCCCACTTGAATTGGAGACGCCAGGAGCGCGCTGAGATGGTGGGCGCTTGGAAAGCTAAAGTGTATGACATGCTTCAAGTGATGGTAAGTGTGAAGTCAAGGCGGGTCCCTGGTGCAATGACGGATGAGGAACTGTTCTCAACGAATGAAGAGGACAATATCGGAAACAGTGAGTATGATGATGATGTGTTAACTGCCGAGGAAAGGGTTCAGTTAGATTCAGCACTTCGTGGCAATCCAGATGAAGAGGATGAGGAGGAGCGTGGCGATGATGCTTCGTATGGGAGCAGTGAATTGAATAGCAAAGAAAAGAAAAGTTGGTTTGGTTGGAATAAGAGATGTTCAAAATTGTCCTCTGAGGACGGAAAGCAAACACCAAGTGGTAGTCGCAGATCGTCCTCAGAATTTAGTAAGGATGATACAGGGGAGGGAAGAAAGGGAAAAGATAAAAGCAGCAAGGAGAAGAAGAAGAAGAAAAAGAAATCTGGTGAGGTAAAAAATGAGAGTGAATATAAAAAGGGGTTAAGGCCTGTTTTATGGTTGACACCTGATTTCCCATTGAAAACAGAGGAACTTTTGCCATTGCTTGATATATTAGCAAACAAGGTTAAAGCGGTCAGAAGGCTTAGAGAACTATTAACTACTAAGCTGCCTCCTGGCACATTTCCTGTCAAGGTATTGATTAATCTTTTTTTTTTGCCATTTCTTACTACATTAAATATATGTTGGTGCTTCTATTTCTACTTGTTTCTTACTTAGCCTTCTTTTTTATAAACATTTTGCTTCAACAAGGAATTAGTTGTTTGGAAAGCAAAATTAGAAACATATAAAAGAGTTAGATACTTTTGCTGAATTCTGGGTATGGCATATAATTCACAAATTCCCTTTATAAGGTACCACTGTTATTGTTATGCTCTTTGTAGATCTAAGTTAATTACTCATATCATTTTTATTGAGTCAAAACTAGTGTTACTGTTTGAGGTCATGTATCAATTGTCATATTTGAATGGCATCATTATATGGTAAAATTGACTAAAATGGTAGGATGGACTGAATTGATCTAAAAATGTATTTCTTAAATCAATCAAATGAAATAAAATCCAATAGTCCAAGAGTCACTTATCTTCATTGTAGCCTAAATATTACGGAGTACCTATGAACTATCAATTTTAATTATCATCCAGTTTAGTTAATGCAGTAAAAAAAATTTGGTTTTTGGTATAAACATGGTGAACAAGGTAGATAAACAAAATGAGGTGGGTACCAAACAAAGCCTATGGCTGTTTTTGCTTAGTTATGAATAGATTATTCATAAATATAATTCAAAATTGCTGATCATCTGAATCCCACATATTAACAGGCTAGAATTGCTATATGCTTAGTCTATAAGTTACTAGAACCTGATAAATGCAAATAAATACTCCGTAACAAGTACCATCGACATTTTGTGAATGCTTTGGGACATTTTTATTATCCTAATTAAGAGCCTCCTTGATGCATGCTAATTTGGCGTTGTTTTTGTAATTTTTCGTTAATGCACTACTTCCCAATTCGGTAGAAGATGGACAGCAACAGGCTAGGTTTGGGTGCAGCACTTGCTTTCTTCTGGCTCTGTTTTATGTTTGTAAAATTATGCTGAGATTTTTAGTTTGCGATAGAAATGGTGTACGAGTTAAGACTAAATAAGTACTTTTTGATGTGGTGTATGCATTTTTGGTGTAAAAATGAATATGCTGATATTATTTTGTGTGATAAAACTTTCATGAGTTGCATTAAGATGGTGAAAAGTAAGTACTGTTTGGTGTGATGTTTATGCCAATTTAAGTGTATAAGTGTTGGAAATGGAGCTGATCTTAGTAACGAGTAACGACATTAACAATTTAATTGTGGTTTGTCATACTACCAAATGGTCCTCTAGGCTTCTCAGAGTTACCTATAATCCCCTGGTCAGTTTGTTTTTCCGCTAATGAGAGTGAAAGATGATCATATACTATGCTATTAGTAGGAAGTGAATTATGCTCTAAAATGAAGGCTCACAATTATGTTAATATCATTAAGTATATACTCCGTAATTCTTAGAATTAAAAGAGTCGTTTGTGGAAAATTTAATTGGTCAAGGGGCTTAATAGTCATTTTCAGAAACCTCTAGGTTCATTTGGTAAGTTGACTGTACCTCTGGAGTGATAGATGTATTTCTTGGAAACGAATCGAGCCTGTAAATAAGAGAAACACACTGCTTTATTCATTCTGACTTCTGAGGCACTTCGTTTACAGAGTTTTCTGTTATGTTAAGCTGAAAAATGGAGATTGTACTGTGCTAACAAAAATGACTTTTGGCCTCGTCAGATCGCAATCCCAATTGTACCCACCATTAGAGTTCTCGTCACATTCACAAAGTTTGAGGAGCTTCAGCCGGTTGAAGAGTTTTCAACCCCGGTGTCAAGCCCCACACACTTCCAAGACGCCAAATCAGAAAGTTCGAACTCATGGATTTCATGGATGAGAGGAAGCCATGGTGGTGCAGAAAGTGAAAGTCGAAGAAGCTTTCGAGAAGACTTTGACCCTTTTCATATACCGCCAGATTATTCCTGGGTTGATGCAAATGAGAAGAAACGCCGAATGAGAGCTAAGAAAGCAAAGATCAAGAAGCAGCATAAAAAGCACACTGCTGCCACTGAAGAATAGTACGTTTTACTCTTTTCTTGCATGTCTGAGCCTTATCATTTTGTATGATGGCTATTGCTTACTATCCACAATTCCACATAGTAGTGACAGGATCCCATTCTTGTTATTACTTTAGATAGATAGAAGGGTAACCTTTCATTTTCTGCTTTCTTTTGTATTGTGTGTGATTGAATGTGAATGAGAGAGAACAAGAGATCCCACCTTCCATAGTTTCCAGTGTGAGTGGTGAGTTTTGAAGCTTTAAAGTGTTGTGTTATCACTACCATTGAGTTTTAAGTGCAAGTGTATAACTACAGTACTAATTGTTGGCACAACCAACTAGAGTTGGAGTTGACCTATTTATATGAAGTTTCAATTCTAACAAATGAACGATCCGACCGGCAGTCTTGGTGATGAAATTCGGATTGGATTAACAGTGTAAATCACGATTTGACCAGAGCTGAGACTGGCCTACCCACAGTTATATAGTTCAGGTAATACTTGTAGGAAAGAAAAAAATGCCAAGATAAAACACTGTACAGACTCCATAAAATGTTTTCATAAGTTCCAAGATTAGTACAAGTTTGAAAGTTTCCCGGCCTCCGGCCATAGAATTTATTCGGAGAGTATTTCAAAACTGGCACTATTAGTATAAGTTTGAAATGTAACAAAAAAACTAAGGAGGCGTTTACTTCACCGGTTATTAAACGGTGCTTATTAAGACCCGTGTTAATAAGCGGTGCATAAAATAAACAATGTTGTAAGACTGTGTTTACTTCAAACGGTTTAAAACACCGCTTAACATTAAAATGTCCAAAATAACCCTATACATATATACACACACAAACATTCATGAACACAAGTATATAATATAAATGTGTACCCATACCCCCTAACCCCTTACCCACCCTACCTTACTCTGACCCCACCTACCCCCTACCCTTACCCTACCTACCCGACCCTACCCCTACCCCTACCCGATCCCACCCTACCGCGACCCTACCCCCAACCCCATAGGCCCCTACCCCCATACCCCCTTACCGCATCGACCCCACCCTGACCCCACCTTACCCTACCTTACCCCAACCCGCCTACCCCTACCCTACCTTACCCCGATTACCACTACCCTCCCCAATCCCACCCTACCCCTACCCTACCCCACTCTGCCGCAATCCTACCCCCGACCCCACCGCACCTACTCTGCCCCTAGCGCCTCTATCACATTGGCCCCACCTCGACCCCACCACCCCAACCCCACCACCCTAGGTATAGGGTGGGGGTAAAGGGTGGGGTCGGGGTATATATGGTGGGATGGAGTAGGTGGGGTAAGAGTATGGTGGGGTGACTGCGGTCAGGTAGTGGTAGGGTGGGTCGGGTAGGTAAGGTAGGGGTGGGGTTGGGTAGGTGGGGGTAGTGGTAGGGTGGGTTCGGGTAGGTAGGGTGGGGTTCAGGCGGGGTATGAGGTAGGGTCAGGGTAGGGGTAGGGTGAGGTCGGATAGGGTAGGGGTAGGGTGGGGGTTGGGTAGGTGGGTACGGGGTGGGGTAGGTTTGTGATCTGGTAGGTAGGGTAGGGGTGGGGTCTGGTAGGTAGGGTAGTGGTAGGGTGGGGTCGGGTAGGGGTAGGGTAGGATGGGGTAGGGTAGGGGTAAGGTGGGGTCAGGTAGGTGGGGTAAGGGTAGGGTGGGGGTCGGTTAGGTAGTGTAGGGTGGGGGTGGGGGGTAGGGGTGGGGTAAGGGTAAGGGTAGGGTGGGGGTCGGGATAGGGTAGGGGTAGGGTGGGGTTGGGTAGGTGGGTAAGGGGTGGGGTAGGTTTGTGGTCTGGTAGGTAGGGGTAGGGGTGGGGTCTGGTAGGTAGGGTAGTGGTAGGGTGGGGGTCGGGTAGGGGTAGGATGGGGGTAGGGTAGGGGTAAGGTGGGGTCAGGTAGGTGGGGTAAGGGTAGGGTGGGGGTCGGTTAGGTAGGGTAGGGGTGGGGTAGGTAAGGTAGGGGGTAGGGGTGGGGTGAGGGTAAGGGTAGGGTGGGGTCGGGATAGAAGGTGTAGGGTAGGGGTGGGGTAGGTGGGGTTGGGGTCAAGGTGGGGGTCGGTAGGTAGGTGGGTCAAGGGTAACAATAGGGTAAGGGCAAGGGGTAAATTCGGAAACTGAAAAAGCTTAAAGTGCCGCTTAATTAATACATGGGGGTGTGGTAGGCTTAGTAAGCGGCACTTTAAGCACCTATTTCGGTTAGTAAGCGGCTTTTTAAGCAGCGTGCGTGTTTACTTCACCTGTCTTACTAACCTAACTGTGACTTTAGCAGCGAAGTAAACGCCTCCTAAGAACTGACATTGATGTGGAACGAGCCATTGGTTACAATTAAATATTGATTGAGCTTTTTTAATAATTTAATAATTTAATAATTTGCACATATTTAGATTTTTTAGTTTGTGTATAATAGAAATGATATTTAAGTAAAACGAGTTTGGACAAATATAAAATATTGATGGTTGTGTTCCGCCTTTTTGCTTACATTTCCTTTCCTTCTGGCTTTCTTGTACTTTTAGGATGTTTTCTTTTGGACTGTATTCAGTCCTAGACCAGACCAAACTTAAACAGACCAGACCAGACTTAAACAGACCAGACCAGACCAGACCAGACTTAAACAGACCAGACCAGACCAGACCAGACTTCCGTAGTTATAAAATACACAGAGACCAGACGTTTACCAGACCAGACCAGTTCAGATCAGACCAGACTTAAACAGACCAGACCAGACTTAAACAGACCAGACCAGACCAGCAAATTTCAGTCCAAAAGAAAACATCCTTAGCCCTATTTAGTCCCATGTTTGACTTGGATAATTTTTTCTACATATTTGCTTCCTATTTAGGGATTTTTGTATGTTTTCTTCCCCCCCACGGAATAATCACATTGACACCAATAAAGGCAACCTCTTTACCAAATCTCAAGCCTATGTTTTGGATCCCGGAAAATCTAAAAAAAGGAAAAAATGCTAAGTTACTCTCCAAAGTGTCAAGTAAAATGAATTATTATTGATGGTTCTATTCTTTAATATGTTTAGATTACTTAGTATTTACATAATAGAAATAAACCAGAACAGGTGAGTTCGAACATTTTCTTTGACTACAATTGAAATTTGAAGTTTTGAACCAGTATTTTATTTTCCTTGACATTTTCTTTGCTTCCAAATTTATTGTATATTTTTCTCTCTATTTCCCCCTAGCATTTTCAGTGTTCCCAACGGACCCTAAATAGTTGGGTTTTTAACTGAAGTTCTTGTTATCTTTGTCAGTCTCATTGCAACTGCTTGAGAAAAGGATTTAAACTTGTAGTGAAATTTTATGATACATAATTACAAATGTACATACTACAAAGTACAAATGTAAGATGCTATTCATACATGGTTGTCAAAATGTCAATTGCCACGCCCTTAACAATATGTACTATTTTGGCTAATGCTTTGAGACACTTAACACATATGATATGTGAATACTTGAGATGCCACCTGAGACAGAAGGGTTCTACCAAAACCGATCCTTGTTGACGCTCAAGAATCCCGACATGACTTTCCCTCCAGTATTCCTCATACCGTCAATGAGATAGCTCCAAGTTGAGCCCAATGCCCCGATGAAGAAGTCAGCTTCGGTGGCCATCAAGAAGTTGACTAGCGGGTAGTTCGTGCCAACTTCCCTACCAAGACTAGCTTCATAGGTTGCCATTGTCACGTTACCCACTTGTCGTGTGACATTAGTGTAGTAGAACTTCCAATGGGGATACGTCAGCGTTTTATCAATCACCTCCTGAATATCAAAATTTCAACTAGTATAACAAAACTGTATGTTTAAAGAAACAAGGATCTATGCAATGTGGTTCTAAAGGGCGTTAGAGGCTATTGGATAACAGGAGACCGAAGCATAATTAGGGATGACCCCAGTTTGATTCCAAACCGGCTAGTTCTGAGTAACATTAAGGGAGAAACTGGAACCTTAATCTCCTATTACCTGGGTTCCAGTTATGTTCAACCTCCTATTAAAGGGCAGAAAACTTTCTATTTTATGTCATAGGTCACTCCTTTGTTCAACATTTTCCCACATTCAGTGCTAGATTTTGGATTTCTTGCAACTTGATGTCTTTTGACTCACTTATAAGGTGAGAATTAAAGGGAATTGGCTTGATTTGGTTAAAATGACCCAAAAGTGGCAAAGAATCCTGGATAGTCTACCAAAAGCGGATAAAAATGAATGCGGGTGAGCAAAAGTGGGAATGACCAAATAGTCATGGGACCAAATGTGAACTTTATTTACAAAATAGGTGACCAACTCACCAAAGGGAAACTTAGCGCCTATGAATGAACAAGGTGGGATTTTTCATAACCAAGACATGTAGAGCTGTCCTATAATACCTGCATTTCAGTGGAGAGCCAAATGCTGTTCAGTTCGGGGAAGTTTTTTCGTATGCGCTTCGCAAGTTGCATATAATCTTCAAATCCGACAACCTTCATTTCACACGCCTTGTCTCCCATTCTAACATGCATGCTCAACAATGGCCTAGGAGTCCATGGTTTATGACTAGACCATACAAATTTTTCCATGTCATAATATCTGGTCTTCTCTGCATCATCTTGCTGAAGGAAGAAAAGAGATTAAAGAACAATCGGTTTCAGACATACTTGAGTTTTTCAAAATTTAAAAAGTACTTTCTAGACTTCTAGTATATTGTGGCACACTGTTACAGAATACAGACAGAAAAAAATTGACCTAACCTCTGGATAATAATTGACTGGAGTTTCAAGAACCATCCTTGCTGCTTCCTGACCAAATGCTGAATGCCTAGCAATGTTTAGTAAGCTGCATGTGTAGTCTGTCTTAAACCTCATCAGATATCGCACTGCCTGATGAATATGTACAAATCAGCACCAGCATACCCTTAATCTATCACAACTTTGGAAGAACATTATAGCTCTATCCTTCACAAACAGCTACTTTTCTACTTTTATTTTCTTATTGATGACTTTTAACTTGCAACTTCACAAATTCTAAACACATGCAAAGCAATGCTCCTATAGAGAAATAAAGGAAACCTCAACCCTTTTGACCTAATGACAATAGCTGAGTAGTACTAAAACAAGGATTATGATGTTTCTATGATTATTATTATCACATGCTTTATCATATCACATTTGGTAAAATAGTGAATCTAACCTGAGCCCTCCACCATCTCCGGTCCATTTTACGGTGATAAGCAACTAGGGTCCCATTTACTTCTGTGGTGGGCTGTAAATAACTCCAAGGGCTGCCCCATACCCTGCAACACAAATTTTATCGCGAGTATATTGTTTAGAAGGCTCTTAATGACTTAGTGTTGAGCTAAATAATGAAGCAGGAATAAGGGAAAGTTTACCTGGGAATTCGTCCCGCCCATATTTCTTTTGAGGTATAATTCTCTTTTACAGTTATGATCCCTTCATCCCAGGCTTTCTTCTGTCCCATAAGCCGAAATGCACGTTCCCTGCATTCTTCTGATGTTTCTGGAAAGAAGTAGCAAGACCAACTAGAACGTGATGAATCTGTAAAAAAATGGAGACAAAAGAAAAGATTATTCCTACAACATTTATTTACAACTAAGTGTGAACAAATTCAGGTCTAGACTCAACAACTGAACCAGAACGGCTCCTGTCAGTCGAGATTAGAACCAAACCAGTTTTATATCGGTCAGTTTTTGGTCTTCTATTTTGTATTTTTTAAATCTACATATATTTATTGGTATACATTCTTCAAATCTTAACTTATTCGTTTGCTATTTTACTAATTTACTAATGAACTAATTTATACAAGACAATTTAAAGAAAAACATAAAGACCTAGCCAAGCATTTTTAAAGTGCACTTCTGGTCCAATATTGGTCTGGTCGGGTCCTAGACCGATGATCAGCTAGAAAGAAAGGATTGAAACATTTAAATGCTACTCTTTGACCACCTTTGCAACCATCGTGGTCAGCACGGTTATAGTAGTTGGTTACAAGTACCCTTTTGTGGTTAATAGCAATGGCAAGAAGACCAGACATTCCTGCAAACTGAGCTCCCATACCGAATCCAGGCAGCCTCTCCCAATCTGCTACCAAAAACTTCACACTTTGGTCACTGCAGTTCAACGGGTGCTGATGGATCCAAATGTCACGTTGCACTTTCCTGGTCAAAGGGTAGTTCTCTTCATCTGATCCCTTTATCTGCATTTAGGACCACTTCTTTGAGCTTTTGAAACGTTGGGACTATGACTTGGCTTTTATACATTAGAAATTGCACTTGATCTTAACATTATATTTCATCGTTCAACTAATCAACTTATTGGACTAAACGGAAAACCATGATCAAGGTCGTGTTGCATGAATACATAAGATTTAACTAACTTAAAAGTTGATGATGATACTACTATTCATGCTTTAGGTGGGGAAAATTGGTTGAAATGATTGCATACGCTGAAGCTATAGTTCAAATTAAGTACAGAGTGATTAGCTAAAATGTTTATATTTAGATATATTGAAAACAAGACTTAAAAAAAATAAAAAATAAAATACTAATTAAAATATGAGGGTAAAATGGTCATTTATGTCCATTTCAGCCCATTAGATTAAAATTAGTTGAAATGACTGAATTTGATGAAAGAATGGTTAAAATAGCAGAATTGGCTGAACTATTCATAATAAGAAAAAAAAGTAAAAACTAATATATGAGATGGAGGGGTCATTTTCTCTATTTCAGCTCTCTAGGTAAAAAACAAATATCTTCACATCTACACTACTTTTTTATGTAATAAAGTACAAGAACAGGAAGGGAACTAAATTATTGAAAACGGTTAATGTGTAATGATCACATACCCAAGGAGGATAAGCTCCTTCAGATATTGCATTTTGTCTATAATACCCTTGCTGTTCATCTGTCTTGGACAAAGGAAACTTATCCAACATTCCCTTCCAAATAGTCCATGGAGGAAAGCGTTCATTCTCAGCGCGACTGTCTAGCCTTTTATTTACTCTGTCACTCAACTTGCAATTCTCGACATAAGGGGCTTTCGGCGCATTGGAACTAACCAATCTTTTATCTGGTGATAAATCACCACCTTCCCCCATTGATTGGTGTAGTAAATTGCTCCACATTGTGTACAAAGAAACTGCTCTTTCATCTGTATTTACTGTGAAATTTTCTTGTGGGTAAATCCAAACTTGTGTTATGTTCTGTCTGAACTTAAAATCACCACCTGTCACATATGTACAGAAGATGATTATACTACACTAATACAAGATGCCAGATGGAGATTCATTTTAGAAGTATTTGAAACAAATCCAAAATTTGAGCCTTTAGAGTCATTTATCCTTTCTTTTTTGTTTTCCTTGAAAAATTCGTATTGTATATAGGAAATAAATAATTTATTTCTTCGCCATATGATTTTGACTTTTTCTGTCCATTCTAATAGTACCAAGTGGAGAAGGTTGTTAAGTGGACAAGGGTCATAATTTTTGTAATTAAAGAAATAATGATAATTACTTTGCATAGACTCCATGATTTTTAAAAGGAAAATTTGACAAGAATAATCCCACCTTTCACTGGTCTTCTCATAATAATCCCACCTTTAAATAATCCCAAAATAATCCCACCTTTGCACCTCATCTTCTTTCATTGGACCCTGACCAAGTTTTTTAACCCTTTTTAAAATCTTATATAAATAATCTCACATTTATAGGATATACTTAAAAAGTGAAAGGTGAGATTATTTGTATAATTTTCAAAGAAAGAGTAAAAAACATGATCAGGGTCCAATGAGAGAAGATGAGATGCAAAGGTGGGATTATTTAAAGGTGGGATTATTATGAGAAGATCAGTGAAAGGTGAGATTATTCTTGTCAATTTTTCCTTTTTAAAATGCCTTCGACTTTTACCTAAAGTAATTAAGCAAAATTTGAAACGGAGTTGCTCCAACTTTAAGCCACTTCATACTCACTCTTGGAACACAACTTTTGACTTGTGGATTTCTTCATGAATTAGACTGCAATAATATCAACACGTAACACGTACCCCTTTTTGGTTGCTACACAAGGATTAACCTTTGGCATATGTTCAGTTTAATAAAACCAACTTTTAGAATGCTAATAATAATATTTCTTAGGGATTAATCTAAATATCCACCCTATCATACATAGGAAATATAGGTGGGAGATGTAATGCAATCAAATGCTGGGTCTCAGCATCCCAAAATATAAGTCACTTTGATTTTAATGCGACTTCCAAGGAACACTTGCAAAATACGGTCATTTTCCAAAATTAACCCACAAAGTGAGACCAATTTTTTCATAGTATGGTGAATCAAGGAAAATCGGGATAAAAGTTCTACATTAAGGAAGGAAATGCTTAAAAGCAAAACTTAACATACAAAGTGAACATATTGAGTATATCTTAAATTTAGTAAGAGGCAATAAAGATTCAACCATGTTCATGTACACTTTTATACGCCAATTTTAGACACCCATACAGACAACTGTCTTAAAATTTTTACACACCATACAAACAACTTCCTTAAAAATTTCACATTTTTAACGAATTGGCCTGTACACATGTGCACAATGTGGACAATGTATACAATGTGGACAATGTACAAAGATTTTAAAGATTTTAAAGCACCTTAAGCATTGCATTTCCCAAACTCCAATATTTCCCATCACACAAATTTATACGTAGTATTTTTCAACCTTCTTTTTGGGTGTCAAGGGAAAGACTAACACAAACTCACAAAGCACCACATGACCAAAAAAGAGGGAAAGTAATAGGGGAGAGGAATTGATTTTAAACGGTAAACAATGATTCAACCGTGAGTTTATAATAAAATAGATGTCAGTTTTTTGTAGAAAAAAATAAGAAGTCATATTTTTGGAATTGAAAAGACAATTAGTAATATAAGTCGCGTTCAGTAATAATAGACGATTTTTTATGTGACATTTTATTAAGACTAAATAGGTCTTATTTTGGAAATAAAACATGGTCAATCTCAATTTTAATTTTTGACCTTTATCCTCGTTTTACTCTTATTTTGAATAGTTTCTTTTGTTTCACATAATTTCTCTCTTGTTAAACCGCACCTGGAAACCTTTTTATTACTTCTGTGGGCATTCAATTTCAAAAGTTATATTAATGATACTTTTTTCAAAAAATATTTCCTAAATTCCAAATAATGTGAAATTACAAAATAGAATTGCTATATTTTTTCTTGTCAATAGGAGTGACTACTTCCATGAATGAAAAAGACATTAATATTGCCAAATTAATGTGTCGTAATGTCAAAATATTGATCATTACTCCCTCCGTCCCAAATTGTTTTGCAAAGTCAACATTTTTTGGTCAACCAATACTTAACTCAATTTTTAATAAATAAAATTCCCATATTCAGAAACTACATTAAATTCTCTTTAAAGTTGCAAACTTCAAATTAGAATATAATTAAAAATTAACATCCTAATTAAGGAAATACAATGAAACTGTTTGACCAAGAAAAGTCAAATTTGCAAATCAATTCGGGACGGGGTAATATTTCAGAATCACATTAGTACACTTCTATTTAGGAAAAAACATCGTATTTCTAATTTTAGATTGTCATCGCATTTCTGGATTTTGTTTTTGTTTTTTTCAAACAGATGCACTCCTTTTTGTGTTACAGCTGAAGGAATCAAATAGATGCTCTCTGCCAATACTTTTCACTTTTTCAGCACACTTTTTTTAGATTTAAATCAAGAGTAACCATGCAAGCAACTAACAAATGGATAAATGGATAAGCATCTTCATATTCATATATAAAGATAGCCAGATAGGATAGGAAGATGGGAGCTTAACTGGAAATAGCAGTGATGAATTTAGAGGTAAAATTTGAAGGCAGAACAGTGGTGGAAAAAGTGGAAGTTGAACCAAACAGATGAAAGGCACCAAATGAAGTGAGAGCAGCAAGGAAGAAAGAGGTCAGGCAAACTCCACAAAGGAATCCAACCACACAGATTTGACATGGAAATGAACTCCCCATTTGCAGTGCTCTCTGTGAAACCACTCTTTCCAAAGATCTTTCCTTTATTTCTTCCATCTTCTTCCTCTCTTCTACCCAATTCTTCACAAGATTCCAATGATTTGATTTTTCCCACAATTTCAGCAATTCTCTCAATCAACTCCCCACAGAAATCACATGAAATTGCCCTCAATCTTCTCTCCCCTTTTGGGTTCATCTGAAATGACCCACTTCATGTTTTCCGGAAATAAGTTTCTTTTTTTACTGACCCAAACGATATCTTACCAGAAAGGCTTAAAATATGGGATTGTATTCAAAACTGAAACGGCTGACTCGGAGATAGAATCGAATCGAAGTAATCACTAATCAAGTAATCAGCTGCAAATAGTTATAAAGAAAAGGCCTGAACTGCAAAAAAGGAGATTAAAAGAAGGATAAAAATATGATCTTGAACACGATTTTTTTTAAAAAGATGAAGAATTATTGAGTTTAACTACTCCCACCATAACTTCTTATGTGATCTTTACGAAATACTATGCTAAAACTGCAAAGGGTCGTCTCTGGTTGGAAGAAAAGTATTATGGAAAAACTCATTTGGAAGTAATTATTGATATATCGAGTGATGCATAAATATCTCGAAGTGGGAGGAGAAATGAGTGATATGATGAATTTGTAACAGCTTACAGGTGGAGAAGGAGAGACAATGACAGATGTTTTATATGCAGAAGAAAGGCACCCAATACAAGAAAGAAACCACAAGAAAACAAAACAGAGTAAATCAAATTAGAAAAGTAACAAAAAACAAAATTACGAAATAACCAAAGATCAAAATTGGAAGGCTGTAGAGCTCCTAATTTGAGTGACAAATATTTAATGAGTAAATACTACGTATAAGAAACCAAAATAATAGCGGTGAAAAAAAATGTGATTTAATATCGTTTGATAATTATATTGTAATCATTATCATATAACTTTGAATACAATTATAATTACGGGAAAGTTACTTTATTACAATTTTATCCACACTCTTTTTGGTAATATTTTTGAAAAAATTTCTCAATAAAATTCAACATATTTATTAATGTTGAAATAGAAAAATACAATTTTTGGTTCAAAGTTGAATTTGAATTTAAACATCTTAGTATGTGTTTATTTGGACTGAAGTTTGATGGTCTGATCTATTCTGAACTGATCTGGTATGGTAAATGTATGGTCTTTGTGTATTTTACAACTGTCAAGTATGGTCTAGTTTGATCTGATCTAGTCTGGAACTGAAATAAGTCATATTAATTAAAAACGTTAATGAATCCCACTTTTGGTCCGACAAGTATCACAATAATTCCACAATTGGTTCACGTTTTTTACTTTGACCACTTTTGATACATGACCATTGTGTTTTCTCCCATATATGATCATTCCTTCAATGTTTCCGGTGGTTGAAATCGCCAGAAAAGGGCGACAAATGGTAAAAAAAAGTTAGTCAAGTAACAAAAGTGGATAAATTGAAAGACGTGAACTAAATTTGGAATTGGCATAAAATTCATAGGCGAAATTGACATAAGTAATCCCTACTTTTATACATTTTACAAAAATAATCCCTACCAAAAAAGTTTACAACAATAATCCGAACTACTTAACTCTTTTATAGAAATAAACCGGAGTTAACGGTGTTAACATTTCCGTTAGTTTTTTTTTACGTTTTAAATATAATGAAGCGAAAATATGTACAAAAATCAAGAATATTATATACTTCGTATGTTTGTTGTCCTTATATTTAATTTCATTATGAATTAAATTTAATAGTCATTATTTTTCATAAAATGTAATAGATTTTATAAACATACTCATCAAATTCTCATTTTTCTTTTAGTTCTAATCAATATTTTATATATATATATATATATATATTCATTTTTATTTCATTGTAATAGAGATTTAAAAGTAATTTTATATTAAACATAAATACGTACTAAAATGAATACAAGTCTGTGTTCAGATATTTTTATTACATTTTACAAAAAATAGTTATTATTAAATTTAATTTACAGTAGAAATAAGACTAAACAAAAACATAATATTATTAATGTTTTTATATATATTTGCTTCATTTTATTTTAAATTATAAAAAAAAATAACAGAAAAGTTAACACCGTTAACTTCCGGTTTATTTTTGTGAAACAATTATCCGGTTGGGATTATTGTTGTGAACTTTTTCAGTAGAGATTATTTTTGTAAAATGCCTAAAAGTAGAGATTATTGGTGTCAATTTCGCCATGTTTTTATATATATATATATATATATATATATATATATATATATATTTGCTTCATTTTATTTTAAATTAAAAATAATAATGGGAAAGTTAACACCGTTAACTTCCGGATTATTTTTGTGAAACAATTATCCGGTTGAGATTATTGTTGTGAACTTTTTCAGTAGAGATTATTTTTGTAAAATGCCTAAAAGTAGGATTATTGATGTCAATTTCGCCAAATTCATAGGACCACAAGTAGAATTAATTCAAAAAACATCATCATACAAGTTCAGACCTTATAAAATTAATAAATTCAACCCAAAAACACACTTTTTTGGTAGAAACATAGGAGCAATATAGTAATAGCTCCTATCTATCATTAATGATCAAACGAGACTGAGAAATCCCAAGTAAATCATACAAAATATGTAACGATAATCTAGAATCAGCATTAGAAATAGAATGAACACCAATAGGTAATCTTTTTTTTTTTTACTCCAGGGGGGTCTGGGGGAGGGGGGCTGGAGGGAGCCTGGAGTAATAAGGGCTGAAACTCACTCCATTGAGTTTCAACCCCCTATGTGCCTAGCGGGTTTCGAACTCGAGACCTCTCACAAGGCACGATAATCTCACAATCAGTTGGGCTGGAATGCTTGGTTCACCAATAGGCAATCTATGGCCTAGGCTAGCTAAAAAGTCTGTTGCACGATTACCCTCTCAGTAGTATGTTCAACTCTGATTGTCCAATCTAAATTAAAAAGCTCGCGGAACTGTGCGACCTCAGAAGAATGCTGGTGTGTGTGCTCACCTTCTGCCATCAAAAGCTGAATTGTAGCTTGCGAGTCTAACAGTTAGACTCGCAAGCAAAATGTAATCCTTGCACATTAGCTCTCAATTCGGCTCTGGTTATTGAGCAAAAACCCAAGTTCATCGAGTACGTTGCTAAGCATCGACCATCAGAATCACGAAACAACCCTCCTGCAGCTGCTCGTCCGGTCTCAGGAATAACCGATCCGTCAGAATTTAGAGCAACCCATGTGGGCGGCGGCGGCGACCAAGAGACATCCACCATCATTTTGGTTGGTAGATCGGTATATGTGGATTGGTCACGTATCAAAGCCTCCTCAATAGACTCAGCCCAATGTTTGATACACTTTAGACACGTTATAAAATCATACCTTTTACTAAAGTGGTGTACCAGGTTCACGTATTTTCATCCCATGGATGGCTGACTCGTGTCTATTTTTGGGGCTTACGATCGGAGCTGTAATAGCTATCTGCAGTGGCAGATCTAGCAACTAGATTTTGGGTGTTCAAAATTAATTTACCACTAAAACATTGCATATAAAAATATGACATCAATTTTTAACATGTATTTTGGTATTGTATTTTTAATGTATCAAAAGTGTATTTTTTAAAACTTGGGCTGAGTATTTTTAAAATTGGGCTGAGCCCAAGAAATGTATTTTTTCAAAGTTTCAGCATACTCAAATTCCAACTCTCAATTCTTCACCCACTTAATTCGTTTATGCTCTTTTAAAATGAGAAAAGCCAGTAATATGTTATCAAAGCAAAAGTTTCTATGAAAAGTGCACCCTTCAAATGATTCTTATTGTGTGAACCTTTCATGGACTAACTGACCAAGGAGTAGATGATAAGAGGCAAAATAAACAACCATGCGTTGTATCCACGTTTATTGTACATGTGCACAGATAATTCGACAAGCGTGTAAAATAACATGTACAATTTGACGTGTACAAACAACATTTCTCCAAAATAAAAGTAGAAAAATGTGATGATATGCAATAATGAAGGGTTGGATTATATGAAAATATTGGGCTATTCAGCTATTCTAAGTGAACTTCTTACGGCCTGTTTGGATTGAGTGTTGAAGGGTGTTAGTAATGGAAGTGTTGAAGGGTGTTGGATTTGACACTTGTTTGGGAGAAAATTTAAAAAAAAATTGGAGTGTTAGTAAGTGTTTGTAAGTGTTAGAGGAAACCTTCCTAACACCTCAATAAGTGACTTTTTTAACACTCCAAATTGGAGTGTTTTGAAGTGCTTGACAGATTTTGCCCCTTTCATGTTGCCGTATACGTTCACGTACCTCGTCTTCCTATTTTCACAATCTCACCCACTGAGATTTTCTTCCTCCGACTCAACTGGACTGCTCAAAGCTTTGTCAAAGCAGCTGTGACTGATGTGGTTCAAGAAGCGTACTTCACATTCGTTGATGATGCCAAGAAGCAGCATCCGTTTTCAAGCATTAGAGGGGATTGCAACAAAACTCATTGGAGGCCTAAATAAGAAGGATATGAGAAGAACCAAATGGGGATTCGCTGCAAGCATCATAACTGCCATTCTGCCAAGAAAAACATGTACGGGGTATTTAAATTCTGAACTACTTTACCTCCTTCAACCATCTGGACGAATGAAACACCCATAGTAGCTGAAACTTCCTGCTTCGATTTTAATCATATTGCTTTAAAGATTTCTAGGATTCAGACGAGGACATTTTTGTCAATTTCACATAAAACACTTCCGTTATTAACACTTCATTCTTTTAACTCTCCCAAACAAGGTAAGTTTAAGTTTTACAATTACACTTCCTTTCCTGATAGACTTGGACCTCCGGGTCTCACGACTATTGGGCCTGGACAGCGGCCCACACACGCCTTACATATATTATTGTATTATTGTACAGTCCAATTTGTATTTGTATCCACTTGATTAGTCTTTTATATTATCAGTCCATATATGTAACCGGGTCTGTCGGGCCCATATTAGAGGCCCAGACCCCGATTTCCCTATTTATACTCCTCTTGGAGCCTCTTGTAACCCTAGAACCAATATTACACACTCAACACTATTCATCTTCTTCCTCACAATATAGCTCAATTAATGTATGTATAAAAATAGTGCTATGTCAGCAAAATAAGGAATGACAATATCAGGTGCTCAAACACTTCAGAGGTATTATCATTACATTTTATTAATATAGATATTTATATTAGTCATTTTAACTTGAAGAAAAAATTATAAGTTGCATGTTTCTACTTCTATTAAAAGACCCGGTGATGAGTAATAATAAAGGCATAATAATGGAATATTCTACATCCTAGAAGAAAACTTTGATTAATCAACGGGCTATTGAAATCCATTCATTCTCTTTCACACTAAAAACAGAGTGTGGACAAAAAGCATATCAAAACCTTACATTGCCTCATCAACATTTAAGAATAAAATAGGCTAAATGGTCAAATAGGCCCTTGAATTGACTTAAAGTGTTCAATTAGCCCCTTATATAGGAGGTTCTGTCCGGCCGTCGCCAATTGGGGTAGTTCCCGGTGGAATATTTTGATGAAATATTTTGAGCATCTTCTTCATTAAGTCTACTTTACTCATACCAAATTTCAGCTAAAAGTTCAACCGGGAAGGCAGTCAAATGATTTTTTGAAGATAACTGCGAAGTTAAAAGCGCAGAACATTTTGGAAAATATGTTCTGCAAACTATAGTTGAATATATGAGTCAATAAGCCCAAAGAAGTCTATAGTTGAATATATGAGTCAATAAGTTAGATAAATTAGATATTTTATCTATTTAGATAGTGATTTAATAGGAGAATCATTGGGTTTTGTAAATCTTTGATTTAATTGCAAACATAAAAGACTTAATAGTTAAACATTAAAGAAATTTGCTAAGAAATTAATTTGTTAAAATATTATATGGAAAATAGTCAAAATACGTAGTAGCTAAAAGGGTCAACGTGCGGAATCAAAAGTTAAGTGTATAGTAAAAATTGAATAGAAGGGATAGTAGTAATATGAAAATAGAGGTTATCAAACGGGCAGTTAATTATTTACGGAGCATTTGGCCGAAATTTATTTACCTCACCTTGATCGGTTATGTTTTTGTTTACTTGGTGACAAACCATCGAATGATGGGGTAAGGGCCGAGGAACACCTTTCTGATAGAGTATGAAAATACGAAAAACGTATGATAGAATAGATGTGTCCTAATAAGTGAGAATGCTCAAGAATAACTTTTAATACGTAGTTGAAAATTTACCTCACCTTGATCGGTTATTCAGCACACAAAAAATTAGAAGCCCATTTAATAACATTAAAATCGATTGCTATGGGAAGAAAGTGATGAAATTCTACATAAATTCGTTAGATTGTGAAAAGTTATCTTTGTAGTATAATATATTACTCCGTAATGAAATAAAAAAATATCATATGAAGTGTAGCTAAAAAATATTTTTCAATAAATTCATCCAATTCGGTTAGAAAGTAAAAAAAAATTGGACTTTGAGGGTGAACAATACTTCGTATTACTTTCTAAGAAGTATTGAGTGAAGACTGTGTGAAACAAATTTTAAGTATTTACTTAAAATTGATCGCAAATAATAATATATGAAAATATCGAGTACAATCTCTAAATATGAATCCTCTGATTCTTCACTTGCAATTTGATATGAATATAATTAAAGAATTTAATTCAAAATTAAATCTCTAATTCTTCAAAACTCGAACGTTCTTCGATTCTTCGAATCTTCGTTCTTGAGATCTTCGAACTTCGTTCTTCAGATCTTCAAATTTTCTTGAATGCAAAATTCAATATTGAAGGGCCTCCGGTTTCAAGTAGCTTGATCTTCAACAAAAGGGCCGTTATGTGGCTTGATCTTCTGTTAAAGGGCTTCCCGGGATATATGGCTTGATCTTCAATTGAATATTGATTCAATCTTCATATGAATATCTTCAAATCTTCAAAGATTCGTTCTTCATATCTTCGAATCTTCAAAGCTTCGTTCTTCAGATCTTCGAATCTTCAAGCTTCGTTCTTCAGATCTTCAAACGTTCTTCAACTTTTGGATTTGTTTGATCAAGAATCGATGAAATCACAAAGGATTATTCATATATTCTTGACAAAAACGTGGCTTGATCTCTTCCTCTTCTTCAGAATCCTTCAGAGCCTTTCGGGAGTTCTTCAGAGCTTTGCTGCAGCGTTTCTTCGTCTGGAAGTTCTCCTCTCTTCCTCTCAAATGAGACCCCTATTTATAGGTGTGGAGGAGGTGAAAATATGGCCTAGGGTTGCTGAAATTCGTCCATACCTCATGGGCCATAATTAAAATGGGCTTTGGGCTCCATTTGCTTGCATTTTAATAGCTAAAAAATCAGCACTTGTGCAACGTATCTGGACAACTTTCTTATCAAGGTTCGGAGCTATCTCTCATGCATATGGACACATTTCTTAACCATATTCGTCTTCTCTATCAATTGGATCATACCTCTTATTCATTGAACCGCTATTTCATATTCCGTATTGGGCTCGAAATAGAGAAATCAATAGGATCGGTCCATTTTGTTATAGACTCAACTTATAATTAAATTAATTGGATATTTTAAATGATCCAAATTAATTTAGTCACTAAATTATATCCGAAAAGATCCATATTAATATATACTTTTGATACGGCCCAACAACCATTACGAGCAGTCCAGTCGAATTGACGTTGGCTACAAATCATTCAAAAGAGGCCCAAAATGATTGAGAATAGCATGACAGATTTTTAAAGAGGTCCAATAAGCATCACAACTGGTCCAATAATTTTTATATGTCTACAAATGCCCCCTCGAGACTTGCTTGAATGTCTCAGACGAGTGAAAAGGAAGTCTCGACATACGTCGACAGAAATCACTTATATTGATTTAAGACGTGATCATCCCTGTAAGGCTTTTAACCAAGCAGGCCCAAAACTTTCAAAGTTTATGACCAAGAATTAAACTCACCCGGAAGTCTGTTTAAAGTTTACTCCGTATTATTTTGCAAAGCTGATCCAAATGATAAAATAGCTTTAAAGCACACGTAGCTTAAAAATGTGTCTGCTAGCCAATTAATTCAACCAATCGGCTCATTGAATCTAAGCCTTCTAAAATTTCTACAGAGTACGGAGTATAATTCTTTTGTCATTCGAATTGAAGAGTTCTAGTTGAACTCTTATCATCCAAAGAAATGTATTCCCGGTAGAACTCATTCTGTGTTCTATCTGGGCTGCCTTACTACTCCATATTTAATGTTATAAATAGCGGACGATATCAGTATCTTCCTTCAGCAGATCTCAATATTCAGCAAGAAAAATATCCATAAGGTAACTTTGACTGTATCCTTCCCTCTTTTATTTTCTTTCGTTGCTTTTCTCTTGTAGAATGCAGGGACGAATTTCGAGATTGCAGGGAAGAATTGCCGGAGGCAAACATCAGCCGTACCAAAAATCATCTCAGTTGATCAATATCAGCTCCCAATCGGCGTGAGAAGTCTTGGAGGCTCGTTTGTTTCCGCCAATTAATCTGGGGGGGAAGCAGAGGTTTTCAATTGTTGCTCCAGTGCTAAGAAGCGAAGAGGAGGCTGGCTCCCGATATCGTCTGAGAGCAAGATCTTGCCGCCGCCGCTGGTTCGATGAGTGATTGAGAACTTAATCTGTCAGAATTGTTGCTGCTATACGTTCTTGGAAGATCAGATGTCCATGGCAGCCGCTGTCGTTAATTGGAAGCTGAGGCTGTGCCGGAGGAGATGACGGAGTTGATTTTGTCGCTGGCGCCGTTTGCTGGAGAGAGTTTTCTTCGCGCTTATGTTAGCCGATGAACTCGATGGCTAGGCTGTCGGACTCCCTTGCGTGAAGATGACCAGGGATGGGATCTGGCTATAAAGATTGGGCTTTTGGGCTAGCTTTATCAATTGGGCTCCAAATGAGCTAGAAAATAGTAAGGACATCCGATTTTATACTACTTCGAGGTCTTTGATCATGGCGTCACTTATTGAAGAGGAAGGAGTTTGACCAATTGCCGGTTGTCGGTGTCACTTGGGACCCTTTGTTGGGATGACACCGATTTAAGGAATCAGGCCGATTCCCGATTGTCGGTGCCGCTTAGCCCTTTGTTGGGATGGCACCGATTTAAGGAATTAAGTTGATTTCTGATCGTCGGTTGTAGGTGCCGCTTAGCCCTTTGTTGGGATGGCACCGGTTTGAAGAATCAAGCCGATTTCCGATTGTCGGTGCTGCTTAGCCCTTTGTTGGGATGGCACCGATTTGAAGAATTAGGCTGATTGCCGATCGCCGGTGCTGCTTAGCCCTTTGTTGGGATGGCACCGGTTTGAAGAATCAAGCCGATTTCTAACCGTCGGTGCTACTTAGCCCTTTGTTGGGATGGCACCGATTTGAAGAATTAAGCCGATTTCTAACCGTCGGTGCTGCTTAGCCCTTTGTTGGGATGGCGCCGATTCGAAGAATTAGGCTGATTGCCGATCGCCGGTGCTGCTTAGCCCTTTGTTGGGATGGCACCGGTTTGAAGAATCAAGCCGATTTCTAACCGTCGGTGCTGCTTAGCCCTTTGTTGGGATGGCACCGATTTGAAGAATTAGGCCGATTGCCGGTTGTTGGTGCTGCTTAGCCCTTTGTTGGGATGGCGCCGATTCGAAGAATTAGGCCGATTCCTGATTGTCGGTGTTGCTTAGCCCTTTGTTGGGATGGCACCGATTTAAGGAATTTTGTCGAAGCCAGCCTTACTGATGCCATCCATGAGGGGCGGCCATTTCGCCGTTTAAGAAGGCGGTCATTTCGCCGTTTATGAATGGCTGGCCATTTTGCCAGTTTGAAGGATGACCACTTTGCTGGTTTGAAGGTTGGCTACTTTGCAAGTGTGAAGACCGACCACTTCGTCAGTGTGAAGGCTAGAGTGACGCCTCTTGATACATTTGTTAAGATAGTGACGCCGATTCAAGATGATGTTCAAAGCTCAACTCAATCAATTTCAGGCAAGGCACAGACTTGAGAACTCCCACTTCCCGGTATGACTTTGTTTTCCGTAATCCTTTTGCTGGTATCCTCCCTTCAAAGAAACTTAATTGGGTTCTATTTTGTTATAACTGAACTCAAAAATGAAACTTTTGAGCTGCCTACGTACTCCTATGAAGGAGATCAAGTCAAACGTAGTTCATAAGTACCATTTGAATAGGTAATCTAAAAGGGGGTGGGGCCGTACACAGTTTTAACTCATGCGGGCCAGGAGCTTGCCATACACATTTTAAACTCTCGTGGGCCAAGAGTATCTATGATTATGCTCACCCATAGACAAAGTGAGATGTTTTAGCAGTTTAGCCACTTACAACATCATTGGTGGTTTAAGGCTTTCAACATTTTATTTGACATATCTATACCCCGATATCAAGGGTACTGGATTGTTAGAGTATGAACTCACATATTGGTCTTCATATTGACCACGGGTATGCACAATGGTCATTGGCTTGACTTTGAGTGCACTTTCATAGGTTACTTTAACACTGGTTTCTCGTTTCATATGAGATGGGATAAAACTTCTATACTCATTAAGACTTTGCTTTTCGAGAGAAACTTTAGCAGATGTATTGCGTTCATGTTTCAATCCCAATCGTTCATGAACAGACGTTCTTTTGAAGTTTTGTCCCGTGCATGTGTCTTCAACGTGTTTCATCATCATTGAGCTCGTTCCAAGCCGTTCTTGTAAAGTCTTCTTCATGATCTTCTTTGGCTTTGGCCCCATTCTGTCAAAGATGGCAGGTCTTGATCTTGCCCCCTCAATCCGATCAAAGACATAATACTTCGGCTTAGAAGTCACTTCGTCTTCTTCATCAACACTAATATGATGCGTTGCGGCTCTATTTATGAGGATCCTTATGGGTTTCGGCTGAACATAACCCAATCCTGTGTTCCCTCGAAGGTTGGTCTGCTTCGGTATCCCTTCACCATCAGCTTCCGGAATGAAATTTCCCAACCTCTGTTCATTGGGATTATTCCCAGCCTTGGCCAGAAGTTTGAATGCGTTTGGGTCAAATCCTTCATTTATGCGTGCCTTAGGGAGCTGAAACGTCTTAACATCATTCTCGTTTTTCACTTCCTCCTCAGACGTGTTTTGAGGCGGCCTTAATATCTCAATCTTTGGAAGAGGGAATGTAAGCCCTTCTACGCCTTCAACAAGCTTTCCTTTCAGCTTTGGTCCAATCAAGGGGCGATATTCTCCCTCTTGTCTAGCATTGTCATCTTTAGAAACTTTGGCCTTTAGGTAAAACTTCGCATCTGCAAAGTATGCCTCGGCTTCTGTGAATGGAGTTTCATCGGCCACTACCCTTTTTACAACGCCATTTTGCTCATACATGAAGCATTGGTGCCATGTTGAAGGAATTACACCGTTCTCATGGATCCATGGGCGGCCCAGAAGAAGATTATATGAAGCCTTTGCGTCAATGACATGACACAGAGTGCTTGCCTTCAGCCCACCAATGACCAAATCAAGATGTATCATTCCAATCGCCCGTTGCCCCCCTTGATTGAAGCCTTGGATCATTAAACGGCTTTGGGAGAGTTCATCCATTGATATATCAAGGTCTTTCATAGCTTGAACCGTCAAAATGTTAACGGCAGACCCTTGATCTATCATAATTCTTCTGAATCTTTGTCCACGAGTGTATCCTTCAACAAAAAGCGGACGGTTATGGGGAGTAGCACCCAACATGAGATCTTCATCTTTAAAGACAATGCCAGTGGCGTATGAAGTAGATTTTTGTGCTTCGGCCACTTCTTTCTTAGTCAAAACTAGAGATGAACATCCACTTGAACTCTCAACTTCTTCCTCATTGGTGCTAAGACAAGAACTTGAAATTTGAGTCATCTCATTCTTGAAATCCTTTGGCATAAAGTCGTTGAGAGTAATCACCCTTCGTGCAGCCTTGGAACGAACACGATCCTTCCTTTGCTTCTTTTGCTTCAACTTGTTTATCGGTTGTTGCTTGACCCATTTCTTTACCACCTTCATCGGTTGTGGCTTATGTTTGTGGTTCTTATTTTGTTTATCTCGGCCTACTAAGATCCATGGATCTTCTTTGTCATTATTTTCTTTATCTCTCATGCTTTTCTTGAAATGAGAGTCGTTCCCCATCACTTCGATAGTAAAAGGAAATCTTTGATTGTGAGAGTTCTTGCTCTCTTCTTTCGAGTCATCTTTGACCATGAATGGAGAAAACATACCAAAAGTGATGGCAACTTGGTTTGTGCTTGCAGCAGAATCGGCGAGCTCAATCTTTCCATCACGAGCTAGTGCCATGATTTTGTCTTTAAGAACCCAACACTTCTCAGTGGGATGACTTAGAATTCGATGATAGTTGCAGTATTTGGGGTCATCAACTTTCATGGCTTCCTCAGGTCGCTTGGACTCGGGCAAACTGATAAGATTCAATCTCATCAGTTCCTCAAACATGAGAGGAACGTCAGAGTCTAAGAAGGGGTACTTCTTTTCCAACATCTCTTCTAGAAATGGCTTAACGCGTTTTGATGCCTCCAAGTCGACTCTAGGAACTTGCTTTGAATTTTGAGTGAAGATCTTAATAGGTGCAGTCTTCGTGACCATTGCTTCTTTCTTTTCAATCTTAGAAAAGGGTTTGCCCCCATTCTTGGTATCTTGCTTTTCAACAACATCATTGATGGGATATATACCCACGGTTTTCCTTCTACTGCTCATAATGCTCAACTCCATGTTACGAGCTTTGCTTGCTAGCTCATCAAAAGTGTTTGGATTGACTCCTTTGAGAATGTAGCACAATTCCCAATGCATTCCTTCAATGCACATATCGATAGCGGAACTTGTAGATATTCGTTCTTTGCAGTTTAGAGCAAGATCCCTCCAACGCTCTATGTAAGCTATCACAGATTCATCTTTCCATTGACGAGTAGTTGTTAGTTCGAGTAAACTGACCACTCTCCTTGTGCTATAAAAACGGTTTAAGAACTCACATTCCATATCTTGCCAGCTATCAATGGAACCGGGCTCCAAATCAGTATACCAGTCAAATGCGTTTCCTTTCAAGGAACGCACGAACTGCTTGACAAGATGATCTCCGCTTGTTCCCGCGTTATTGCAAGTTTCCACGAAATGGGCAACATGTTGCCTTGGATTTCCCTTCCCATCAAACTGGATGAACTTCGGTGGCTGGTAACCAATGGGCATTTTCAGATCCTCGATCCTCTGAGTGTATGGCTTAACATAGGAGTAAGTAGATTGACCTTTTTCTATCTTCCCCTTTATGGTTCCCATGATGAAGTCTTTGAGTTGATCAATCGGGATCATGCCCCCAGAGGTTGAGATATCCTTCCCCGAATCTTCTTGGTGAGGATCATTCTCTTCATGCATTTCGGGATCCTTTTCATGAGTATGACTTGACTCACCTTTCAAGCTTTCTACTTTGTTGTTTAGCTCATTCAACTTTTGGTCTTGATTCTGCATGAACGTACTCATCCCTTCGATGACCCTAGTTAGATGAGCGATTTGTTCTTCCATCGTCATGGCGCTCGTGGTCATAGTGGGCATCACAGTGTAGACATTCGACCACTGCGGAGTAGTTCTTCGTAGAGGACTTGAAGGGGGAGTAAAGTCTGATCCAAATGATGAGCTCTCACCACCGCTTGTCCACTTTGGGAAAGTAACTTCACGTATGGGTGAAGAAAACTTTCGGGCCATCTCTTGCGCAATTCGAGATCCATCCATTGCATCGGGAGTAGTTTCCGAAGATGACTGTGCAGCAAGGATTCTTGATCGGCTCCTAGTGATAGGGCCTTGCATGTTTTGATTTGAGCTTGACGATGCTCGAGAATTCAAAGTGAACACGGGCTTGCTTGACGCCATTGTTTCGTTTTCTTTGATCAAAAGTGAAGAGATGAGAGGTAGAGATGTCCCACCAGGCGTGCCAAAAATTTGTGAAACAAATTTTAAGTATTTACTTAAAATTGATCGCAAATAATAATATATGAAAATATCGAGTACAATCTCTAAATATGAATCCTCTGATTCTTCACTTGCAATTTGATATGAATATAATTAAAGAATTTAAATTAAAATTAAATCTCTAATTCTTCAAAACTCGAACGTTCTTCGATTCTTCGAATCTTCGTTCTTGAGATCTTCGAACTTCGTTCTTCAGATCTTCAAATTTTCTTGAATGCAAAATTCAATATTGAAGGGCCTCCGGTTTCAAGTAGCTTGATCTTCAACAAAAGGGCCGTTATGTGGCTTGATCTTCTGTTAAAGGGCTTCCCGGGATATATGGCTTGATCTTCAATTGAATATTGATTCAATCTTCATATGAATATCTTCAAATCTTCAAAGATTCGTTCTTCATATCTTCGAATCTTCAAAGCTTCGTTCTTCAGATCTTCGAATCTTCAAGCTTCGTTCTTCAGATCTTCAAACGTTCTTCAACTTTTGGATTTGTTTGATCAAGAATCGATGAAATCACAAAGGATTATTCATATATTCTTGACAAAAACGTGGCTTGATCTCTTCCTCTTCTTCAGAATCCTTCAGAGCCTTTCGGGAGTTCTTCAGAGCTTTGCTGCAGCGTTTCTTCGTCTGGAAGTTCTCCTCTCTTCCTCTCAAATGAGACCCCTATTTATAGGTGTGGAGGAGGTGAAAATATGGCCTAGGGTTGCTGAAATTCGTCCATACCTCATGGGCCATAATTAAAATGGGCTTTGGGCTCCATTTGCTTGCATTTTAATAGCTAAAAAATCAGCACTTGTGCAACGTATCTGGACAACTTTCTTATCAAGGTTCGGAGCTATCTCTCATGCATATGGACACATTTCTTAACCATATTCGTCTTCTCTATCAATTGGATCATACCTCTTATTCATTGAACCGCTATTTCATATTCCGTATTGGGCTCGAAATAGAGAAATCAATAGGATCGGTCCATTTTGTTATAGACTCAACTTATAATTAAATTAATTGGATATTTTAAATGATCCAAATTAATTTAGTCACTAAATTATATCCGAAAAGATCCATATTAATATATACTTTTGATACGGCCCAACAACCATTACGAGCAGTCCAGTCGAATTGACGTTGGCTACAAATCATTCAAAAGAGGCCCAAAATGATTGAGAATAGCATGACAGATTTTTAAAGAGGTCCAATAAGCATCACAACTGGTCCAATAATTTTTATATGTCTACAGACTGAAAATGTTTATTTTCTATTATTTCCGGAAGAACTCTAATTTAGGTGCCGTTTGGCAATACCTTTTTTCGGCTTATCAGGTTTATGAGTCAATTTTTTCACTAAACACGTAATTTTTTATTTCGCATGTTGAATTGTGTAATAAACAGAAAAAGTAAGGTTGAAGTTACTTTTCTGGCTGTATTGGCTGAAGTTACTGTAGATGATCATTTTAGCTATTTTTACATATAATTTTTTATTTATTCTGTTAATAAAATATATTTTAAAAATATTTTTTTCATAAATCAGCAGAATCAGCCAATACAACCACTTCAGCCAGAACTTCAGAAATTTCAGCAGAATCAGCCAAACCAGCTGATTTTCGTGCTGCCCAACAGGCTCTTAGAGTTTAGATCTCATAAAAGTTAGGGAGTTGTTTCGTGTACACGCCGGGTTACACGCCGGTCAAATTGTACGTGTAGAGACAATTTGATCGGCTACACAGACAATTTGACCGATGTTTTATGAAGAAAATCGATCTTCATACAGACAAAAGTATAAAGAGTTGTCTATATCACAGACATTTTAAACCAGAAATTTTCATAGTGTCCGTAATACAAATAATTTTTTTATTTTTGTCTGTATGAAAATTAGTTTTTCTCATAAAATATCGATTAAATTGTCTGTGTAGCCGGTCAAATTGTCTATACACAGACGATTTGATCCGCGTGTAACCCTGCGTGTATTAAGGTAAGGTAAAGGCCACATACAACAATAGGTCAACAACCTGTACTAATGTACTATGGTCACTTACTGATCCCACAGACCTGCAGGCCATAGTCCCACCATGGACTAACGGTCATATTTTTTCAAAACTGTTGAAAAGTTTTAAAAAGCTACTGCCCTTTCTATACACCAGAAAGACTTGTTTGGTTTTGGGTACTTGTACCTATCTTTCATTTTCCATCTCCATCAAAGACTAGCCATAATTATCCTTTCCTAAAACACCATCCCCCTTGCTTTTGACATTCAATCCACTTTAACTCCCTCCAACATGGGTTGCTTTGCTTCTTGTTGCTTTACCTTAAAGCACAAGAAATTCATGAAGTCTCTTAAAAATAATGCTATCTCTCCTTCCTCCAAGCACCAGGTAAGCTTCTAATGGGTTTTTCTTAGTTTTTATTTCTTACTTGTTTCAACTTTAAATCCTTAATAGTTTTCTTTTTCCTTCAATCTTTCATTAGTGTCTTCAAAGTCTGCTGCAAACCCCTCATGAAAGTGAATTTATCAGTGTAGTAAATCCACCTCACATTGAGGATACTGTCCTACCCATTGCTGATTCCAAGTAAGGACTTTTTTTCTTAAAAAAATCCAGTCTTGGTTTACTTTCTTGAAGATTTATTATTATTTCTGCCTGCAACTATCAGAGAGAAAGAGAAGGTGACATTTGATCTAGATATTAACCAAGAAGATGAGCAGAAAGATGGGCAAAGTAAGACAGAGATTAGCACCGATTCAAGCTTGTTTTCATTCCCTCTGAGTAATCATAGCTGCAAAAATGGTGAGGATGAGAATCAAGAAGAATCATCTGAGTCACTCTTCTCTCTGTCAATAGACTCCATCCGGAGGAATCTCTCTAGATCTGACAGGGATGAAGTTAACAGTTCATTGAAGCCAAATGGAAGAGACAGTAGCCGATTTGTTCAGTCTGTCTTGCATCCAATCCAAAGTATTGGTAAACCAGGACCAGCTAAGGAGAAGAAACCATCATCACCATTAATGGAGCCTCAAGAAAAGGAGAATCAGAATATTGAAGCTAGCCTGTCTAGCTGGTTAGTAGAAAAAGGAAAAAAGACCCCAAACTCTGAAGACAGTCCAGATTCTGTTGGGAACTTATCCCAAGAATTGAGAAGAACAAAGTCTATAAAGGAATCTGGGAAGAGGCCAATCTTGGGAGAATTGAAGCTTGAAGACATCCAAGCATGAACAGTATATAAATATTCAAATTTTAAGTTCAAGAAACAATAGCTGCTGGAGATGTAGTCTTTGATTCCTGAATATAATCCCACTGTAAAGATAATAATCTCCATGATTATTTCTATGTGAGTATAAGGGTGGCTAAGAAAAGAGAATATAATTGAGGAAAAATTGAGCACATTAGGAATGAACTTGTCACTTTGTCATGAAATAAAATTTGAGGCATAATGTAACTCAATGAATAGATTATGTAACAAAGTTATGTATTTGTATGCAACTTGTAGAATTGAAGATTGTGTTTGGTCACACTCAATTGGGTCAGTTACACATCATTTGGTTTTTAGTTTTTACTTCTCACTATAGCTCTCATTTAGTCAACTGTGCCATTTTTGAATATAAAAGGTTGTTCATGTACACTTTGGATAAAGTTGCCAAATTTATTCTCCTCCACATTTGTCAAGGTAAAACCCAATCATAAACTCATTTTCGTAAAGAATATATGTGCTTTTGAGTTAAAATGAAGTTTTAAACTCCAGAAAAGGTATGAAAAAAACACTTGGCAATTGAAATTGAGACCAATTGAATTAATGTCTCATCAATCATACCAGATAATTATTAATTAACCAGTCGCATACATTGATGCTACGCCGTATATTAAATTGAAGTTCATCTCTGAATTAATTAAGTTACTACAATAACCCAAATCTATGCCAAAAAATTAAAGTTATTTTTTAGATAAAATAAGTAACTAACTATGATGGCTCACAATTTAAATATGTAATTGTATCTTACTACTTCATAGTAGTATTAATTACAAGGGTGGAGGAAATACTCAATACTCCTGCCATAGCATAAAACTTGTTCAAAGTTAACTTAAACTTTTGATAATAAAGTAAAAACGTAAAAACTATACGATCAAAGGAAAAAGAAAGAACTTTAATCACATACAACGCACATACTCTATAGTATGTATCAGGTAGTACTACTTACTTTAAAGGAGAATTACAAAGTCGATCTTTTGAGCAGTTAAATAAGGAAAATTGACAAACTTTTATAGAATGTCATTGGATTAGGAATTGTACTATTGTACTCATACAAGGGTTGAAAAGGTAGGTATGAGTATATAATTAATACAACGTACGTAGTACGAGTATATATTATGGCAATTTGGAAATTCATGAGTAAAAATACTTATAAGACCAAATATATTATTTCCAAATTAATTAATCTAAACATGCACTAATCAATCTAAACTTCACAGCCTCACAGGAATCCTATGAGAGCATCATCAATGCTAAAACGTTAACGGTGTGCATACGTGGCATGAGAAATAACCAATTAAAAAACAATACATAGAATATCTCTCTCCTTATTTGAAGGATCTTGCATCATTTTGGTAAGTTTTTCTTCACAATGTCAAGCACAATGTCTAGATGTAGACATTGTGGTTGACAGTGCAGAGAAAAACTTACCAAAAACACACAAGACCGTGGAAAGAAGGAGAGAGAAATGTCATAAAATCAATATTTTGTGTCTATATCTCCAATGCCACATGTGCACCGTGCACATTGTGGCATTGGAGATGCTCTGATAATACTACAAGTTGGAGGCTTTCTTCGATCATCTAGATTCGGAAGTCATTAATTGACACTACTCACATTACTAGAAAAGAACCTTTAACGACCACGTTATAACGACGACTCTCACAAATCGTCGTTAAAAATATCCTTTAACGTCTAATAATAAGTTCGTCGTTATATATAGTTTATCTTTAACGACCACATATAAAGAGTGGTCGGTATTAGTTACTACTCCATAGTATTAAATTGTTGTCGTTAATAATTTGTTTTTATTTATATACATAGTACGAAGTACTATTTTAAAATTCAATTAGGATGAAAATTTCAAAATTTCAAAAGATGGGCGTTTTAGCGTAAAAGCGCGGCGCCTGTAATTTTTAAATTTAGATTTTAAATTTGGGAAAATAGAAACTAATAATCCAACCTTTTAACGGTCTTCTTACAATAATCCCACCTTTTGGTTATTCATGAATAATCCAACCTTTGCACCTCATCTTCATTCACTGGTCCCTGACTGGTTGATGACCTACTATTCCAAGCTATTTTCTTATATTTGCAAACTAGCTTTCAAGCCCGTGCAATGCATGGGCAATATGTAATATAGTTAATTTGAAATTTAATTTCTTTCTAATGTGATTTAAAAGAAAAAAACTTAGTCTAATATAGAGTCTGTTTGATAATACTAAAATAAATAGAATTAACCTATTTTTTTGAAATTGATTGAATTCTGGTTAAACAGGTAGAATCTTCTGAATCATGAAAAATATATGTGAAATATATTCCATCTGTGAAACAAAGAAAACATTATATGAAAAAAAGTTAAATTGGTCTTCTACATGAGCAGTTAACAATTGTTATGAACTCAATATTAAAAAAATTCTCTATTTCTTAATTGTTAGATCTTACATTTTACTCATTAATATGGACGTTTTTATTTGAATTAAAATTTCGGGTTGGATTTGGTATGAATTAATATGGTCTAGTAGATGCCTGTTTTTTATGTGACTTATTATTATAATTATTATGATTATTAAAGTTTGATCTAATTTGATTTAATCTGAAACTAAAATCAATCCAATTAAAAAAATTCTATTAAAATAAAAGTATGAATTTATAAACATATCAAGATTTTCTAATTTGGAACATAAAGATACAACAAAAAATATTTACTTATTTGGCTGGGCTAAACGTATTTACTTGTGAAAAGATATATACTTTATGTTGGTTATAATTTTAAATTTCATTTCTAATTATTTATTTATTTGAAGCTTACTAATTTATTAATAGGTGTCAAATTAATAAGTAAACTAATTTGCATATTTATTTCTATTTAAATCCTTTTAGTAAACTTAAGGTAATTAGTTTCCATATGGATACGTTATTAGAATTTCACTTTGATAACCAAAAATTATTTTACTTATTTAAATCTTACCAAATTAATTAAGGTGGATTTTTAAGGATTTTTGTTTCCATATTAATATAAAATGCAATAAAAAATAGAATCTAATAAAAACAAAAGGTATAAAAAATAATTAAATAATTGTTATATATAATGACATGGCAGGATTATGTGGCGCATTGTATGCTCTTAAAAAGTTCCTCTTTTATATATATATTGATTATTATACCATAAATCTCATTTTTCACAAAGATAATATTTTGCAAAGATAAGAAAATAATTTGGAATAGTAGGTCATTAACCGATCCCGGACCAATGAATGAAGATGAGGTGCAAAGGTTGTATTATTCATGAATAATCAAAAGGTGAGATTATTGAAAGAAGACCGCTAAAAGGTTGGATTATTAGTTTCCATTTCCCTTTTAAGTTTTGCCATGCTTTATGCTACGGAGTATTAGAGCCGCAATGTTTTTAGATTTTGGAGCCACACTTTTTTCTATGTTGTAAAAACCGGACCGGAGAGTGACCCGGCCACATGACTGGGTCACGGGTCAACCCGGACCCGGTGGGTCAACCCGATCAACGCCGGAAAACCGGTCAATGATTATACGTCTATATAATAATAGTAAACATATAATTATATATAAAATTATAATAAAAATTAGTTATTATTCATAATAATCAACTAACAATACTACTTATTAAGCATTTATTACACTCTTATAATATTTCAATGCATATTTTGATCTTATAAAAATATATAATGATATTTTTATTTTTATTGTATATCTATATTATAATTTGGCATGATGTTCATTATTAAATAAATATATAAATATATTACATAGTTTTTCTTTTCAAGGTATTGAAATTGCAATTTTATTGGTATAAAAAATGCATTAAAAATAAAAAAGAAATTACTCTTTTTGGTAAAAACACCCAAAAACTGGGTTTTACCGTGTTTTTCGGGTTTCTTGGGTCCGGGTTTTGATCGGGTTTTCCCGGGTCAGCCAAGTTTTTCCGGTTTTTGACCATTTCCGGGTTTTGAAAAAACTGAACCGGTTTTTTGTCCGGGTCACCGGGTTCCGGGTCAACCCGGCCGGGTCGGGTCGGTTTTTTAAACATAGACTTTTTTAAGCTTCAGATTTAGAACCCTACCCAAGAGAAAAGTACGAGTCTAGCTTGGTGGAACCCTAAACTGAAGGGAAGCCACATCGAAGAGAAAACTTGAACGGAGGCACCGATTAATTCAGATTTGGAAGCTCTAGATCTGGACGAAACCTGGCCTACGCTGAAACTCCTAAGTTGAATTCGCTTACTGGAATGGCAACGTCGGTGAAACGAGTCTACTATCCACTGCCTGATGCGTTGGACCTTCGCAGAAGCTGCAAGCGCTAATGGCGCTCCCTAGGTTTTCTCCCTCTCCTCTATCACGTATCGTAGCTATGCGTCATTTGAACTATCTTGATTAGGCCCGGAATTTTTTCCTTATCTTCTCACTATTTTCGTAGTATTTTTGAGATATTTATGAAACAAGAATTACATCTTAGTTAGTTTCGAAATTCCAAATACTTATTGTGAAAATTTATTTTTCAATTACTATGAAATACGATAGTAAAATTCATTCTGTCTAGTTAGATTCCAATCTACCATCTGTGTTCCATGATTAGCTTAATAATTGATTCTATGTCTCCAATTGTTTTTATGACATATTTTATTATACATGTCTAATTGTTTTAATTGCTTATTCAAAATTTTTCAAATGGAAGCATGTAATTAAAATTAATGTTTCATCCGAGGAGATGTAGTTAAGCAGTTGGTACGTGCTTCTCATTTTCACCCATACTTCTAATTATATCAAAAAATTGATGCATTAGGGGCCTTTGTTTTTTGGGACATATGGAAGATTGACCAAGGAACAAATGAAAGGATGAAAAATTGCACTTTTCCATTAGTTGGGTATGAAATGAAACATGAGAGAAGTGTAGAGAAGAGGAAAAGTATAAGAAAAATCTCATGCCCTGATGTAGAGAAACAGAGAAGTGTGTGTGCCGTGAGACGAAAGTGAGACTATTCTAGCCTTGTCTCGTCTTGCACCGTTTACAGGTATGTTCTGCTGCCCGCTGATGATTTGGGAAGTTTTTTTTGGAGTTGGAGAAAAACATTTTTCTTGTGCACCCGTTAAAAAGGTATTTTGGATTAGCATTTTTTATAATGTCAAAAAACAGATATGGTTTTGATGTGGTTGAAGTCTACTTTTGTTATTTATTCTTTGTTTATATTATTGAGTCATGAATTATACACCTACTCCATTCATTATTATTTTTGTCTTAACATATTCATATTTTATGTGTTATTAATAAAATATAATGATTAATGAATTTAACTATAAGAGTTTGTCATTAGAATTTCACTTTACTTTAAACCACATGTAAACCAAGTAATCTGCTCTTAGAACCAAATAGGAAAATGAAAACTGTAGTAAGAACGCCCACCAATGTTGTAACGACATGGGAAGTTGTTGGCAATGGAGTTGTTAGCCCAAAGTTCTCAAGTAGTCCTTTGCCAGTTTAAATCTCAACACTAACAGCAGGCGCAAAGCTAATTGTTACAAATCATTCAAGCCAAATGTCCAAACCACTGCCTTCATTGGGATTCTGCTCGCACCTTACTGTAATAATGCTCTGCTATTGACAGGTTTAGTTTGACAAGAGGTCTTGAAGAAAAGAGCGCGACCAGATGCAAAGGAAGTTCCAAACCAAGTTACGCTCAAATTCTTAAATGGAGAGCTGAAACAGCGCTTCACCGGCTGTGAGATAGTTCTAGTATCGATGATGGAAGTGAAAAGGGAGCTAGAGGTTTGGGGTGCCGCAGCAACAGAAGCCGTGTCTACCGGCAAAGAATGGGGGTGTAGGTATTATTGATGAAAAAGATCCCAATTTCTATCACTCCTCTCTTAGCTTGTGGATGCAATGTATCATTCGGAATCAGTATTGAGGTTAGAAGTTTACATTACTCTTACATGTATCAGTTTTATATGGTGATAAAATGTACTTATTTCACACATCTTAGTACATACATCATATTGTCAGTTTTGTCTTTCAGTTGTATTACTTTTAGTATTAAGGTATATATTTTTACATTCACTACTACAAAATCACCTTAAGAAATCGTCGTTTGCCTATCGCTTTTGCATTTATAACCTCCTGCTCTTATTCAGTTATTTATTGCAATGCAATTGTGTTGGGATTCAAGATTTTACTGGCAAAAAGGGTGGAGAGTCCAGTGGATTTGGGTTCAAATATATATTAAATTGGAAGTTCAAAACTTAAAATTAAAATGGAGTTTTTAAAAAAGGTCTAAATATCATTTCTTTTGTATTAACTGAATCTGCTATTTATACTTTTAGCTTGAGTATTTTAAAACAAAAGAGCTCAAACATTGAAATGGGTTGGTTAATCTAATTAATATCATTACTCAATAACTAATTGCATTAAACATAACATTTCAATGCTATTGATTTCTGAATTCTGGATGCAACTTACTTAAGTTGTTTTTGCTTTCTTTGTAGCTAGGAATTGCCTAATTCTTTGGCTTAAAGTAGTGGACAATAATGTACATATGCTCTTGCTTATGATGCATGCCTTGACATCAGATCGAGCAGCCAAAGAAATTGTTTAAGCAACCTCAACCAAATCCTTAGCCCCAAATATTTGGGAGTTTGATGATGTCAAGAAAGGTTTTCTTTTCCAAGTAATGCATACCTAACAAATTTTACTTTCATTTTTAAATATGTTAAAGCATACATAGTATTTCAAATGAGAATATGCGTCATATGGATCTACTAATGATGTATATATCTTTTTGGAGTTTTGGTGGCAATGCATTAATATTGGCATCTGGTGCAAGCTTAAGAGTAGAAGTGTATTATTTTTGTACTCAGCACTGAAGTCTCATTTTCTTGCATTTGTCTCTTTCAGAATTGATTTAATTCATTTACTTCTTGACAAGTCTGATGAGCAGATAGATAAACGCCTAACAAAGCATATATACTGTTTCTTTGCACTTTATGCAAAGAAACAATGGTTTTTTTTTTTAATTTTTGTATGTATGCACTTCAGCTAATATCTTCATTTTTTGTTGAACCTAACTGCAGGAACAACATTTTTAGGGGTGCATTTAGACCAATAAATGCTTTTAACAATGGAAAAAGATCCCTCACTTGATGATGAAAAAGATCCCTCGCAACTTCAACTACTATCATCATCTTTAAAAGCTTTAATTCGTGAGACAATGGAAAAAGATCCCTCTCTTTCTAATGTTGAGGTTACACTTTCCATTTCTCTTTTTCTGCCCAATATAATTTTTATTTCACAAGATTTAAGGATCCTGTGAAGTCTCAAATGCTCATCTTTCAAGATATGTTGGTGGAAACATCTGAGAGAGAGATTTTGGTGCACTTAAACAGTGCACAGCTTAATGTTTTCATTCCTTGTAAGAGTGGATCACAAGGTATGAAGTCTCAAATTACCATTATTAATGTCTCTCTCATAAGTTTTTAGATCTGGTTGCGACTTACTGGTTTTAGTTAAGACAACTGTTAAGAATCATTTTATTTCTTTTTAACTATTTATCATTTTATTAGACAATCCAAGTCCTATTTTTTTTTGTAGGTATCTAAAGATATGAGAAGTTGCGGAAGTGCTATGGAATGTGGATCTGTATAGTTTATGATAGATTAGATGATTTTATTCTATTGATAGGCATTTTATGTTTTTCCCCATAAACATTGGATGCTACTTAGCAAATCTGAATTCTATGTTTTTCCGTATAGTTCATGGGGATTTTATTGTATTTATGTGGATGATTATTTTATTTATGTGAAGTATATGTGAAACGTTGTTAACTACGTGATTGTTGAATTTATTTGAAGATTAGAAGTTTGATATATGCTGTTGAATGTAGAAGTACTTAACTTATGTAGTTATTAATTATTATCAGTGACAAAATAGTGTTAAGTGGTACTGGCACGTACATTGTCATTATAAAAGCATTAAATTGTCGCTATTGGAATATTGGATACATAGTGATGTCAATAAATTGTACTAACATCAAGTCATTAACGACGGCTAAATGCCTAAATGTATGGTCGTGTTTATATGACAACGAAAATTTATTTCGTTGTTATAATGTAACGACGGGGGATATATCGTTGTTGTTATATAACGATAACATTTTGTGTCGTCGTTATTAACTTTGTCGTAAAAACTAATAACGACGGAACCTATAACAACCACTTGACGACGAAAAAAAAGTGGTCGTTATATCTTTTAACGACAAACTTTTAAGCTTATAACGACCATATTTTTCATCGTTAAAGATCCTTTTTCTTAGGGGTGGCCGCGGTCCGGAACGGTCCGGTAATTTACCAAAACTCGTAATGTACCCGTGAGATTTCTAACGGTTCGGTACGGTCCGGTTCCAAGGTTGGAACCATTCGGTACCATGTCGTTTCGGAACGGTACGAAACGGTTCGGTACAATGCTAAACACATAACGAAAACTTTGGACAAATCTTGCAATTAGTATATATAATCACACCAGTTAATTCACATGAAATGTTGATAAAAATACAAGAAAGTGCATACTAAATAGTAGAAAAGATTCAAGAGGTTGACATTGTTGTATTTAAATTCACAAATACTCAAATAGTGCAACACAATTAAGTAAAAATATATCAAAACAATGATACACTAGTATAATATCATCCTTATTAAACTCATGTGAAAATATAAAAGGAATATCATTAAATTGTTAAAAATAATAGAAAAATTTATCATTCTTCTTCTTAGTTCTAAGTTGAATATTGGTTCTAGTTTAATTCATAGTTCAACCGTTAGAGTTAAGATTCAGACCATATACAAAACTTTATGATACAACAAAATGTCATATACTCTACATTACTATAAATTAATAGTCATTAATGATTTTTAAAACATTAGCATTCTTTCATTAAATATATACCAAATATAACATAAATTATTTAAAAGGAAAAACTAATAATATTCATATAACACACACATGTATCTATTTTAGGGATGCATGAATAAATACTAGGACTATAAACTTGTTGGTCTATAACAGATATTTATTGGTATTGAAAGATATAAAAATCTCAAAGCCATAAATATTTTTGAACGGTTCGGTCCGGTATTTTTCGGTTCTCAAAATCTAGGACCGGTCCCATACCCGTTTGAAACGGTACGGTTTCGGTTCGGGATTAAATTCTATAGAACCTTTTAAATACCCGATATTCAGTTCGGTACCATTACGGGCCGGTTCGGTACTGGTTCGGCTCGGTTTTTATGCCCACCCCTACTTTTTCTAGTAGTGTCAGCTGATATGATCTCTACTAATTAATTAATTAATCAATCAATAATCCAACTTATGATAATCCTACAACTTATGATAATACAGCAAGTGGTTGCATTGAAGTGAGGATGTTCCTCCAGCCAGTGGCGGACAGAAAAACGGGTTAGGGGTCAAAACTCAACCTATATACAAAATGGAAATGATGGATTATTTTTAAACAATGTCCGAGTTTAATATTTCATATGCAATTTAGAAAAATGGACACTCGTAGGCGTTGTAGCAATAAGATAGATTGTCTTTGCTTTGTTTCTAAGTCGTGTCACGTAAATATTGAGTGAATTATACCCTATTTTGCAAATTTTGGGAAAATAATCTATATTATGCATCAAATTTTGTTGATTTTACGTTTATTAGTGCTGATTTTCCAGAAGTCATAACTTTTTACTCGTAATGAGTTACGAGAGCCATAATATATCAAATTGAAGATATTTCAGAGTTCTATACTCCCAAACTTTCACCGGGATCGGCTGACCATCCTGACCCCCTTAGCTCCGCCCCTGCCTCCAGCAATCGTTTTGCAGTTGGCCTCTTCGCCGGATCTTCCCTAAGGCACTGTTTGGCTACATCTCAAGCGCCGAATCCATCAATATTAAGGATGGCAATGGGGGCGGGGTCCCGTGGGGAACCGCCCCGTGGGGAACCGCCCCGTGGGGGGGGAGTTGGGGCGGTTGGTAGGGTGGGGCGGGTGGTGGGGTGGGGGAGATATTTTCTCCCCGCATAAATATGGGGCGGGTGATGGGTTATGCACCCCCCGCACCGTCCCCGCTCCGTTCCTCATAATAATTAATAATAATAATAACAATCTCAATGATAATACTAATAATAATAGTAATACTAATACGGAGTAATTAAAATAGCAGGGTGGCCTGGTGGGTTTAGTGGTTTCCTATCTAATGGATTGTGCCTAATGGGTCTATCTAATTCTTGTTTAATAACTAAGCTATCGTGTAAAATTGTTTATCAAAATCATAAAGTAAAATGATTTTTTTAGGGATAAAGTAAAATGAATTTGAGAAAGTTATAAAGTGATACGCAGTATTAGCTTAAACTCCCCAGGCACGGTGTGAAAGTTTTTTTCCTTCACTATTACAATGCATTAATCCTTTTCTTTTAAATGTCATCTTTATGATTGTTGTTAGGACTCTTAAAATTTGGTAATCATAGGTCGTCCTAGATGCCGTCAAATGACCATGATTGATTGAATGCAGGGTTTAAGAAAATATTATAGAGCTAATTAATGCTAATTTAGAGTTTGATAAAAATGATTAAATTAGAACGCATATTATGTGTTCTAGATTTGAAATGGGATGTATGATTACATTGACACTTAAAAAGTAAAAGTTTTTTTGGCTACTAGAAGTGTTGTTTAATTTTTGAAAAATTGTCAGAGTCTAAAATGATGTTAATTTTTGACGAGTACTTCCCCCGTTGGGTACCCGTGGGTCTAGCGGGTCGGGGCGGGGGATGGGGCAGGTCGAATAGTAGTGGGGGATGGGGCGGGGGTGGGGGTGATTTTTTAGACACGGGGCGGGGGATGGGGGAGTGAATCCCCACCCCAACCCCGCCCCATTGCCATCCCTAATCAATATCTTACTCCTCTTCTTGATCGTCATCTTATCATTCTTTTCCCGGCCAAACAACGACAACTTCCTTAAAACTGACGATGAAGCCGATTTCTTGCCGCCACCGCCGACATAAAAGTTGTTCACCAACAACAACTCGAGTCCGGCATAGGTGGAGACCGGAATCTCCTCGCAGCCAGAAACAAGCTCCAGGATGAAATACCCGAAGTCCCAAATGTCCGCCGCCTGCCCGTGCACCAACTTTGGGTCCCTCGCCAACTCCGGCGCCAACCTGCACGGTGCCGGGACCTTGGTATCTGTCTCGCCAGGGGCGGATCTGGCCCATGGCCAGGGTGGGCCTAGGCCCATGCTCAAAAAATTATAATTATTAGTATATATATTATGTATATATTAGTATATAGTGTTTTAGTAATTATGATATAAAAAAAGCTAATGCCAATTTGTGAACATTAGTCAAGTTAGTCCAATGGAACCACACTAATTATGCAAGAAAAGGAGTAAGGGTCAAGTCCCTTTGGCACCATATTTTTAATTTTTCAATGCAACATGAGTAAATTTTTTGATACACTGTCCAAATTATTGGGCTTTTGGTAATTGGTCTTCAAAATTAATTAGTTCAAATCATTTGGCTTTTGAATATTAGTTTGAAAAATTAATCAATTCGATTCATTAGAATTTCAAATATTAGTCTAAAAAATTAATTAGTTCACATCATTGGACTTTTGAATATTGATTTGAAAAATTAATATGTTCAATTCATTCTGCTTGGTAGGTGAAATTTAATTAGTTTATTTTTTTACATAGAGCATAGACTATGGAGTCAAGAGAAAATTGATTTTCGAGAAATCAACTTGAAAATTGGTATTGAACACTTCAGTAACCAACGCGAGCCAATTTCGGTTAAGTATCTATGGCTCTTTTATGATAATTAAATTTTCGGTTTTGTAATATTTTTTTTCTTTGACACTTTTGTAAAATTATATAACTACATCTTGTAATTTTAACATTTTTTGCAAAATAAATTACGTATTGGTAATTAAAATTTGGCCCCACCTCAACGCAAATGTTAGATCCGCCCCTGTGTCTCGCACATCAACTCGAAAAGTCCTAATTTCACCGTCATGCACGCACTCCGCGTCCATGTACACGTTGCCGTGTGCGTGGCCTTCCATGGAGGCATGGATGCAGTTGAGACCTTCCAGGGTTTGGCAGAGAAGAAAGGCTGGCATGACGATCCATGGTTGCGGTTCTTGGAGGGCTTTGGAAGGCTTGAAGTAGGTGTGGACTCCGACAAGGTTCTTGTGGTCCCCACAGTGCTTAGCCAGTTTGCAGGCTTTGACCGTCTAAAAAACGCAGTCCCAGTTTGTCATGACACCGGAAGAGGCGTTGGAAGCAGGGGCGGAACTACTGGGGGGTCAGGGGAGTCAGCCGACCCCGCTGAAAACTTTAGATTGTAGAGCTCTGAAATATCTTCGATTTGATATATTATGGCTCTCGTAACTCATTACGAGTAAAAAGTTACGACTTCTGCAAAATCAGCACTATTTAAGTTTGAAATTAGTAAAATTGTGATGCGTAATACGAAGTATTAGTTATATTCACAAAATAGCGTGTAATTCACTCGTTACTTACGTGACATGGCTTAGGGACAGAGCAAATACAACATATCTTACTGCTACGAGTGCCTACTCAATAAATGATTCTTTCTTAGTAAGAAATCTTGATACTAAATCGAGTAAGATCGAAGAGAACCATAGAGTACTAGAGTAAGACAATAGGTCTCATCCAAGGTACTCAACTTAACCCGTATAAAACATGTTTATAATATTCTCCGTATGTGACATATACGAAGTATATTAACCACATATATTCTATTAGTTTCATTTAAACTATCATTTATCTAAGCTACATTCAATTCGGATATTATCTAAAAGTAATCTATCGTTTTGATTCTATGTAAATTTGATTTCGACCCCGCTGAGTCATTTTTCTGGCTCCGCCCCTGGTTGTAAGCGTTTGTCTGTCATGACAGCGTAGGCATGACAGACTGTAATTGATCTCTCTAACTATACTAATTACAGAGTACAAAAAAATTGAGATCTTGAAACGAACGAGCTCTTTATATTGAGCACGTCAATAATACGCAGATCGAGTCCTAGTTCACATCTAAATACTCCCTCCGTCCCTAATAACTTTGCCAAGTTTGACCGGCACGGGGATTAATAAAGTAAAAACTGTGTGGTTGAGGTTTGTGCAGAGGAGAGAGAATTAACTGGAACCACAAATTCTTTACTTAAATGGGAAAGTGGCAAAGTTAATGGGACATCCAAAAAAGGAAAGTTGGCAAAGTTATAAGGGACGGAGGGAGTAATACTAATAGCCTAATAGGCCGGCTTTAGTATCCTAGGTTTTACAGTTTTAGATCGAGTCCTAGATCACATGTAAATAATACTACTCCGTACGTTACCTAGGTTTTACAGTTTTAGTCTTAATACCAGGGCGGATCTGCCTTATGTCCAGGGAGGGCCTAGGCCCACACTAAAAAAAAAATAGTATATATATATATATATGTATTATTTATACTCTCTCTGTTCTTTATTATTAGTCCTTCTTTCCTTTTTGGGACGTTTTTTTTATCTGCCCTCCTTTCCATTTAAAGAAAGTTTTTACTTTAAATATACCTTTATACCCCCACTTTTATTACCATTATCCCTTTCTCTTTCCTACTTTTTCATTTACCCACTACTCATTACACCTTTTACACTATCCCTACTACTTTACTCTTAAAACCCGTGCCAAAGCCTAAGGGGACTGATATTAAAGAACGGAGGGAATATATAGTTATTTAGAAATGGTATAATAATAACAAAAGCCGAAGTGTAAATAGGAGGCCGTGTAACCCGTGTTAGCTAGATGGGAAGCCAACTAGTGCGTGCGTGGTTGACTCCTTCGGACAGTGAGATTTTTTTTTTAAAGTCCAGAATTTTACAGCAATTCTAGTCTCCCAGGCCCCAAAAAATTAAATAGTGGCCTAATTTCTTTATTATGGCTTTATTGCCTTGAGCCTTTAATTAATAACTTTGTTGTTTATATATTCATTTTTTTAGCTTTTAGGTTTTCAGCATTATGCCTTTATATAATTCTATTTTATATTAACGTTTACTTTGACTTTGACAAAAATTTATTCTTGTAATATTAATTTCTGTCTTCGACATTTATGTTGCAACAAATATCAATTTATACTCGAAAATAATAATACATATGTAGTATTATTTTACTACATTTTCACTTCTCTTTTACAATATACATTATTTAATTAAATTTTGTTCCCTCATTAAAAAATGGCCCCTGCTGAATGTTAAAGCCAGATCCGCCTCTGCTTAATACCTATAGTAAACTAATCGTAATTATTCTACCTATTACGATAATTATAATTACAAGCATATGTATAATTATAATTATAATCATAATAATAGCTATGACTATAATCAGTGGCGGAGTCAGAGATTTGTCGAAGGGGGCGTACTAAAGGCTAAAAGTTTAGTGTACTTGATTAAAATATAATAAAAATAACAACGATGTAATACGTCAGCACAAATTATAGTTCATTACATATTATTTGATTCATTTCTATAATATTGGTAAATCAATCCTACGAATTTTCATATGTTCAAAATGTTGCATAATAACTTGATATTGGGTTGACACGGCCACCAACCTCTTCTTGTATCACGAGCTCGTATGACTCTTGTACACTCTTGTACATACTTACAATAGAAAGACTCAACCCGATAATATCACTTCCTATTATAGAATTGAAATGTACATGAGATATTTTACAACTTACAAGTAAGCGAGTAAATCACTTCACTATTTGTATGTGAGATTACTTCATTCTACGTCACTCGGTCGCACTCACTCATTTGAACACTTCATTTAAAATTGACCTTAACTAGTAATTTTATTTTTTAAAGAAGGGGGCATTAAATATATTATAAGGGGGCAGTAATTTTATGGCCCGAAGCGGGGGCGCTTGCCCCTCCCTAGCTCCTCCAGTGACTATAATCGTAATTATAGTTTGATTATAATTATATACCTATTATTATTACAATGGTTTATACCAACTTACCCCAGTATACCACTATGCCTACGTTCTTGTGTATCCGACATTGAGGGCTCCTTGCCTCCTTAAGTAGTTTGGAGAATGATAAATTATGTTCGTACATGTACAAGTTGCACTACAAAAAAACACGGAATTGACAGAGATTTTTGGTAGGGATTTTGGCACAAATATGTTTAATACATGCCAACAACATTTTGGCCCGCACGAGCGATATTGATATTTTCCACGATATGTCAACAAAATTGCTTGCAACCCGTTCAACCTAAAAAATCAAACAAAAACAAAGTTGGCACCTTTGATATTTGATAATATGCCTCTTGTTTGTTGTGGGGATTTGTGATTTCTTATATGTACAATATTCAATTAGAAGTTAAGTAATACTCACTCCGTCCCTTTTTTAATTAGCCAAACACCTTTTTTGAAGTCAAAGTTGTTTAACTTTGACCAATTATATATTTATACATGGTAATATTGATAATATGAAAATTATATGAAAATGATCTTTATTGAAACTACTACTACATATCATAAAAGTATAAATTTATTAAGTTTCATATAAATATAATAGTTAAAAGGGGTAAGGTACAAATATACCCTTCTAATATGGGGATAAGAACAAATATACCCTTGAACAAATATACCCCTAAAGTTTATGTGGAGGTGCTTATATACCTCTGAACTCTTAAGAGGTGCAAAAATACCCCTCATGTTCTTATAAAGGTATAAGAAACAAATTTATCCTTATTGATTTAAATAAATAAAATAAATTTTAAAAATACTAAAAATACATTATAAATTCAAAATTGAAAAATAAAAAAATTAAAGAGTTCAAATATAGTTTTTTTATGGTACAATATTAACTCTTTAATATCAAATTGCAAGGTTATTATTTTTCCATTGTAAATGAAGCACTCGAAGTTCATAAATATTAATTTTGGTCTTGTTGCGAAATTTTAAATACATTTTTACATTTTTTGAAATAATATTCTTTGATTTTATTTAACCTTAATAAAATTAAATTCACTATTTTGTTATCTTAGACTATTTACCATCAAACAAAATATATAATTTCTTAGTGCAAAGTATACCAAAAATAAACAATTTTCCAAAATAATCTTAAATTTGCTCATTTAGAGAAACATGAGGGGTATTTTTGCATTTTCAAAACTCAGGGGTATATCTGCACTTCCACGTAAACTTTGAGGGTATATTTGTTCAAAAAAATAGAACATGGGTATATTTGTTCCTACACCCATATTAGAAGGGTATATTTGTACCTTTTCCCTAGTTAAAATAATGGATCAAAGTTTATTACCTTTGACTGGAAAAATCAAAGATGGCTAAATAAAAAGAAATAGAGGTAGTACGAAGTATAAGGCTTATAAGCCGGAAAACTAATTAGTAATTGGTTTCAAAATGCAAAAGAGAGGATGAATGGGTGATATTATTTCGGTGAATATAACGCATGGTTTTTGACTTATTAATCGTGAAATCACAAATTCGAATTTATACTTCCTCCGTCCTGATTTGAGTTGCAATTTGTGAATTTTAAGGTTGACTAATGATAAAATTAAATCATCCCGTGATAGTTTTAAAATTTCTTCAGTAAAAAATGGGGTTTTCCTTAAATTTATAAATATAATAAATTTCAAAGTTTAATAAAAATGTTCTCTAAATGTGATTTTTCTTGTTTAATACATCGAATTATAAAAGTCTTTTATTTATTATACAATTTTTGAAGTATTATTGTTAATTTGTTATGCATTAGATTAGGCAAAAAATATTTTTTTAATATTTTTTAAAATTAGGTCCATTATAAATTATCTGCCCCTAGGCCTTGAAACTATCAGGACCACCCCTGTCCCTAAGGCACTGTTTGGCTACATCTCCAAGCGTCGAATCCATCAACATCTCACTCCTCTTCTTGATCGCCATCTCATGATTCTTTTCCCGCCCAAACAACGACAACTTCCCTAATACTGACGATGAAGCGGATTAATTTCTTGCCGTCGGTGCCGATGTAAAAGTTGTTCGCCAACAGTGACTCAAGTCTGGTGTAGGTAGAGACCGGAATCTCCTCGCAACCATACACATACTCTAGGATGAAAAACTCAAAATCCCAAATGTCCGCCGCGGCACCGCTTGCCCGTACACCATCTTCAAGTCCCTCGCCAACTCCGCCGCCACCCTGCATATATGGCTCTGGATATATGCTTGGGGTCTGTCTCGCACTTCAACTCGGGGAACCCTAATTTCACCGTCGTGCACTTTGCATCCATGTACACGTCCCTGCCGGCTGCCCCCCTAATTTCACCGTCGTGCACTCTGCATCCATGTACACGTCCCTGCGCAGATGTTTCTGTGCGTGTGACCCCCGCCGGTGGTGTTAAAATATAAAAATATAATGAAGTACATCTTTTGTCATACGAGAGAATCAGTTAATATTATTGTTTAGCCAAAGACTCAAGGAGCCAGCAATATACTACGTATCACAATAATGCATGGGCAACAATTAAAATGGAAAAGGTCCTACTAGCTATCAATAGCTAGCACACCTATACATTACAATATGACAAATACAAGTTACATGAAAAGACTCATTTACAACCAGGGGCGGAGCCAAGACACTGGGCCGGTACAAAGAATATTTTTGGGAAAAAATTTACACGGAATTTTTTACACTAAAAATATAGAAATTTTTAAATTTTGGGCTGGGCCAGGGCCAGGGGTGGCCACCCCCTAGCTCCGCCCCTGTTTACAATGACTAATAAGATGAGAACATTTAATAATTGTATGTGGCGAACAGTTTGTGTAAAAAGTGAATAATCAGCTCGCATCACCGAGGAAGCGTATATGGTACCACCGGTTGTACGGTGCTCACCGTACAGCCGGTGACATTTTTGTAATTTATTTGAAATTCGCGTCTCGTATTAAATGAGTATTAAACCACACATAATGAGCAAGTGACATATTTGGTTGAGCATTAGAAGCATAACATTGAGCATCATGATCTCTGCTTCATCTCTTCGAATTTACTTTCTTTTCCTTATTTTTTTTATAAAAACTTATTAAATTATATCTATAATCAACTCTTATGAACTCCAGTATGTGAATTTAATGCAATATGATACTTTGGAAATATACATTGGTATGTCATATTACAAATGAGCATAACATGAATACCCGTTGAGCATACATAACTTATAAAATGAGAATTGATATAAAAATCATAAGTACTTTTAATTGAACATCAAGACATTTTTATTGAGCATCAACTTGAAAAGTATGACCAATGATTTTCATTATGCGATTGTGATGAGCATCGAGTCTGTTCTTTTTAAATGAGCATAAAATAACACCAAATGAGCATATGTAACTTACAAGATGAGTATCAAAAAATTTAAAAGTCCATTTGTGTATGCTCATTCATTTTGGCCTTATACTCATTTGAGTTTAACATTAGTATGGTACGTTTGAAATGAGTATAAAGAGGTACCAAATGAGCATACATAATTCACAAAATGAGTATAAAAAATTCAAAAGATCATTTGTGTATGCTCATTCATTTTCGATAGTACAATAAAACACTTATACGTAGTATAGTGTAGTAAGGTTTGTATCCACAGGGAAATGAATACTTTTCTTTTTATAGAACTAGTAACAAAATGGGGGGTTTTAGTTTGATTTGGTTTAATAAATTAAACATGAAGATGAACGAGTTATGTGGTTTAATTAATGAGAAGAAGACTTGGCTTTGCTTTTATCCACTTAATGAAATGTTTGTCGATCCCGGTTATATCTTTAACTATCTTCCTCTCGAATACTCAATCGAGGAGTATATCCAGTTCATCGAGGGTAGTTATTAATAACGAGATGCGTTCATTAATAAAACTTACTATCGAGTCAATATAGAACAAGCGCCGTATATTAATTGATAGTAGCAATAAACTTAAGATGAAAACGATTGAGATTGATAACCTCAACACAAGCGGTTTATTGGTTTAATCAATATAATTAATTCCTCTTGGCTTATTAACCATGAGAAGCATGTATTAACAATCCAAGTTTACTACCATTGAAAGAACCGAATTAATAACAAGCGTATTAACCGATTGATTCTAGTAATAATTAATATATGAAACAAAACTAGTTGATCCTTTAAGTAATGTTCAAAATATTAATATGGAATATGAATAGGAATTAATTAATACTCAAGGAAGAATATTAAAGAAGATGAATCCTACTATAATTAATATCAAGATGTTAACTAATTGTCATCTTAGTAACACTCCCCAATATTAACATAGAGGAAGAAATAACTATTACTATAACTAATGTCAAGATGTTAACTAATTGTCATCTTAGTAACACTCCCCAACATTAATATAGAGATAGTATTAAGGGAAAAATTAATATTCAAGGAAGAAGATTAAAGAGAATAACTCACAACTTACAAATTCATTAAGCTTCAAAGTAGCAAAACCAAGATGGAAGAGTTTAGCTCCTCATTTGGAGACTAAACATGCTATAAAAATATAAAAGAAATACTATTCTAAACTGAGCTTAAGAGTATGGAAGAAGGGATATTTTTTAGTGAAGGAAAAGTGTGCTATTTTTAGGTGTTTTTCAACACCTTTGGTCGGGTACCCGACCGGGTAGAGTATCTACCCGACCGGGTACCGGTCCGAATCAAATATTTTCCACGTTCTAGTGTTTTTCAGCACGTCAGATTTTCTTCGGTCAAGTCTCACCCGACCGGGTGAGGTATAGGGCCCGACCGGGCTAAGCAGTTTCCTGGAGATCGCAATTGTTAATTCAAACCCGACCGGGTGAAGGTTTCTACCCGGTCGGGTTTACACTCCTGGGCAGCATTCTCCTTGTTTTTCTTCCTTTTCCTTGCCAATAATTCTACCAAAACTTCCTAACTCACAAATAAAAGCTAAAAATACTTACAAATAAAAGTAAACAAATGTTTACAACTACACACAAATGGTAAACAATCCACACAAAACAAGATATAAAAACACACATTTATGCACTATTAACTAGTGCACATCAATACTCATTGGAGTTTTACCTGAAACTCATTTTTAATATGCTCGATATTCATTTGTGTATGTTCATTCTTTTTAAGCTTATACTCATTTGTGTTTAATATAAACTCATTTCAGATTCGTCAACAAGAAATATGAACTCAGTAGGCCTTCATCGGATGTCGAAACAAGCACTGGCCTAGTGGCCTGGAGCTTGTTATTTATCGTACTTAAACAAAGTAAACCATGACTAACAATCGTCCTAGCAATTTCTTCATCTGATGTCTATCTGCAATTTCTATTGCAAAGGAGGCAACTAAATTAGGAACCCCAAATCCCTATCTCCTTATCTGTTTCAACCCCAAAGCCATAGTCATCGATTGACTCAACTGAAATTACCCTAAATAGGAGTAAAAACGTTTTGAAATTCCAAAATAGGAGTATCATGTTTTTTATTCCCTGAATAGGAGTAATCTGCCAAGTTTGGAAAAAAATGGCATGTTTAAAGCCTTGTAATGTCCAAACTTGGCAGAAATTTACTCCTATTTAGGGAATAAAAACATGATACTCCTATTTTGGAATTTCAAAACTTTTTTACTCCTATTTAGGGAATTCTCTCTTGACTCAATCCCAAAACTCCGAAGGTCTAGCAGGGAGAGGTGGCCACCGGGGATCTAGCAGGTAGCAGTGATGGCCGGTGAAGCCTGGGACGAGCGACACGAGGACTCAAGCCTGCGTACAGAGGATACAAAGGTCTTCGATCTTTACCCTGCAAGTTGAATTTAATTTCAAAAATACCCGGCTGTACGGTGCTCACCGTACAGCCGGGTGTACGGTGTAATTTACGCATCAGCCAAAACAATCAAAATACACTCTCTGAAATACCTCAGGCCGTGCCCGCATCACCCCCATCAAGAATTCAGAAAGTTACTATTTTTTTTGGAGACGAAGGTCTCGATTCAATTCAAATTGAATCTACTTTTTAAATTAAACATGCAGTAAAAAAAATGAAGTTACCATTTTTGAAATTAAAAAATCTTTACTGCACATGGTTAATTTTAAGGGATAATTTGAGTTTGCACCCCATGTTTGAGGTGATATTTGAGTTTGCACCCTATTTTTAAAATCATTAATGTATGCACCCCAATTCACAATAAAATCATTTGACTTTGCACCCCACTCCTTCACAATTTTTGAGTTGATGGGGTGCATACATTAATGATTTTAAAAATGGGGTGCAAAGTCAAATACCACGCAAAATATGGGGTGCAAAGTCAAATTATCCCTAATTTTAAACTCAAGATTACCCCTCAAATCATCCAGTTCATCTCCCAACTCACAAGCAGCGACCCGATTTATCTTAAGCAGAAAAGGAAATTTGGTGTTTTCTCGATCTCCTCAGATTTTAACCGATTAGGCTCCTACAAAAAAATTGCTTAGGGTATGTTTGCATCAGCTTCTGCTTTTAAAAAAGTTTTCTTTAATGAAATGGGGAGAAGTGATTAAATAAAAGTTGATAGTGTTTGAGAAAAAAGTGATTTTGAAAAGTAAAAGTGGGAAAGTGGGTAGTGTTTGGTAAAATAAGTGCTTTTTGTGTAATAGAAAAAGTAAAAGCACTTTTGACGCGGAAGCCGAGATAAATAAAAGTTGTAGTGTTTGGGAAAATAAGTTTTTTTTTAAAGCCAAAAGCTGAGAAGTGCTTTTTTAAAAGGAGTTGCAAATCAACCCTAGATAAGGGGAGTTCCATCCATATCCCTGGGTTCACAAAAAAACCCGCTTGTTCAAATTTCTCTAATTTCGCGAGGCTACCTGACTTAGTGCAAGAGGAACCGACCTCTACTCAGAACCGAAGCACATCAGAATTCGAGAAATTCATATCTATATCAAAACAGTTGTTTCATATATATATTCGGTCAGCAAGCGCCGATAAACAACGAATTCCCTCTCATAGGAAACAACTCCCGTTGTCTCTGACTCAGGCTTACTCAGACGCCTCTAACGGCTTTGATCCCTCTGATGACTCTTTCTTCTCAGATGATTTTATGGGACATGCAACAGAAAGTGACTGTCGTTCACTTATTTCAAATCAGGATGATATAAGGGATTCCAAATTCAACATAAATATTTCCTACAAAACCAAGTTTAGTATTACCTCGGATAACTACCTGCCAACGGACAACCTGAATACACAACTTAAAATCTACAGGAAACCACAGAAAAATAAAAGGCGTCACAATATGAGGACTAGATCCCAATCCAAAAAATTTACCTGGGACTAGCTTATTTCTTTTCTTTTCTATATTTTTCTCTTTTTCCTTCTTGCAATGTACTACTCCGTATTATTCTTATCAATAAAATTCCTTTAAAAAAAATATATTGAATAATCAGCATAGGATTAAGAAAACCCATACCCCTTCAAAGCTTGCACTAACTTGGCAAACCAACACTGTGGGGCCCGTTTAAGTCCGTATAAAGATTTACAGAGTCGATGTTGGTGTGAACTCAGAAAAACAAAGAAATTAATTAGGAGTAGATGAGGTTTGAAATTCCAAAATAGGACAACTATATATTTGTTCCTCAAATTGGAGTTGTTACTGTCAAGTACGAAAAATACTGTCATGATTGAAAAATACAGTCATTAATTATAATAAATATTGTCATGTTAAATGCACTGTACTGCAATTATTTGGCAGTCACACCTACAAGATGAATGTAAATACTGTCATGTTTGTCCTATTTTGGTAATAAAAACATAGTAGTCCTATTTTGGAATTTCAAACTCCATTTAATCATATTTTTGGAAATCTCCCATTTGTTGTGTGTTAAGTGACTGGACCTGAATGTTGGACATAAATGAACATGGCATCCATTTGTTGTGTGTTGGGCATTAATATATTGAAAACTGTCCATTTAAAGACGCATTATTATTAACTAAAAGATAAATAACGTTGGGTGATAAAGGCTGTAATAGTTCAGAACGTTCGTGTCTGCAGGTCGCCCGCACACGCAAGTCGCGATTTTTCTTCTCCATTTTCGAGAATTGATCAGCATCCCCTGCACATGAAGAGAGCCCTTCCACCTAGGAATCTTAACTCTTTCAAAGAGGGTCTCCTTTATAAAGGGGGAGAAAATCCCTTGGGTTTTCCAATGTGGGATAAATCACACTAGAAATCCATCATTTTCCAAGTTTTCCATTTCAACGAGTGAACTTCGAGAATCAATTTATCATTCACCTGTTATCCGTTTTGAGCGTATCACATATCGAATTGAATCCCTTATCATGGGCAATACGAAACCACTTTGACTCGACCCAAATCGAAAGTGGACCCCACTCAAAATACTGCCCAAAAGTTGACTGTTTAATGCAATTTTAACACATTTTTTCAACAATCCCCCACATGAATGAAAACTAATTTAGAGACCTAAAAAAGACATGAAGATAGGACGACAAGATTTTGTTCACCGGATGATCCCTTCATACGTATAGGTAGGTTTTATCCTTTGTACTTTCCGCGGTAAATACATGTTTATTTATTGGTTGTCTAGTAGATTTGATGTCCTTGAACTATACTGCCGTCGTGTAAACATTGACTTATCTTTACACAAGAACCTTTCAAGTTTGTTCCATTCTCATGGGTATTTCTGTTTTGGCCATGGGTCACCGTCCTGGTTCTCTAAGAGTTTCTAAAGAATTGAGCCTACACAGTTCTCCTTTGAAGCGGCCCTCTTCTCTCTCACATAAGTGATTCTTTCACGAGTATCTCACATACTCTTCCAATGTTATCAAACAGATCAACATTTTCAGAATCATTAAAGAAAACATTTTTGCTAACCTCGTGCGGGAGTCAATGTTTCAACGAGGAGTGAGTAGGAGTCCGAGGCCCCCACAGTGACCATCCTTCGCCCTATAATTTAGTTGTCCATTTTGAATCTTGGACCAACTAGGTTGGATATCCACTATAGAACTTTTCAAATCACGAGTTTTAGTCTCATTCCTTGTGACAGCTTCTCCAATAATTCTCTATCCAACGCCTTGCATTGGTTAGTGGATTCGCTATGTCATCCTTTGACTTCACGTAGTCAACCGTGATATCACCCGCTGTGAAGAGTTGTTTAATGGTGTTATGTCTATGGCGAACATGTCTAGATTTACCATTATACATGTTGCTTTGTACCCTTCCAATTGCAGCTTGACAATCACAATGTATGCATATTGGAAGGATATGCTTTTCCCAACTCGGAATATCCTCAAGAAAATGGCGTAGCCATTTAGACTCTTTAGTGCACTTAACCACGACTATAACCTTGGGTTCCATCGTGGATCTAGCTATTATCATTTTTTCCGAGGATTTCCATGACACGGCTACAACTCCCAAAGTGAAGACATATCCACTTGTGGACTTTGAGTCTTTAATGTCAGATATCCAACTAACGTTGCTATACCCTTCAAGTATAGCTGGAAATCTAATATAGTGCAGTCCAAGGTTTTGGGTAAATACCTCGAAACCCTTATTATTTCCTTTCAATGTTTATCACCGGGGTTACTAGTATATCTACTTAGCTTCCTAACCACAAAGACAATATTAGGCCTGTTTTAACTCATTAGATGTAACACCTCGACCCCGCAGGACCCGAGGTAGTTACTCCGGACCTCTAGTACTGTCCTCACAAACCGCCACTAGCCTTTTCCGCGCACTTTGTCCTCACTCGTGCGCGCCCTGAGAAACTTCCCAGGGGGTCACCCATCCCAAGACTACTCCCGTGCGAGCACGCTTAACTTTGGAGTTCTTGGTGATGAGCTCCCTTAAAAGGAGATGCATCTTGTTGGTATGAGTAGTACTATTAATCCATTTATATTAAATCTCAAGTGTTACATTAGATACGTCAAGCTTCCGATAATCCTAGCGTATTTTATTTGAGAAATATATACACTCTCCATGATTTTGTCAAGGTGTACATTTTTATCAAATGGCGTCCTTGCCTCTTGATCATCATTCTTATTGAACTTCATAAGAATTTTATTAACTTAATAGGTGGCTTAGCACATACAAGATTGTCCGGTCCCCTAATTATTTTAATTCCAAGAATGAAATCGGCCAGCCCCATATTCTTCATGTCAAATTTAGAATTTGACATGCCTTTGGTAGAATTAATCATTAGATTATTGTTACCAACGATGAGTATATCGTCCACGTATAAACAAAAAATGACATAGCCGTTCATCTACTCTACTCTTCACATATACGCAATGGCCAGGAACACGAAATCCCTCGGGTTGTTCCATATAGATTTCTTCAATTTACACAAAGCGTCAATGACCAATATCATCTTAATGGATTTTATTCTCGTTACAGGAAAATTCGTGTCCACAGGTCGCCTGCGCACGCAAGTCGCAATTTCTGTTCTCCGTTTTCGGGATTTGATCAGCACACCCCTCTGCGCGTGAAGGTAGCCTTTCCACCTAGGAAACCTAACTCCTTCAAAGAGGGTCTCCTTTATAAGGGGGTGAAAATCCCTTGGGTTTTCTAGTGTGGGATAAATCACACTAGTAACACATCTTTTTCTCAGTTTTTTCATTTCAACAAGTGAACTTCGAGAATCAATTTCTCATTCGCCCGTTATCCATTTTGAGTGTACCACATATCGAGTTGAAGCCCTTAACAAGCACAATCCGAAACCACTTTTACCCGAGCCAAAGCGAAAGTGGAACCCGCTCAAAATACTGCCCAAAAATTGATCAGTTAACACAATTTTTACACATTTTCCAACAGTCAACAAACCTATTCAGAATTCGAGATTTGGAAACCCGGAAGTAGAGTCATGTAAACTTCTTCTTAAGGTCACCATGCAAAAAGTATTATGAACATCCATTTCAGATAGCATTGTAGCGCACCAACCCGGATCAATAATAGCTTCACGAAAATTTAGTGGTTCATGTCACGTATTGAAATTGCCGCTAGGAATGAGCGGTGATGGTTAGATTTTTTTTCACAATTAACATAATGTGCTATAGGGAATTGAGTACCTGAAAAAAGGGACAAAGAGGGCAGCACCGGGGAGGAATTATTACTAATTACTGTATGGGTGGTATAATCTTTAAGTTTGATTGAAGGGAAATTTTGAAGCATTCTGTGTCCCAAAGTTTGTGCGGGTTGAGAATTATCAGGTATGGTTAGTTGGTAATTATTTGGCAAGGGTCCCAATGGTTGTTCAATGGATGAAGATTCGGAGTTTGGCTGAGCATTGGAATTCAAAGGAAAAAATGCATCATAATCAAAATTGTCATCCTTTTCCAAAAGCATAACCAATAACTATGCATTTTCTACTACGACTAGCAAATTAATCTCCTTCGGTTTTTTGGTTATGAGCAAAACAAAGACACCCAAAAACACGCAAAGCGGTATAATCAGGAAAAATATTGAATAAAATTTCATAACGTGTTTTATGTTGAAGCAAGGCAGAAGGTGTACGGTTTATCAGATGAGCGGCAATAAGAACACATTCGCCCCAAAAAGATAATTGCAAGGATCCTTAAAATTGTAATACACGAGCAACACTAAGAATATGACAGTGCTTTCTTACTACACGGACATTTTTTGGGGTGTACCCACACAAGATTGCATGAAAAATTATTCCATTGGTAAGAAAACAATTTTTCTAACAATTAAGTTCTGTGCCATTGTCTCTGCAGACTGTACGTAGAAATTTTGCTCAAAAATTGACGATCAATCATGGCTATGAATGACATAAACATATCATAAACTTCTATTTTACCAACAAACAAATAAACCCAAACAGCACGCGAATAATCATCCACTATTATCAAGAAGTTTTTAGCTCCACAAGAAGAAAGTGTACTGTATGGCCCCCAAACATCAAAATGAACAAGTTCAAATATTCAGGTAGTCTTATTAGTGCTCAAAGGAAAAGGGTTTCTAGATTGTTTGGCCTTATGACATATTTCACTAGGACCAGACATTGCTTTGGTAAATTTTGAGGAAATAACCATTGCACAATATTTTCAGAAGGATGCATTAAACGTTGATGCCAAATATTTATAGGAGTAGTAACATTATTTATTTATGAGGAGGTAAGTATGAAATTGGTTGAGTGAAAATAGTAAAGTCCCTCCTGTTGTTTACCCAGCCTAGTCACTTTCTTCGATTGCAGGGCCTGTATAACACAAAAGTCAGAGAAAAAATTAACACAACATTTCGTGTCATCAATGAGTTATGATATCGAGAGTAAATTGCAGGTCAACTGTGGAACAAACAAAACATTTACTAAGAAGATATTGTTCGATAGCCAATAGTACGTACGATATTTCACAAATATGGGATAAACATGATAAATTTCCAATAACATGATTAGATGCTCCGATATCAATAATCCAGGTGGTTGAATCAAACTTACTAGAAATACGTTGAGATGAAGAGGTTGGGAAGTCATGCCACAAGGGATTGCCATTGATTTTAATGATAGGTTGGGAAGGTGACTAATCTCGTTTCCATGGGTTTTGTATGAGTTGGAGTTTCCAACGTTGTTCATAGATGCATGCCGCAGGAGATAACCAGAACTAGCTGCAGGATTTTTGGATGAAACAGTAGACGCTCCTGCACTCATGGATAGCTCAACAGCCTGGTCCCTGGAGTATTCCCCACACAGCTACAGTAGCTGCATGGGCATGGGCAGAAATGGCCCTCCTTGTTGGCCCATCTACTCTTCAGGTAAAAGTTTTGGCCTGATGCGTTGGTCATGCGGGGGGGGGGGGATATCAAATTATTAACTCAAAGCATGAGTTAATTCATGTCCTCAAGTATTATAATGAGTGCAATATAAATGGGATTTATCAAATTATTTTTTGTTTTAACTTTTCCACGGGGATTTGAACGTCAGCAAACCCCATAATTTCCGGACAACTTTCTCTTCTTTAGATATTTGTTGAAATGATCGGTTAAGTGTGGGTAGGGTGTTTGAAAGAGAAGTTGTGAACAAACATGCCCATAGAAATCTGAAGACAATCCCATAAAAATTGATGAAATGTTGTTCATGCAAGGACTTCATATTACACGTGCATTTTCCACAAGAACATTTTTTTTAGGAATAACAATTAATTAAAAGTTCATAGTTGTTGAGTTCATTCCACAACACCTTCAATTTTCCATAATATGCGGCAACTGTTTGAGTTTTAGATTGTTCACAATGAGAAATATGAGATTTAATTTGATGAATTTTTGGACCATCAACAATTGAGAAATGTTATTTCAGATCTTCCCACAAAAGTTTGGCATCATCAAATTTAGAAAGAGTAGTTTTTACGTCCGGCAAGATGGTATTTAGAATCCATGAAACTAACATTAAATGTATAGTCAACCAATCTTCTTCCATACAGGGAGGTGAGGGTTCCTTGATGACAGCGTTGATGAAACCAAATTTATGTCTAGCACGAAGAGCAAGCCGGACAGAAGTTGACCAGTCTTCATAATTATCTATAGTAAGACAAACTGGGGTAATAAAATCTCCGGGTCTATCGTGGGGTCCATGAAAGAAAGGAGACGTGTAATCTATTTTAGAGAGAGAAGATGTCTTCCTCACCAACAGCCATTTGACAGATAAAATTTTCTCAAAGAAAATGTACAGAAAAGTGATGCTCTGATACCATATTAAAATATAAAACAATAATGAAGTGCATCTTTTGTCATACGAGAGAATCAGTTCGTATTATTGTTTAGCCAAAGACTCAAGGAGCCAGTTATATACTACGTATTACAATAATGCATGGACAACAATAAAAATAGAAAGGGTCTTACTAGGTATCAATATCACACCTATACATTACAATATGACAAATACACATTACATGAAAAGACTCATTTTCAACTAATAATATATAGTTATGTCTTCCAAAGGAAACTTTATAGTAGAGTGACTAAATAATACAACTTAAAATAATAACACCAATAACTCTTATAGGTGGCGTGGATGCAATTGAGGCCCCCTAGGGTTTGGCGGAGGAGAACAGTCGCTACCTCTGTGACCCATTCGGCAAAGAACGGGTCATAGCCATCATGGAGCGCAACGAAACCCTAGACACGTCTGGCATGATGAGCCAGAGGTGGTTGCGGTTCTTGGCGGGCTTGAAGGAGGTGTGGACTCCGACGAGGTTCTTGTGGTCCCCGTAGTGCTTGTCTAGCTTGTAGGCTCCGACCGTCTCAAAAACGCATTCCAGCTTGTTGGTGTTGATGATCTGGACATGGTATGGAACCCCGAAAGATGGCGGCGACGGCGCGGCGTAGGAAGCTTTTTCATGACATCGTAGGTGGTCGCGCGGATCGTCTCATGAAGATCGTATGCATCTTCAGCATGAATAAACCCTTCTCCTTCCATGCTTAATTACGCAATTGGTCTCTGTTAATTGCAACTTGAATTATTTAGGGAGTACAAATAAAAATTGAGAGCTGAGCTTGTGAAGGCTCTTTATATTGAGCAGATAATTAATAAGCAGATTTCACTTAGGAATCCCCTATTTGGTAATGGATGACCACCCCACCCCCCACAGTTGAGGGACATGTTTTTTTTATTGATCTAACGCTTACAACAGTGCAGCAAATCAGACTCGTCGCAAAAAAGGATCTATATTTGGTCCCTTTTGAATCGAGAACCGTCGTTAGACACTTCTCCGACGTAGAAGAGTCCTTTATGAGAAAGGTATTTCCAACCGTCGAACAAAAAGAAAGGGTAGATGTGACCTATGATTTTGAGAAATTGACCATGGATTCTTCTTATGGTGGAATCCAGTCCGTAACGAAAAATAAGAACAGGTGTAAATTTGAGCTGGGGAAAATGATTCTGTGTTCAAACGTGAGGAGTCTCTCTCTCTCTTGCCTCCAAATTTCAGCGGGAATGTATATCACATTGTAAAGCCTTCTTGTGCTTTATCTCGTTGATATCGAAGGCCATCAGGTTCTTTCCTATCAGGCACAAGTTTTTGGACTGTTTGGAAGAGGGGGCTGATTCAACTTGCAGGTTCAACAAGATGGATTGCTTTCTGGTGAATCGTTGGAGAACTCTGTCATAGCATGCCTTGGGTAGGCGCAGGGAGGAGGACACAGTACCGCGTCCTATTCAGCTGCCAATCACTGTTGTTCAGTTGAGCACCGTCTGAGCAATTGCCGGAGTTGTTGTCGTGCTTAAATGCTGAGAGGTAATTTTTTTCTATATGCAACTCGTTACCCAAGTTCCCATCAGCCTGTAGCCCAAACCAAGCCAAATAAGCTAGTCCAACAACCAACAAGCCAATTACTGTTTCACAGTCATACGAAGATGAAGAAACATGGCCCTTCCCCTGGCGCAAGCACTCCAACCAGCAACCAGCGAAGCAGCATGAGCCAAGCCGCCACACTGGACCGCCAGCCACCAGCTCGCCGGCCACCGTGCTTCCTCCGCACGGTCTCGTCCCGCCCTTCGTTTTCAGTTTTCCTATTTTTTCCCTTTTTAATTAAATTAAAAATTTTGTATTTCAATATTGATTTTTTAACATTCATAATTATGATTTGAAAAACATGTAGTGTAAATAGTTTGAATTAAATCTAATGCTGATGTGTTAATGTATTATTTGTAATAAATTAAGAATTTATAATAGTTTGAATTAATTATTTTGTTTTTGATAATTATTATTAAGAAATGTCGATTGAGAAATATTTTCCCCAGACAAAAGCACCGATAAGTTCGTGTTCCCATGCTTAAATTATTTTCTAGCTCCACCACTGATAATGATCTAAGACCTTTCCATTTTTTGCTCTTCATTCCACTGTTTTGCACCAATTTTTTTCCTTCTGTCATAGCAAGCGTTTTTGTTAAAGCATTTGTCCCACACCGGAAAGCTATAAAACAATTAAATACTATATAAGGCTTTGGATTATTCCTCCTATCACGTTGACCTTTTAGGATGAAATCTCATGTCTTAACATGGTATCAGAGCCAATTCCAGTTGTGGTTTGATGGTTTGTTTAACACTCATGATTAACGGTAGTTAGCTAACCTTAGCATCATTCAAAGCACATTTTTTATAATACTTCCCAATATCATAAATGTTTCATATTTGGAGATCTAATCATCAATATAGATCATGATCAAAGAGCTACATGTCCTATCTGATTGCCTTAAGCAACTGAGGTTACAAATCCAAAAATCAAAACTATGATGCTCCTTGTCTTGGTGAATGCTTTGGTTAAGTGTAGAATTGAAGCAATCAAACAACTGGTATAGTATAGGATTGCATGTGTTCCACCACACATTAAACTTTTTATCTCTTTTTCCCACTATTTATTAGTATTTATTTGTAGACATTTCTTATTCTTTTACTTTTTTTTGCTACACAAAATACATATAATTAATGTAAAAGTTAAGGGGATAGAACATATACTATATGTCACGCCCCGGACCTACCGGACACGTCGACAACCCGTCGTACAGTACGAATAGTCAACCGCAGCTCAACTCATACATACTATACTAGGCGTCTTGAATACCATTCACAATAGTACATCCATAAACAATCATAATGTAAAGTATTTAATTAAGCAGCGGAAACATTTAATACAAGTGTTTATGCCACACTTCGGAAAACATGGGCATACAAGCCCCCAAATAGTTATTCAAGAAAATATTATCCATGAGCATTTATTTAAATATTTTTGAAATAGAAACGGAGGAAGCACGAACCACGTCTTCTCTCCTCGAGCTTCCCAAAGTCACGGGCAATGATAGCAAGCTTTATCCCCTACCTGAAACTGTGAGGTGGCCTCCCTCGTGAAGGGGAGGTCAGTACTTGGAAGCATTTGACAAGTACAATGACAACTATACTAAGTATAATCAATGTTTCAATTTCCAAGACCCTCAAATAGAGTGATATCATAATATAAATAATAATTTATATTTCCCACTTATTATATCTATAATAAGTAAATTCGTTTATTTGTCGGCACACGGCACATCTTATATATCCCCTTTCGATTATCATTTGCACAACCCAACCCGTGGGTCTTATTATTTCTACGGGATTTGCTACCGCTGTCTGAGACCTCATGAGGCTCTCGGTTCGGACTTCAACATCCCGCCCCTGGGCTCACACCCATCATCCCGTAGGAAGGTAAGGCCCTTCGGGGTCCTATCTTATGCGTTACCGCTACCGGAGCCTAGTTAGGTCTCCGATTCGGATTCCACCCTAACCTGTGATCACGATGCAAGTCCATGCTATCCAACCCCGCTCTATAGAGTCGGGAAGGGCCATGGTCCTTGCTATTTACCATAACTTACCCGGCTATCCTCAAGGACTACCGAAATACACCCGTAGGCCAATCCTACATCTAGGATCAACTTATTATTCATTTTATCTTGGGTATCCTTTAAGGCCTACCCCTTGTATCACTTAAAGTTCATGCTAATCCACCTTAGTATCTCTTAAGACTACTTAAGGTTCAACACTTCCCAATCCAAACCTCGGATCAATTCTAACATATTCTCATTCCAATACCCCGACTAGTATCTTAATACTAGTCAGATAAATTCCAACAAAGAAAACCAATTTTCAGTTTATAGTCATATAGACAAATTCCAAAATAATTTTCCGTTGAAAATATAGTTCACATCAATATACAAAATATAACTTTTAATCACTCATATACTCTCATATGAAGTTAAAATTATATTTCAACATATAGTTTATAGTTAATTCCATTGTCAAGCCAACATGCTCATAACACATAATCACACACAATTTATTCTTAAATTTGTATATTATGCTCCTTTTTCTTATAGACAATAGTCTTCTCATTCTTAGGCATTATTAATCATTAATAATCCTTAAAACATATTTAATTACCTTAGGTAATCTCATGACATGAATCGAAATATGAATATCGCTATAGCTAGGTCGTCGCCCGTTAGCGACGCGTCATCCCTCCGCCTGGGGGTGGTGTCAAATATGCAAGGGCGCGCTACACTTCATAGGCCTGGGTGTGGTGATAAGAATGTTAAGGTTGCTAGGTCGTCGCCCGGAAGCGGCGCGTCATCCCATTGCCCGAGGATGATGTCAAATATGCAAGGGCGTGGTGGGGTCCGAGGCGGGGCTAAGAACAGAAGGTGGAGTGCTAGATTGCGCTTTGGGACGTGGAATGTTGGGTCTCTTACAGGCAGATCTTCCGAGGTAGTCGAAGTTATGAGGAGGAGGAATATCAGCATTATGTGTGTGCAAGAAACTAAATGGGTTGGAGAGAAAGCACGTGAGATTAATCCCGGAGGTTTTAAGTTGTGGTATTCGGGGAGAGATAAGACCAGGAATGGGGTAGGCATTATTGTGGCACGTGAGTATGTTGAGGATGTGGTAGAAGTCTTCAGGAAGAACGATCGCATCATGAGCATTAAATTGGTGATGAGGGGTGAGATTGTGTCTGTGGTAAGTGCCTATGCACCACAAGTGGGATTGGATGCATCTACAACTCAACAGTTCTGGGAAGATCTTGAAGATGTGGTGCGACGAGTGCCAAGAGGAGAGAAGTTGGTCATAGGAGGCGACCTCAACGGGCATGTGGGCTCGATTCGTGATGGCTTTGAGAGTATTCATGGCGGACATGGTTTTGGCACTAGAAATGAAGCGGGAAAGAACATTTTGGATTTTGCCTCAACGTATGAGTTGGCTATAATGAACACTTGGTTTAGGAAAAGAGACTCTCACCTTGTAACCTATAGAAGTGGAGCTAATAGTACCCAAATTGACTACTTCTTAGTACGTACTACTTGGAGAACTAGCTACACCGATTGTAAGGTTATCCCAGGTGAGAGTGTTGTCACTCAGCATAGGATGCTTGTGCTCGACTTTCGAGGTAGGAACCATAGAAGACAAGTTAAGCAACAAGTGGAGCCAAAGATAAAGTGGTGGAGGCTTGAGGGGGATCTTCAACAAAGCTTTACACACAAAATGTTCGGTGAAGATGTATGGCGTATTGATAATGGAACACAGGTGGAGGATGCATGGTTATCGATGGAGCTGACCATTAACAAAGTGGCAAAGGAGGTACTTGGGGAATCTAAAGGATGTTTGCCACCCAAAAAGGACACGTCTTGGTGGAATGATGAGGTGAAACAAGCCATAAGGAACAAAAGAGATTGCTACAAAAAGTTGGGAATAAGTCGGAGTGATGAGAACATAGAAGCTTACAAGGAGGCTAGAAGACAAGCAAAGAAAGCCGTAAAAGAAGCACAAGGGAAAGTGAACAAGGAGTTGTATGAAAAATTGGACTCTAAGGAAGGAGAACAAGAGATCTATAGACTTGCTCGTCTTCGTGATCGCAGGACTCAAGATATCGGAAAAGTTAAGTGTGTGAAGGATGTTGATCAAAGGATATTAATGGAGGACGGAGAGATAAAAGAGAGGTGGAGATCATACTTTGATACATTGTTCAACGAGAACAAAGTGCAAGATATCGATGATTTGACCATACCAGATTGTATGGTAAATCGTGATTTTGTGAGAAGGATCCAACCAACGGAAGTTAAAGAGGCTTTGAGGAAGATGGGGCGGAAGAAAGCAGTGGGTCCAGATGGCATACCGATCGAGGCTTGGAGAAGTTTGGGAGAGAGAGGCATTGAGTGGTTAACAAATTTCTTCAACAAAATTTGGAGAAACAACAAGATGCCAACGAGTTGGAGAAAGAGTACTCTTATTCCCTTATTTAAGAATAAAGGTGATGTACAAGAATGTGCCAACTATCGGGGGATTAAACTTATGAGTCATACCATGAAACTTTGGGAGCGATTGATTGAGCAAAGACTTCGAAGAACGGTGAAGATCTCAGAGAATCAATTTGGTTTTATGCCTGGTCGCTCAACAACTGAGGCTATTCACCTTCTTCGGCAACTTATGGAGAAGTATAGAGACGCTCGCAAGGATTTGCATTTAGTGTTCATTGACCTAGAAAAGGCATATGATAGGGTACCTCGAGAAGTTCTTTGGTGGGCCTTAACTAGAAAAGGCATTTCACGCAAGTATATCAGCATCATCATGGATATGTATGAGGATTGTACTACAAGTGTCCGTACTAGTGTAGGGAGGACTGCGGAGTTCCCTATTACTATCGGAGTGCACCAAGGATCGGCTCTTAGCCCTTTTTTATTTGCCATAGTCATGGATGAACTTACAAAGTCAATTCAAGACGATATACCGTGGTGCATGATGTTTGCCGACGATATTGTATTGATTGATGAGACGCAATCAGGGATTAAAGCAAAGTTGGAAGTATGGCGACAGACATTGGAGAACAAGGGTTTCAGACTAAGTAGGAGCAAGACAGAGTACATGGAGTGCAAGTTTGGTGGAGGTAGAAGCAGTGGTAATAGCGGAATTACTTTAGATGGTAAGGAGATACCAGTCAGCGATATGTTCCGTTATTTGGGCTCCATAATTCAGAAGGACGGTGAGTTAGATGGAGATGTATCCCATAGAATCAGAACAGGGTGGATGAAGTGGAAGAGTGCATCAGGATTTCTATGCGATCGAGGTATGCCGACTAGACTGAAGGGTAAATTTTATAAGACAGCAATTAGGCCGGCATTATTGTATGGCACGGAGTGTTGGGCGGTGAAACAATGTCACATTCAAAAGATGAGTGTGGCAGAGATGCGCATGCTGCGTTGGATGTGTGGGCATACTAGAAAGGACCGCGTGAGGAATGAGACAATTAGACAAAGGGTGGGAGTAGCACCTATTGAAGATAAGATGCGGGAGTCACGCCTACGGTGGTTTGGTCATGTGCATAGAAGACCGAGTGATGCACCTGTCAGACGAGTTGAGATGTGTGGAGAAGAGGTAGGGAAGAGAGGGAGAGGAAGGCCCAAACAGACGTGGGTTAGGGGAGTCAGAAGTGATATGCTTCTTCTTGGATTGGATGAGGGTATGGCTTTGGAGAGAGCAAAATGGAGGGCGGGTATTCGTGTTGAGGAGTGATCTTGTATCATCTTTTTTTTCTTCTTCTTCTTTTTTTTTTTCCTTTTCTTTTATATCTTTATCCTTATATATAAATATTACCTTATCCTTTTTATTTGATCTTTTATATGTATATTCATCTCTTTTATATTATCTTTTTTTTTTTTATAATAGCTTATCTTTTTTATCTTTAGTTTCTTTCTTTTCCTTTTGGTGATAATGTGATATCATATATCGATTCATGTTAGCCGACCTCAATATCATTTGGGACTAAGGCTTGGTTGTTGTTGTTGTTGTTGTATTATAAGCAATATAGTCAGTCATACTCACCTTATGAAGTGCTGAAATAGTTGCCTTTATTAAGCCCTCCGATCAATCCCCGTTCTAAACCGATTGGAGATGAAAAATCTGGACAGCAGATGAAAGCCGGGCGGCTTTCGTGAAAGGTGGGCGGCTTTCGTGGTCTGCAGCTACGAACAGCTCCTTTAAAGTGGCGGTTTCCGGCGGTTTCAACTCCTATCGATTCCACGACTCCTCTAAGTTAAATACCACCACTTTATAACATTATTCTACACTTTTAAACGTGTAGAACTCCATGTTTAATCCACCATATGATTTCTAAAAAATCATACAAGAATAAACTAGTTAAAAGAACTATTTGTGTTCTTACCTCCAATCCTAACTCTCTTTCCTTGGATTTTCTTCTTCCTAGCTTTCTCCAATTATGGATTGATGTTTGTGGAAGTCAACCCCAGAGCTTTCTCTCTTTCTCTTGTGGTTATGCTTGTGTGTATGAGGCTAGAGCAAGGATGATAGGAATGGCATCTCTCCCATCAATTAAGCCTCCAATGATATGTGCATGGGGTCATGGTGTGTAGGTTTTGTCCCTAGGAGGTTTCCTCCTGGACTTGTCCGCACAACCCATCCCTAATTGCCCCATTTTAACTATTTAGAGTCTCAAAGACATGTAGGAAAAGTCCCATTTGGGTGTAGAAAGTTCCTCCCAATTACTCCCGCTATTTTTGGCAGGTTGGGCTAGAATAGCACTCGGGTTGTCCAAATATTTTTATCAACTTTGGTCGACCCTTTATTGGGCTCCTAAAATTATTATGATAACCCAACTAAATATTTGGTAGCTCATTCTCATTATTATGGGCTCGATAAAATAATTTAATTAATCGCATATTAATTAAATATGCCAATCAATCACACGAATTTTATTCGCTAGGAAATTTAAATACATATCAACTTTCAAATTCAAGTACATACGGGCGCGGTGTCACACTATAAGAGGTTCTTGATCGAGCACAGTAGAAAAAACAGGAAGAAAGGGATATTCTACTAAAATAAAACAACTTAAGAAAATAAATAACTAATGCAATATTATCTACTACAATTTTCTTTTCATTTTATGAAATAATGTTGTGCATACATATATTTGACCTTTTGACTTGACAAGCGTGGGAAATCCAACAATCACAAACAAAGAAATCAATAGAGGAGAGATGATGAGAGAACCAAACTTGTAAAAAAAGAAAAATTAGAAAGCAGGTATTCAAAATATGGAGTGCTGGAGTGTGGAACTTTCAATCTCTCTTGTAAACAATGAATGGATTACGTAGGCCCTGTTTAGTAACAGAGATTCTTTCTTGTTTTCTACTTCTGTTTTTCGTTCTCCAATTTTCTGTTTTTATTATTCAGTTTTTCTATCTCCAATTTTCTGTTTCTATTTTTTAGTTTTCCATTTTCAAATCTGAAAACATGTTCATCAATTTTTTTCACCCAGTTCTCCAATTCCACACCCTTGACCCCTACCCCTACCCTTACCACGATCTTACACTTCCCCCACAACCTTTCATACCCACCCATACCTACTCGTAGGGGTCGGGGTAGGAAGTTATGGGTGGGGGTGGGGTATGGTCGGGGTGGGGTGGTAAGGTCTAGGGGTAGGGGGGTTGGATGGGGGTAGTGGGTGGGTTAGGGTCGTGGTTAGGGGTAAGGGTGGGGTAGTGGGTAGGGTTGAGGTAAGGTAGGGGTAGGGTAGGGAGTTGGGATAAGATGGCGGTATGGAGGCCTTATTTATAGAAAACAGGAGAATTTGAGCTGAAATAGGACAAATCAGGGCCAGGCACGACGCCAGGCACGATCGTGCCTAGGACCGTGCCTGCGGAACTAACGCACGTCTCGGGTGGAGGCACGATCGTGCCTGGCTGGCAATAGCTTCGGGTGCCATCCTTTTCCAGGCACGAACGTGCCTGGCCCAGGTACGGTCGCGCCAGGCCTTTTCTTCATTTTTTTTCTTCGTTTCTTGCTCCAAATGCTCCCGGATGCCTACGAGGTCGATCCAAATGCTCTATCTGATTAGAATTTCGTCGTGAATCTCCCGGTGACCTCCAAATCTCTCAAATCTTCTTCGAATGCCTTCAAATCCTTCCCGAATGCCTCTCAAGCGCCGATTGTCGGACTCTAACTTCTTCAATTCAACTCCAATTGCAACGAAACTCGATCCAACGCCTGATAATCACAACTTGAGCTAAAATTGAGACTTGCAACGCCTTAAAACTAGGAAAACCATCAAAATCCGCCTCCAACACGCATCAAATGCGTGTCTAATTACGAATTTATCAGACTCCCCCACACTTAAGCTTTTGCTTGTCCTCAAGCAAATCGAACAACGGGACTTACGATAATCACTACACGGAATTTAAAACAGTTAGCATGCACACGTAGTTAAAGGGATATTCACAGGACAGACAATCTAAACCAAGAAAATTCTTCCCTAAACTACATCTTTGTACTCGAGCTAAACTGTTTGACAAAGTATTCACAACATCCTTAAAGTAATGGCAGCATACACAAAAAGACTAGTTATTGATCAGAAGGACTTGTGAAGGTGGTGGTGAATGGTTCATGAATAAGAATAATAGTCCCTTTCTTTTGAGAGATTGGAATATTCTAACAAAGACTCAATGTATTTAGGAACTTCAGGGCTATTCTTAGGAACAAAGAACTCAGTAGGCCACAATTTAGGAACAATCATTTAAACCTATGCAAAGAGTAGACATGGTGTACAACTAAGCTAAACCGTCTCGACACATTTGTGCTTTGACGTATACATGAAGTACGCGGAGAACTAAAGCTAAATTTCGAGATAGCCTCCAAGTTCATTAATTTAAGTTTAGTTTTCCTTGTCATGTTGGCACGAGAACGCCATTTCTTTCGAAAGATACCCAAGTCTCATCTTACGCTTTTTGACCGGGGCTCCCATTCCCTTTTTCGCAAAGCAAGAGGTCTAGCTATATTAATTTTTCACCTTTCGGATTCTCACTAGACATTACCCCATTCTAATCTCGGCCTCACCAAGGAAAAATAAAAATTTAAAGTTCATTAATTTAAAAGTGAATCCATGCCTACAATGCAATCCTCGAAAGTATCATATTCCTAAAAGATGACTGCTCTTACCCCATTTGGGGCATAGGAACAGTGCCAAAAATGGCTCCTACACAAAATTCCCTAAACTTAGCAAATTCATCCCTTAATTCCCTAAACATCAAGACTAAGCCAAAAATATTCACGGGTAAGGAAACATGCCATTTGGCTATGGAGCTCAATTAACTGGCGCAAACAACGAACGGTAAGGCTCAAAATGGCTTCTCCTAAAGGGTCTTATTCAGGTAAATGGGAAAATTGTTGATTTATTCAATGAGTGACTAATGCCTTCATCCTTTCACAACTAAGTTATCATGCAAGCAATTTAAGCCTAAACACTTTAAGGACATTCTAAAAGCATAGTCAAATGCTAGCCAGTTCACAAAGACATAGTTTAAAGAAAAATTTTCAAAAATTTTGACGTGAATTTCCTATGAATATCAACTAATACTTGCGCATGCTAACTCTAAAAATCACATGTAACAACTACTGCCTGAATGCCCAATTCACTTCCCCACACTTAAACTTTGGCATCGTCCTTGATGACCAAATATGCAATATGCACTAGGGGTAAAGAGGAAAGGGCCACACGTGCTCAAAATTAACTCAAGTCAACATTACACAAGGAGTAAAAGAGTCATTGAAACTTCCCTATAGCGTTGGTCGGTCTGGAACTAAACTGGGTCTTTGATCTCTCGGCACATCATCCATTAAGCATTCTTTTTGAGCTGCAACACATCAATAAACAACAAAGCACAGCATACTAAAGAGTTAAGTGTAACAGTGAGAGTGTGAGAGTGTTTAAGGTACAATCATCCAACAGAATCACAATAAAGAGCTAGCAGAGGACAATCTAATCAGAACTCTAATACTCAGGAGGGGGAGGTGGCGGGTATCCATCAAAGAATGAGCGAAAGCTACCCTCCAATGAAGTGAGGCGCTCATCAATCTGCGTGTACTGGGACTCGAGCTGTGCATAGTGCATCTCCTGATCCTCCCGCATCTCGCGATAAAAGTCCTGCTGCTCAAAACGCATCTGGTCAAAACGCTCGTGCTGCTCAGTAGAAAGCTGATGATACATGACATCCTGATGTGCATACATCCCCGCCCAAGTATCAGGAAAAGTGCTGCTGTAGGGGGTGCATCATAGGGAACGTCGTCTGCAGCTGCCTCCATCTCCTCATCGCTCTCATCCTCATCGTGGTCATCATCATCATCATCATCATCATCATCATCATCATCGTCTGCTCGGTGTCCTCCCCCTACTGCTGCTGCCGGTTGCACCTGTGCCCTCCTCCTCGCCACTCCAATGTTGACCGCGGGAAGCCGAGTCAATGTAAGAAAACTGGAGCTCTCCTCCATCCTCTGAAACCGGTCTCCAAAGCCCATCCTAGTCAGAAGTCGCGTGATGAATGAGCCAGCATAGATAGCCTTGATATGGTTTGTGGCCTGGCGATGGAGGAGCTTGGCAATGAGATAGCCCATGTGGGGCTTGCGGTTATGGATCATGCAGTAGAGGCAGAATAGGTCGGTAGAAGTGAGCTTGTCGGCAACCTTGGCTTTGCCGGTAATAGTAGAGGAAAGAAGGGCGTGAATGATGCTGTACTAGCGTGGATAAAGCAGTGTGCTAGGGGACATCTTCGGCCTATATGTCCCACCCTCTCTCGAAATAGAATCCCAAAAAGCTTGGCGGTTGACGCCGGGTGGAAAGTATGTCAAAATGGCTTCGTGTTGGCCGTTATCCTCAATCCCAGTAAAACCCAAATGATAAAGCATCTCTGCCATGGAGATGGCATGCTCCTCTTCAAATGCCCGGAACTTGATGACAGGCCTATGATTGTCCTCAATAGGAATGACCTTCAGCATCTTGAACGTAGCCAAAACCTCGCATGTGATCTCCCTAAATGTCAGGTCTCGAATCCCAAAGAAAGAACAGATGTCTTCATCACCCCCATCTCACTCCAGCTGCTGTATGTGAGGCCTCGTCATGAAAGTATATAGTGCCCATGCTCTTCTGTAGCAGCTCAGTATACTTCAGCTCGTCCCTCAGCTGTGGAAACCTAGGTTGGTACCGGCCAACATTACCCCTGCTGGAACTGGCACCCGCACCTCTGGTGTGCTTTTGTCTTGGCAGCATCTGTCAAAACAAGTCAAAATAAGACTTCCAACGGGGCTTCCAAGTGTTAGAATAGATGTAACACCCCCAAATTTCCCTCCCAAAATAATACTTAAGAAATAATAAACTTTTATTAATTTTTTTTTTTTAAACTTTCAATTGTTTGCAGCGGAATTAAATACTAACAAGGAAAAGGGGCGTGTTACCGCCACACCCAGCCCTAAACCGACTGGATGCTAAGGCTATCCACCATAAATGTATCTAAAGTAATTATTAAATTCAACATTTGAAATCATGAAATCTAACAAGGTTCATTCTAAATGAGACTACTCTAAAAATCTTCTAGGAGCGCTCTCAGTGCATCAGTCTTCATAAACCACATCATCTGTAACATAAGAAAATAAAAGAACAAACAACACAAAAATTAGCTTTAGAGCTAAGTAAGTCCCACCCAACCCCGTAAAATAATAGTTTTGTTTAAAAATAAGTATTTGTATATAGTATATACAAAAATGAGTTTCCAATAATTTCAAAAAGAGTAATAATATCTCTAAAAGATTTTCTTCAATAGTTCTCGTAAGTATTTCAAAGAATAATTCTCCAAGTACCAAAATATTTGATTTTTCCTCAAAATAGCTTTATAGCTAATTCTCCTAATCATTTAATTAGAAGGGCGGTGCTCAAGCGTTATCTCGATTCTTGAGCCCAGTGATCCGTTGTTTTGTACGGTCACTCCGATCTACTCTCGGTACCTCATCTCCTCTATTAGAATCTAGACTTCTACCTTAAGTGTGCACACCCCCTAAAGGGATTCCAAGCCCTCCGAGTAGTATGAAGTCTAAGTAGTTCTGACGTCAACGTCTCCCTACTCAAAATGGGATATACTCCCCAAGTTCTAGGTTCAAAGACCCTTAAGAGAATAGGTACTACTACTACTACTGCTCTAATAAATGGGATCTAATGCCCAGTTGTTCGGGGTGGTTACCGAACCCTCCAAAAATTTATTTAATTTGCTTTACACCTCTCAATTCAAGTAGTAGTAGTCCTAACCCTCCCTCACCATTAATGGACGTGAAGGTGGCCCGACACCTACGGATTTCTCCCGTGGTGCCCCAATTATGAAAACAGTCTTTTATCTTGACTTTCCAAAAATTTCACATTTATGTCTCTTGGACAAAATTTTACCACAAGGATTATTATCATTAAATTCAGAGCTTTATATTCTCCCCAAAATATCTTACGTATACACATAATCCGATGTATCTCAAAATCATAACAAACACAACTTGCTCACAAGTAATTCATCAATCAAAATATTCACACCATCACATAAGTCAAGTAAATAATTATTTACGAGGTAAAAAAATAATTTTGGTTGCAATGTGACTTACCTCAAATTCCAGATATTCTTAGCAAGCTTCCCTAACGGCTTCCTCTCCAAAGTCACCTTCTATTATTTAGAATTCCCGAAGTCAATATTTGTTTTCATTCGTATTATAATTGTTCTACCTTCCATTAAGGATTATGCTTGTATATTTTATTATAAAAGTCCATTTTTAATTTTATTCTATTTTGCTAAATTATTTGGATTTCAGCCTTAACAGTCCGTTTACCAAATTAATATCAATTTAATTAAATCTCATACCGTTTAAATATTCAGGTCATATAATTCATCGTTTATTAATATGATTCATTGTTATTTGTTATTTAATCGGTTCAACATATTGTTAATTTAACGCTTATGATTAGTTAATTTGATTTTTGTTATAATCCGATAAAGGTAATGCAAGTGATTCATGTTACGTAATGTTAACCGGCCTATTCGTTAGAATTTATCCGAATGTCAAGTAAACTATTAATAATAATGATCCTTTATATTTATCTTAGTTGATCTACTATTTAACCCAAATGTCCATTTTTAAATTGATTGGTCTATTTGTTCTTACCAATCCAGTTTACCATAACCCTTCCAATCCATTTAATGAACTTATTTAATTTCGATCCATTTACATTAATCCAGTATTGCTACCTTAGTTTTTAAATTCGGTCCATTATTATGTCTAACGATCATCCATATTAGTTGGTTTATTAATTCTATGATGTCCATTTTAGAGTATTTCAATGATCAATCGGGTTTAACTAAAACAGTCCTATTTTCATTTTAATCCCAATTAGTCCATTCGATAATAGCCATTTTATTCTATATAGACCATTGATATGTTTATCATTATTATTTATTTTAACAAACAAAATCCAATCCATATATATATATATATATATATATATATATATATATATATATATATATATATATATATATATATATATATATATATATATATTTTTACCCCTTTTAACAGATTACGAGCAGTCCAGATTTGTCAAAATCTTTAATTATGATCGATCCAGGTTATTTTTATCAGTGAATCAGTCCATAATTAATTTATTATTATTACGTCATTACTAATAGCCTAGTCATCATTATTATCCTGGACCATAACATTAATACTACGTACTATGTATTACGAGTATTATTACTAATTCTCAGCCCAGTTGTGTTTAAATTAGATTAATGAACCGGCAGCCTAACGATATAGATTCGTCATCTTCATGGTTAAGAAAACGTAGGTGTGCAGGTTACCTCACTTGGTGATAGATGTTTAGCAATTCCGCAGCAGTCCTATTCCTCCGACGGCGTTGTGACCCGGTGGCGTCGACGAGCAAGTTCTCCAGCAATCTTTTTATCCGTCGTGAAATGCAGTCCGGCAATCTTTGCTCCAGTCCTTCCGGCGAATAACTCTCCTCCGGCGATAGGGCTAAGAGACAGGCAGACAGCGTCGGCTGATCCTAACGTACCCCCTCCGGCCTCTCTTTTTTTTCCTCTCGTTTATCTCCTTTCTTCGAGGGAGTTCGTCTCTCGTGGTTTGGTGTAGGTTATCAACGAAGTGCCCCTATTTATAGGAGAAGATGGAAGCATCTAGGTCTCTAAAGATTAGCTATGTGGGTTTTATCCGATTAGCTCACGCCGCGTAGAGTTCGTTTGACGTTCTTATCATCATATACGCATGCGAAGCTTATTACGTGCATAATAATAATATTATTATTAGTAGTATGGATCACTCATTATGTATATATATACTTATCTATTAAGTTTGAAAAGTCAAACTACTTTTATAAGTGCTACGTAAGAATGTGCATGTACTTATAAATAAATTATATAAGCATTGTTATTATTATATATACTTCGTACCTAGTAATCTAAATGCTACTTCGTAGTATTGATAATTATTGCATAACTGTCACACGTTATAAAAAGGATTATCTTATCAACTTAATTATAAAAATGTCACTTTTGTAACATTTTATCTGATTAACAAAAATAAATTATTTTATTTAAAATTTTCGAAGTGTCACATTCTACCCTCCTTAAAAGATGTTTCGTCCCGAAACATAAACTAATATCTACTATCTATAATATAAAATTACTAAGTGTTACATTCTACCCCCCTTAAAGAAGTTACGTCCCCGTAACTAATTTTTTTTTTTTTTTTTTTTTTTTTTTTTTTTTTTTTTACCTTGACTAAACAGATCGGGATAACGTTTTCTCATGTCATCCTCGGTCTCCCATGTGGCATTTTCAGCCAAGTGATTTGACCACAGTACTTTGACCATTTTGATGGCCTTCCTCCGAGTTTCACGTGTCTTTGTGTCCAAAATCTTCACAGGCCTTTCCTCATACGTCAAGGTTTCGTCCAACTCAATCACCTAATTACATAATGGGTTATTTTAATGTCTTACCAATCGTATCCTAGCTATTTTGAAAGTGAGGTTCTTACCTCTGGGTTTAAGATATGCGCCTCATCACAGATATACTTCTTTAGTTGAGATATATGGAAAACATCGTGTACCTTGCACACGCCAAAATGATTTTAGTTTGCATTTTAAACTTCCAAATAACTTTAAAAAGAAGTGATTTACTTCATACCTTACTCAATTCCGTGGGTAGAGCTAGTTTGTAAGCTACTCTTCCCACCTTCTCCAGAATCTCGTAAGGCCCAATGAATCGAGGACTTAGCTTGCCCTTCCTTCCAAATCTCATGACGCCTTTAGTAGGAGAGACTTTGAGGAGTACTTTCTCTCCTATCTCGAACTCAGCTGGTTTTCTTCCTAGGTCCGCATATGACTTTTGTCTATCTTGTGCTGCCTTCATTCTTGCCTGAATAGACTTGATCTTCTCCATCGTATCTTGCAAATATTGCGGCCCTAAGACAACCTGGTCCACCATATCACCCCAGCACAAAGGGCTTCTACACTTTTGACCATATAGAGCCTCGTATGGAGCCATTTTAATGCTCATATGATAGCTATTGTTATATGAGAACTCTATTAGGTCCAAGTGTTCATCCCATGACCCTTGTAGGTCCAGTACACATGCTCTCAGCATATCCTCGAGTGTCTGAATTGTTCTTTCCGTCTGACCGTCTGTCATCGGATGAAATGCTGTGCTTAGCTTTAGTGTGGTCCCCATAGCAGCTTGAAGTTCCCTCCAAAATTGGGATAGGAATCTGGAATCTCTGTCGGATACAATATCTCGGGGTACACCGTGATACTTGACCACATGCTTGATGTAGGCTTTTGCCAGCTTATCCATGCTCCACGTTTCATTCATGGGAATGAACCTGGCGGTCTTGGTCAATCTATCAACGATTACCCAAATCTTATCCTTCCCGGACTTTGTTAAAGGCAAACCTCCGACAAAGTCCATCGAGATTGAGTCCCACTTCCACGTCGGTACCTCCAAGGGTTGCACAAGTCCCTTGGGCTTGCATCTCTCAGCTTTCACTTTTTGACAGTTTAAGCATCGAGCCACGAACTCTGCCACTTCATTCTTCATTCTCGGCCACCAAAAGTTTTGCTTCAGATCTTTATACAATTTGTCTCCTCCTGGGTGTACCGAATAGGGCGTGTTGTGTCCTTCTTCCATGATTTGCTTTTTGATGTGCTCACATTTCATCGGGACACACCACCTTCCCTTATAGCGAATACTCCCGTCTTCGTGTAGCTGAAATGGTCCGTTGGCTCCATTCTTCATCCCGGCCTTGACTCGTTCAAGCTTCACATCCCCTGGTTGACCCGCTTTGATTTCATCGAAGATAGAGGGTAAAATGGTCATTGTGTATAACCGGATTTCACTGTCCACTTCACTGCACTCCTTCACCTCCAAGTCTAATCGTTGGAACTCCCGATACAGCTCTTCTGGAAGTATCCACATTGCTTTGCTGCTATGTTCTGTCTTCCTGCTTAAGGCATCCGCTACGACATTAGCTTTCCCCTCATGATATTGGATTTCAAGGTCATAGTCCTTGACAAGCTCTAGCCACCTCCTTTGTCGCATGTTAAGCTCTTTTTGGGTGAAGATGTACTTAAGGCTCTTGTGATCGGTGTATATCTTACACGGTGGTCCGTACAAGTAGTGCCTCCATATCTTCAAAGCAAACACTACTGCTGCTAACTCAAGGTCGTGGGTTGGGTAGTTGACTTCGTGCACCCTTAGTTGTCGGGATGCATAAGCTACTACCTTCCCATTCTGCATTAGCACACAACCCAGTCCATTCTTGGATGCATCGCAATAGATTTCAAATCCATCAGTTCCCGAAGGAAGTGTCAGTACTGGTGCAGTCGTCAGTCTTTTCTTCAGCTCCCCGAAGGCTCTCTCACAATCATCCGTCCACTGGAACTTCGTGGTCTTCTTCATCAAATTGGTTAATGGTCTAGCTATCTTGGAGAAGTCTTTGACAAATCTCCGATAGTAGCCCGCTAATCCAAGAAAACTCCGCACTTCAGTGACACTGGTAGGTGCTCGCCACTCGGTTACTGCTTCGATCTTTGACGGGTCCACAGATACTCCCTCTCGAGTAATGATGTGACCCAGAAATGCCACTCGGTCTTTCCAAAAGTCACACTTGGAAAGTTTGGCATAAAGTTGATGCTCTCTCAAGGTTTGCAAAACAACCCTAAGATGTTCTTCATGATCCTTGTTGTTCTTCGAGTACACCAAGATATCATCGATGAATACCACCACAAATGTATCAAGATAGGGGCGAAATACACGGTTCATGAGGTCCATGAACACCGCTGGTGCGTTGGTCAAGCCAAATGGCATCACGGTGAACTCATAGTGCCCATATCTCGTACGAAATGCAGTCTTCGGTATATCCTTCTCCGCTATCCTCACTTGGTGGTAGCCAGATCGAAGGTCAATTTTGGAAAATATACCTGCCCCCTTCAATTGATCGAACAGGTCGTCGATGCGGGGTAAAGGGTATCGATTCTTGATAGTAACACGGTTCAGCTCTCGGTAGTCAATACACAACCTCAAGCTACCGTCTTTCTTTTTCACAAACAAGACTGGAGCGCCCCAAGGTGAAACGCTCGGCTTGATGTATCCTTTCTCAAGCAATTCTTCAAGTTGTTCTTTCAGTTCTTGCATCTCTTTCGGAGCCATCCGGTATGGTGCCTTGGAAATTGGTGTAGTCCCCGGCATTAAGTCAATGGAGAACTCAACCTCCCTTTCCGGAGGCATCCCCGGAATCTCTTCCGGAAACACATCAGGAAATTCATTGACCACCGGAATCTGATCAATTGTCTGCTCTTCTTCATGGTTGTTTCTCATCATGCATAGGTACGCCTCACACCCCTTCTGGATGTACCTCCTCATCTGCCGCATTGTCATCAGCTTGACTCTGGGTTTGTCCGTTGTTGCCTTGAAAGATACCCGCTTCCCACATGGGCTCTTCATGGACACCTTTTGCTCATTGCATAAGATCTTCGCCTTGTATTTCCCAAGCCAATCCATGCCCAACACCACGTCAATGTCTTCAAGGTCAAATTGCACCAAATCCCCAGGTAGGCTGACGTCGGCTATAACTATGGGTACATTCATGTATACATTTCTACAGGCTACAACACTATTGTTTGCTGTTTTTACATTCAACTCTATGCTAGCTCCAGGTTCTATCTTTAACTTCTCAACGAATTTAGAAGAGATAAAACTGTGAGAAGCACCTGAATCAAATAGAACATAAGCAGGAGTGGTATTAACATGAATGATACCTGAAACCACATCGTGTGCGCGGGCCTGAGCCTGATTCATTACATAGATCCGGCCTTGATTGGGAGCGTTGTTGTTGTTTTCTTTGTTGCCTCCTCCCTGGTTCTGATTCTGGTCCCGATTACCATTTCGTGCTTGATTTCCTGGGTTGTTGTTGCCCCGATTCTCAGCTCCTTGCCTGTTCCCACCTTGATTCCTACCTCGATCGCCGCCTCCATGGTTAGGTCCCTGGTTCTGTGGACCTCTCCCCACGTTATCCCAACATTCAAATGCTCGGTGGCCCATTTTGCCACATGTGTAGCATTTGACCCTATTGCCGGCACAGTCCACCCCTGGGTGGTCTTTGTTGCATCTCGTGCAGTTGAAATGCCTCTCCACTGCCATGTTACGACGGTCACGCCTCTGGTCATGACCCGGGATCCTCCTCTCGTCCCTCGGGCGATTGTGTGTTGGTTCTGCACGATGATGAACCCTAACCCGCTTTTCTTCTTGCCTTTTCTCCTCTTCGTTCTTTCTTTTCTTGTGGGCTTCTCGCTGGAGTTGTATTACCCGATAGTGCTTCGCAGCTTTGTAATAGACATCATCCAATGTTTGCCAGTCTTGCACCGTCATCATCTTCTGTGTGTCGTAGTTCAGTCCTCCGATGAACTTTTCGATCTTACTCTCCTCATCGGGTACAAGTGATGTTGCAAAATCTGATAGCGTGACAAATTGATTGTGATACTCTTGCACTGTCATTTCCCCCTGCTTCAAATGTAGGAACTTGTCACGATTTTCCGCTTGCACGTGTGGCGGGTAAAACCTTTTTCGCAGTGCACGCTTGAACCGATCCCAAGTGAAGTCCGGTTGTGCGATCATCCCTGGCCCCACATGAACCCACCATTTATCTGCTTCTTCATGCAGATAATAAACAGCAATGTTAATTCGTTGGTCTGCCGGGCAATTGATCGCATCAAACAGCTTATCGAAGGTGCGTATCCAATTCTCGAGAAGGACTGGATCCTCTTGCCCAAGGAAGCTCGGCGGGTTTCGTGCCGCTACACGACTCTCCATGTTATTGCCGTTGTTGGGTTGGTTTTGAAATGCCACAGTGATTGTCTGGGTGAGCAGCGTGAGAGCTTGCGCCAGCTCAGCATTGGTAGGGACGGCGTTCGGATCCCTCCTCGGTGGCATTGTGTCTTCATATGGATAATAACTTGAATTAGTAAAGAAAACCTTTCCTACATTCTCTAAGGATCCTAGAACTAAGGCTTCATAGGTTATCAAGTTATCGTACAATTATTTCACCACGAAGGTGTAAATATTCACAGATAGGATTCACATTTCATGTCACAACAATTTTGCACATAATGTACATACCTTGGCCACTTTGGAATTTTGCCTTATGAGGCATTCCCTTCACAATTAGGGTTCCCATTTTACATATGGGCCCACAGTTCTCAACTTTTCACATAATATATTTAAAGTAATACTCACAAAGTCCTCACCACGTTCCTAAAGGCCATTTCCTAGCAATCTTATTTTTCCTAGTCAAAATATTTTGAAAACCCCCATTTGAAGGTATGGTTCCAAAGGTTTAACTTAGGGATTTTGAACAACGAAGTTTCAGCACAAGGAGAAATTCCCAGTTAGTTGGACGAGCGCAAAGGCTCAATTATGCACCAACCAGCTCAGACTCTTATCGTCTCGTTGACAGAATTCCTCCCTACGACCTATTACCTCGTGTCCTAATCCTTTCGGAAAACCTAAGGGCTCTGATACCAACTTGTAACACCCCCAAATTTCCCTCCCAAAATAATACTTAAGAAATAATAAACTTTTATTAATTTTTTTTTTTTTAAACTTTCAATTGTTTGCAGCGGAATTAAATACTAACAAGGAAAAGGGGCGTGTTACCGCCACACCCAGCCCTAAACCGACTGGATGCTAAGGCTATCCACCATAAATGTATCTAAAGTAATTATTAAATTCAACATTTGAAATCATGAAATCTAACAAGGTTCATTCTAAATGAGACTACTCTAAAAATCTTCTAGGAGCGCTCTCAGTGCATCAGTCTTCATAAACCACATCATCTGTAACATAAGAAAATAAAAGAACAAACAACACAAAAATTAGCTTTAGAGCTAAGTAAGTCCCACCCAACCCCGTAAAATAATAGTTTTGTTTAAAAATAAGTATTTGTATATAGTATATACAAAAATGAGTTTCCAATAATTTCAAAAAGAGTAATAATATCTCTAAAAGATTTTCTTCAATAGTTCTCGTAAGTATTTCAAAGAATAATTCTCCAAGTACCAAAATATTTGATTTTTCCTCAAAATAGCTTTATAGCTAATTCTCCTAATCATTTAATTAGAAGGGCGGTGCTCAAGCGTTATCTCGATTCTTGAGCCCAGTGATCCGTTGTTTTGTACGGTCACTCCGATCTACTCTCGGTACCTCATCTCCTCTATTAGAATCTAGACTTCTACCTTAAGTGTGCACACCCCCTAAAGGGATTCCAAGCCCTCCGAGTAGTATGAAGTCTAAGTAGTTCTGACGTCAACGTCTCCCTACTCAAAATGGGATATACTCCCCAAGTTCTAGGTTCAAAGACCCTTAAGAGAATAGGTACTACTACTACTACTGCTCTAATAAATGGGATCTAATGCCCAGTTGTTCGGGGTGGTTACCGAACCCTCCAAAAATTTATTTAATTTGCTTTACACCTCTCAATTCAAGTAGTAGTAGTCCTAACCCTTCCTCACCATTAATGGACGTGAAGGTGGCCCGACACCTACGGATTTCTCCCGTGGTGCCCCAATTATGAAAACAGTCTTTTATCTTGACTTTCCAAAAATTTCACATTTATGTCTCTTGGACAAAATTTTACCACAAGGATTATTATCATTAAATTCAGAGCTTTATATTCTCCCCAAAATATCTTACGTATACACATAATCCGATGTATCTCAAAATCATAACAAACACAACTTGCTCACAAGTAATTCATCAATCAAAATATTCACACCATCACATAAGTCAAGTAAATAATTATTTACGAGGTAAAAAAATAATTTTGGTTGCAATGTGACTTACCTCAAATTCCAGATATTCTTAGCAAGCTTCCCTAACGGCTTCCTCTCCAAAGTCACCTTCTATTATTTAGAATTCCCGAAGTCAATATTTGTTTTCATTCGTATTATAATTGTTCTACCTTCCATTAAGGATTATGCTTGTATATTTTATTATAAAAGTCCATTTTTAATTTTATTCTATTTTGCTAAATTATTTGGATTTCAGCCTTAACAGTCCGTTTACCAAATTAATATCAATTTAATTAAATCTCATACCGTTTAAATATTCAGGTCATATAATTCATCGTTTATTAATATGATTCATTGTTATTTGTTATTTAATCGGTTCAACATATTGTTAATTTAACGCTTATGATTAGTTAATTTGATTTTTGTTATAATCCGATAAAGGTAATGCAAGTGATTCATGTTACGTAATGTTAACCGGCCTATTCGTTAGAATTTATCCGAATGTCAAGTAAACTATTAATAATAATGATCCTTTATATTTATCTTAGTTGATCTACTATTTAACCCAAATGTCCATTTTTAAATTGATTGGTCTATTTGTTCTTACCAATCCAGTTTACCATAACCCTTCCAATCCATTTAATGAACTTATTTAATTTCGATCCATTTACATTAATCCAGTATTGCTACCTTAGTTTTTAAATTCGGTCCATTATTATGTCTAACGATCATCCATATTAGTTGGTTTATTAATTCTATGATGTCCATTTTAGAGTATTTCAATGATCAATCGGGTTTAACTAAAACAGTCCTATTTTCATTTTAATCCCAATTAGTCCATTCGATAATAGCCATTTTATTCTATATAGACCATTGATATGTTTATCATTATTATTTATTTTAACAAACAAAATCCAATCCATATATATATATATATATATATATATATATATATATATATATATATATTTTTACCCCTTTTAACAGATTACGAGCAGTCCAGATTTGTCAAAATCTTTAATTATGATCGATCCAGGTTATTTTTATCAGTGAATCAGTCCATAATTAATTTATTATTATTACGTCATTACTAATAGCCTAGTCATCATTATTATCCTGGACCATAACATTAATACTACGTACTATGTATTACGAGTATTATTACTAATTCTCAGCCCAGTTGTGTTTAAATTAGATTAATGAACCGGCAGCCTAACGATATAGATTCGTCATCTTCATGGTTAAGAAAACGTAGGTGTGCAGGTTACCTCACTTGGTGATAGATGTTTAGCAATTCCGCAGCAGTCCTATTCCTCCGACGGCGTTGTGACCCGGTGGCGTCGACGAGCAAGTTCTCCAGCAATCTTTTTATCCGTCGTGAAATGCAGTCCGGCAATCTTTGCTCCAGTCCTTCCGGCGAATAACTCTCCTCCGGCGATAGGGCTAAGAGACAGGCAGACAGCGTCGGCTGATCCTAACGTACCCCCTCCGGCCTCTCTTTTTTTTCCTCTCGTTTATCTCCTTTCTTCGAGGGAGTTCGTCTCTCGTGGTTTGGTGTAGGTTATCAACGAAGTGCCCCTATTTATAGGAGAAGATGGAAGCATCTAGGTCTCTAAAGATTAGCTATGTGGGTTTTATCCGATTAGCTCACGCCGCGTAGAGTTCGTTTGACGTTCTTATCATCATATACGCATGCGAAGCTTATTACGTGCATAATAATAATATTATTATTAGTAGTATGGATCACTCATTATGTATATATATACTTATCTATTAAGTTTGAAAAGTCAAACTACTTTTATAAGTGCTACGTAAGAATGTGCATGTACTTATAAATAAATTATATAAGCATTGTTATTATTATATATACTTCGTACCTAGTAATCTAAATGCTACTTCGTAGTATTGATAATTATTGCATAACTGTCACACGTTATAAAAAGGATTATCTTATCAACTTAATTATAAAAATGTCACTTTTGTAACATTTTATCTGATTAACAAAAATAAATTATTTTATTTAAAATTTTCGAAGTGTCACAATAGATTCACAAATCACAGTAATGGCCCCGTCAGCAATTAATTAAGCAAAAGTATTATCAAAGCTAAGATAAACCCAAGTTTAACCAGAATAGTTGAAAAGTTTGAACATTTATCAAAGAAAAGTTCTTTGAATAAAATTCAAGTTTTCAATGACACACGGTATAAACAAGGTCATAAGCAAGCATCATTCATCACAACAATATTTATAGAATGGAGTTCTTCCCAAAAGAAATAAAAAATCAAAATAGGGGAAGAACTCTCAATTCTCAAATTAGACAAAGTTTAGCCTAAAAATTGGGGATTTATGCTCAAACAGCCTCAACAACAATTGTTAAACATCACAAGCAACAATTCCATTCTTAATTCAAGCAAAAAGCACAAAATCCCCAAATTTTTCTCACATTCAATAAATTCAACCCTAAATTGGCTAAATTAGCTCAAATATGAGGGATTTCAAGCAAAAGAGGCAAATTCATCAACTTAAAACATTAATAGCATCAATACAAGACTCAATGTATACAAAGAAATCAAAATCCCTAAGATTTGAGCACATGCAATTTTCGGATTTTACAAAGCTGGAAAGACCATTAATGGAGTAAAGAAAAGAATGGAGAAGAAGAAGAGGAATACCTTGGTTGAAGAGAGAGGGGGAAGAGAGAAGAGGGGTGGTCGGTCGGTGGAATGCGGCGGTGTCGGTGGGTCGCGCGGTTGGGGTCGGTGGTCGTTGGCCTCGAGGAAAATCGCAGGGGGGGGGGGGGTTGTTAATTGGTATCGCGTAAGAGAGAAGAGGAAAAGATGAGATGGGGGTTGGGGGTTTATTTCAACGCGGGGGTATTTTGGGGATTTCGCCCAGGCACGATCGTGCCCAGCCCAAACACGATTGTGCCTGGCTGGCAGTAGGCATGCTTCTTTCGCGTCCCAGGCACGATCGTGCCTCCAGCCAGACACGATCGTGCCTGGCTGGCAGTGAGCTCGCGTGAATTCCTTAATGCAGGCACGATCGTGCCTGCCCAGGCACGACCGTGCCTGCCCAGGCACGACCGTGCCCGGCCAAAATCATTTTTTTTTGTGGTTTTTGTGGGTTTTTGAAAAACAGTAAAACTACACTACAAAAACAAAAATTAAGCTCGAGTTTCCTCCCGAGAAGCGCAATTTTTAACGTCGTTTGCCCGACGCAACTACGCACTCAGCTCTCCAAATTCGTGACAAAGGTCACCTCTCGCTCGCGTTCTAGCGGTCCTCCGTAGTATTTCTTCAGGTGATGGCCGTTAACTTTAAAACGGCCCTTCTTAGGATGGTCAATTTCAACAGCTCCGTATGGAAAAACTTCGCTCACTACAACTTTCGGGGATTGAACAGCAAAACTTGATCCCCCTTACAAAACTCTTTTCCTTGTTTGATATGCTGATCATGATAGGCTTTGGTACGCTCCTTACTAGTCTTAGAGTTCTCATAGGCCATAAGCCTCCACTCATCCAACTCGTTGAGCTTCCAAAGCCGCTCACGACCTGCCAAAGAAAGATCCTTATTTAGCGTTTTCAAGGCCCAATAGGCCTTACGCTCTATCTCTACCGGAAGGTGGCACGCCTTCCCATAAACCAAGTGAAAAGAAGTAGTGCCAATGGGTGTCTTATACGTTGTACGCAGTGTCCACAACACATCATCTAGCTTATCAGATCAATCCTTCCTATGGGTCTCAACAGTCTTCTCAAGGATGGTCTTAATGTCCCTATTCGAGTTCTCAACTTGGCCACTAGTTTGAGGGTGATAAAGGACGCCCCTTTATGAGTAACCCCGTACTTTGCCAGAAGGCGAGTCATAGGATCATTCCTAAAGTGGGTACCCCTGTCACTTATCAAAACTCGTGGCACTCCAAATCTAGAAAACAACTTCTTCAGAAAAGGAATCACAACTCTAGCATCATTTGTGGGTGGAGCTTCACCCTCAACCCATTTAGAAACATAATCCACAGCAACCAGAATGAATTTATTACCTTTAGAACCCGGGAATGGTCCCATGAAGTCAATGCCCCAAACATCAAATACCTCACAAGCCAATATAAAATTCTGGGGCATCTCATCCCTCTTGGTAACCGCCCCGGTGCGTTGACACCTGTCACATTCCTGCACAAAAGTTAGAGCATCTTTAAACAAAGTGGGCTAGAAGAAAACACATTCCAACACCTTTCGAGCTGTCCGGTTAAAAGAATAGTGTCCCCCAGTCGGTCCGGAGTGACAATGTTTAAGAATTTCAACTCCTTCACTAAGGAGAACACATCATCTAACAACCTGATCAGCACAAATACGAAACAGATATGGTTCCTCCCAGAAATAATACTTCAGATCAGCAAAAAATTTCCTTCTTTGATGAGGTGTATAATCAGAAGGAACAACACCCCCAACAAGATAGTTGGCGATGTCAGAAAACCAACGCACCTCATCAACGATACGCAAAAGTCTCTCATCAGGAAAAGTACCCTCAATGTCTCTCTCATTCAAGGAATCAAGAAAGGGATTTTCTAACCTACTCAAGTGATCAGCTGCTAAATTCTCAGCCCCTTTCTTGTCCCTTGTCTCAATATCAAACTCCTGGAGTAGTAATATCCGCCGAATCAATCTAGGCTTAGCATCCATTTTTTGCATCAAATATTTAAGAGCAGAATGATCGGTGAATATCACTACCTTAGACAAAACCAAATAAGGACGAAACTTGTCAAGAGCAAACACAACAGCAAGCAATTCTTTCTCGGTGGTAGTGTAATTTTCATGGGCACTATTGAGAGTCTTAGAAACATAAGAAATAGGCTGAAAATGTTTCTCTCGACGCTGCCCAAGAACGGCTCCTACTGCAAAATCACTAGCATCACACATAATCTCAAAAGGCAAAGACCAGTCAGGAGCTACTACCACCGGTGCCTTGACCAGTTTCTCCTTCAAACACTCAAAAGCCTCTAAACACTCCTTTGAGATGTGACACTCCGAAAATTTAAATAAAAGAAAATAGTTAATTTGTTAATTAGATTAAAATATAAAAAAAATATAGTTAATGAGATAAAACTTTAACATGATAAAAGTGACATCTCACAATTTAATGAGATAATAATGAGTACAACTTCACACTAATTAAATATGCCAAGAGTGCGGCTGGTTTAACTCTATACCATCAGTCCATCATATATACTCTGTATATATTTATAAATTATAATCTTAATACGTATATTACAGTACAGAGTATTATTTTATTAATAATAAGTAAAGACTTAACTTTTCTAACTATATAAAACGGCCGAAACGGAATAAACGTAAGAGCTTTAAAGGCATGAAACCCTAGCCTAGAGCCTAGAAGCATCGACTGACGACATATATATACATCGTATACGTTCGCCCGGAAACCCTAGAGCCTAGAAATGGCTACACCTGCGGAAATACATATGACGTATATAACTTTAATTTATACACGATCGACCGTGCTGCTCTATACAAAAACAGAGGAACCAGCCCTTGGAGACGATCAGCCCGAGTAGGTTGCCACTGTGTTGCCGGAAGAGGAAGAGCAACGTCGCCGGGAAAGAACAACACGCCGGACATGCCGCTGCTGACGGACGAACTGTCGAGCTGTTAACGACGGAAGAAGAGGAAGTCGCTCAGTCGCCGGAGGAGGAAGAGGACTCACCACCGAAGAAGGACTGCCGGTTTGTCTTCGCGCCGGTAGAGGAGAGCCGGAGTTTCTGTCATCGGATCAAACTGCTGCTACACGCCTACATGTACCGGAGCAGAAACGAACGCCGTAGCTGCTAAGATCACCGGATTGATTCACGCCGGAAGTAAATAGAAGAGCCGCCGCTGGAGGGCACAAGTACTGGGTCGCCGCCGCCGACAATGCCCTGCTGTAATCGTCAGAAGTCTCCTACGCTCGCCCGCTGGGAGTGATCGACGAGGAAGATGACCCTTTTACTATACGAGTACGTATACTCTGTATTCTACTGCGTATTTGTTAATATATGGGTTGCCTACTTTAATGACAACAATTGGACCGAGCCTTATTAAAATTCTATTTGAGCTAGTTATTATAATACATAGTAATTGTTAACCGGACTGGTTAATAATGATAATATAATTCTAATGACATAATGATTAAATAGATTGGACTAGATAATCTATAAGAAGTAAATTATTGATATTAGAAATTTTAATATTCTTAGAAGGTGATTTTTGGAGAAGATCGAGGTAGAAGTTTCGGTTAGGAATTATCGCAATTTGAGGTAAGTTTCACGTCAACCAAAATTATACCTTTTGCTTCGTGAATCAATTTATGATTATTCATTTGATTTTATTTGAGTACTTTGTGACTTTCTAGCATTTAAAATTTATACTTCGTATTTGAGAATTTGGAATTATTCATGGATTGTTATTGAGAATTATATTTGAGATTTCAGCATTGGTTATTGGATGATATTTTCGAGTATTTGAGTTATCATATGAAATGTGTAAGGAATAAATGTAATTAGATTTTGATGATGCTATAGGATTAGAAAGTTAGAGTACCCCAATTAGATTTTATGTATTAGAATTTTCAATTGTAAGTATTAGTGTAGCAGACGATCAGAGTTGCTCTTTTTGGATCAGATCAGAAGTGCATCAGAACTGCTCGACCAGACTTGCTCTATGAAGAACTGCCCCATCAGAGTTCTCTTAGCAGAAGTCCATCAGAGTTGCACCATGAGAGTTGCTGATAAACTTGGACATCTGATGGCCGATGAGATCTACAGATCAGAGGTACTCATCAGCGGACCTATCAGAGTCAGAGTCAGAGTTTAGTCAGAGATCAGAACTCCATCAGAACTCAACTCATCAGAAAGCCATCAGAATCCAACATATCAGAAGAGCCTGATCAGAGCCCGACGAACACTTAGAAAATTTCAAGCAACATCCAACAGCTCTGAATCCAACGGGTAAAAACATCCAACGGCTACAAGACTGTGCATGAAAGGAAAGCATTTAATGCACATTAAATGAGCCTGATACGCTGAAGGATTGATTGCAAATGATTGACCAAGGAATCCGGGAAGATATATTATAAAAATAGAAACCTTCCAAAACGGCGGTCAAGTCAACAGTACGCGCATTCAATGCAGTTGTCTCCTCCTCCAACGGGTAGACAACCTCAGTATATAAGCTACACACCGAAGAACAGAAAAATAACTTTGCCTCAACTTTTGGTCATCATAATTCAAGCTCTCTTGAGATTCAAATTCTACAACCTTCAACAAGATAAGCTTACGTTGGGAAGATTAAAACTCCAAATCTCTCATCCCCAACAAACGAGCAAAGTTCATCCTGTTCTTCAACTCTTCAAGAACTTCATCAAACATCATTTGTGACGAAGCAAGTTGGAGGAAAAACTTTGTTTTTCAAAGGATCTTCTGAAAAGAAGGGCGTCCAAGTAACTGCAGTAGTGAAGTGGTGATACTTCCGGGAAGCTGAGTGAAAGGACCAGCCATCAGGATGTGGAACTGCATCCTGGGTGGCAGCTAGGCTTGAAGAAGGCGTGGAGAACTTCTTAAGTGCTAGGAATTAGCTTTGTAACCGATCTACTTCAAAGCTAGTGGAACAGTGGACTAGAGGAACGCGTTGTTCCTTGAACCACTATAAAAATATCCGGTGTCATTTACATTACTGCAATTTATATTTCTGCACTTAGGATATTAACTGTTTAACTCTAAGACTTGGAATCTGTGTTCAGCAGATCTTGTTCTCAGAGTTATCAGAAAGGCATTTGCCTTAGTGCTTCTGAGGCTACCCGGACAGATCAGAATCCGCTGCCAAGGCCAGTTCTGATATCAGAACCAGCCTCTCTCTGTCACCAGAATCAGACCTTCTCTGATAAGTCATTTTGGACTTAGAGAAAATTTGAAAAACCAATCAGTCTATTCACCCCCCCCCCCCTCTAGACTGATTACCATATTAATCGGGACCAACAAGTGGTATCAGAGCCTCCTTGTTCTTGTAATCTTTTAGGTTACTCTCTGAACAAAAGATCCACTTGTTCTTAGCCTCTATTTACTTACCATTATGGGTAACTCTCTTGCAAAGCACCTCATGTTTTCAGATCAGAAGTATGATGACTGGAAGATCAGAATGAAAGCACACCTCTGCGCTCTTCATGATGAAATGTAACACCCCCAAATTTCCCGCCCAAAAACATTGATATGATTGAAATAAAACTTTTATTTATTGATAATAAAATTTAAAGAGTACAGCGGAAGTCTAAGTAGGGAAATGGGTGTTACCGCCACATCCAGTCATCTCTCAACCGAATGCACAGGCAACTAAAACAAAACAATAAAACTAAATAAATAATTGTTTATTTCAAGACTAAATTTGACTAAGGCAACTTCTAACTCGCTCTCAGGCGCGTGCAATCAACAATCAACATAATCATCATCGCCTGCACAAATAAAGTGCAGAAACAAAACAAGGAAGAGGAAACAAAAATTAGCTTTAGAGCTAAGTAAGTACTACCCAACCCCGTAAAATAATCACGTTTGACTAAAATAGATTTTTATATAATATTATATAAAAATAACTCACTCCACCGAAATTCTTTTCTCTTTGATATTTCTCAAAATCACTTCTTTACTAAAGTCCTCAACATTTATTTGAAAATACTATAGTAACTCTTCTCTTGGAATTTCTCAAAATTCACTTCTTCTCTATCTTCCTAGTAATTTAGAAGGGCGGTGCTCAACCTTTCGGCTGAGCCCGGTGAACCGTGGTTACGGACGGCCACCCCGAACAATGCCGGTACCACAACTGCTCTTGTGGAAACGAAACGACTACCTTAAGTGTGCACACCCCCTAAAAGGGATTCCAAGCCCTCCGAGTAGTAAGTCATCTCGGGTAGTCGGGACTCAGTCTACCAACCACCCCACCTTTAAAATTGTTGAATGATTAGGGACTACTACTATAACTTCTTCTTTAAAAGGGATCATAGATCCAAATGTCACTTAAAACTTAAATTGTACTTCTTAGTAGTAGCAGCCCTAATCACCCTCCACATTTATCCGGATGTGGAAAACCGACACCGCGGATTTCTCCCGCGGTGCTCACCTCTTATAAAATCCTTACTTTTATCTTGAATTAAGTATACTTTAAAAATATTTCTTATTCTCTCTAAATGGTCTCAATGATATTAAAAATATTTAATACCCCAAAAAGTACTCTAATTTTGTATTCCTCAAAATCACATACTCATAATTCACAATTCACACTTAAATCACATATAACACGTAATAATAATCATATAATACGAGGAAACAATTTTGGATCGGCAGAGAAACTTACCTCAAATCCAATGCTCCTATTTCTCTTCTTCTATTCCGGTCTCTAAATATTCACCTTTTTAATTAAGATGATATAATTAGTCGATTGTCTAACATTAAATATCTACCCAATTTTTTTCTTATATATTACTATTCGAGTTCATTAATGTGACTAATTATTAATTCCAACTTAGTATATCCCTTTACTAAATTCTGAAATCGTTATCAAGTTATCGAGTTGATAGCCCATAGTAATGCATAGCTATCCACTTGTATCAATTTATTTATGAATGTCCATTACGGATGTAACCATTTGTTTTGACATCATCCACACTAACCAATCCAATCTGTCTATTATAAGCAATTCCCATTACTGTTTCAGATTTTAATTAAAGGTGTGCTTTATCTTAGCCCCTAGCTTTAACCCAGGTCATAGGCCCTTATATTTTAACTGAACCAAATTTGTTTTAAGATCAAATTTATTTTAAAATATTCGGCCCAGATGAAAGGAACTGAAGAAAATAACAGAGTACTTACGTACTCGTAAGCCGTCTTCCTCACAGCAGAGATGTGCCCAAAAATTGATCGTCACGACGTCGCTTCGGATTGATCCTCCTCCGATCCGGCGGCTTCGAGATAGTGGTTCAGCACTTCAGCCGCAGTTCTGCCTCGTCAGAACTCTGGCAGTCCATTCTCCACGGTTAGGTGTCTCCTTCTCCGGCAATGGATGACCGTCAGTCCAACGCTCGACGGTAGTGGGTTGATCGCCCCAGGGTCTCTGCGCTCAACTCCGGTAGCGGTAACAACTCCAGCGGCTCAGCCTCAACGGCGGTCTCTCTTCCTCCTTGGCCAGATCATACGTAGAGTTCTGTCTTCTTCTCGTTGGTTTTTGCAGAACGGCATGGGGTGTGTGTTGTACGTATGATTTACAGTTACAGAGTATGAGCGCATGTATATGTTTGTGTGCGGCGTGGTGTAGAGAGGGTACGAGGTTGCGATATATATATATATATATATGCCCAGTTGATGATTCCAGATTTTAGGGTTTCTTTCGTTAAAAATCTGCACCCGAGAGTACTTAAACGTGCGAGCGTTTAAATTCCCTTTTCATTTATTTTGTTTATTATTGTTGTTGTACGTTAACGCATGCATTCATATAGGTGTATATTATTTATTTTTCAACATTGAAAAATATGTCACTTTTGACGTTAAATTTGTTTTTTTTTTCCTTTTTGTCTTTTTTATTTTAATATAATTTTTTTGGGGTGTCACATTTTATCCCCTTAAAAATGTGCTTCGTCCCCGAAGCACTAAACTTAAATCCAATATCAAAATTCTTAAGTATTACTTTATGTCCAAGTCTTATAACATCAATATTATTAAATGTTACTTTTATAATTTCACCTCACATATATTAGTATCACGTGTTACAAAACGTTACTTTCATAATCATGTCACTTCTATTATCGAAACACCTTTATCAACCAAAAATATCGCAAACGTTAAAAGACATCTGTTTCACTTAATTATTAAAATGTCAATGCCGTACCATTTTATTTGACTAGTAAAATTATTTGTTTTATTTTAAATTTTTCGAGGTGTCACATGAAATGTGGGAAGTCCTTGAAGAAGGACCTTTCACCAAACTTATGAAGGTAAATACTGAGCATACTATTGACAGGACTCAGCCTGAGATGATTGAGAAAGCTAGATCAGAATGGACAAAGGAAGAGAGGAGACAGTACAATCTTGACAATATTGCCAAAGATATCCTCTACAAAGCCATTGACAACAGATACTTCAACAGAATCAAGAAGTGTCGAACTGCCAAAGAAATATGGGACAAACTTGATCTCATAGGAGCAGGTGATGAACAAGAGAGAGACAACAAACTGACAATAGCTATGAAGAAGTTTGATGACTTCAAACTTCTACCTGAGGAATGCATAGCTGAGATGCATGCCAGACTTCTGATTCTTACCAGTGAGATATCCGAGCTTGGGAAGGAGCTCACAGTTAAAGAAGTCAACCTGAAGATTCTCAGAGGACTGCCCCCAGTCTGGAAGATGAAGGTTATTACTGTCCAAGAAAGCAAGGACATCAAAACCTATCCCACAGAGAAACTAATATCTGATCTCAAAGCTTATGAGTTTGAGATGCATGATGAGAAAGAAGAAGTGCCAGACGAGAGAACCACAACTGCTCTTACTGCCAGCACTTCTAAGGCTACAAACTTTGATCCCTCAACTCTTCTATCTGATGAATATATGGCTGCCTTTGCCAGAAAATTCAGAAAATTCATGAAGAAAGATGGAAGGAGTCCATCTTCCATCAGAAGACCTCATCAGAAGACCAAATCTTCTGAAAGCAATGGAGAGTACCTCTGCTACAACTGCAGACAACCTGGGCACTTCAAAGCAAACTGCCCCTATCCAAGAGTGTCCAAGAAGCAAGGACATGAAGAAGAAAAGAGACCAGAAGATCAACACAGAAGAAGAAGAGCATTTGTCTCAGAACAAGCTGAGAGAGATCCACTCTCTGAATCAGAGTCCAGCTCAGACTCCGACTCTGATGAAGCTTTCTGCTGCTTGGATGCAGAAACTACAGACCTCTGCCTCATGGCACAATCAGATGATGAGGTATGCTCTACTTCTGATTCTATTTCTTCTTCGGTAGGCACAACCTTAAATGATGATCCAATGTCATCATTTTGGGAAGAGTTCCAAACTATCCAAGCCACTTATTCTTTTGTTAAGGATGAGAACAGTAGGCTGAAAGTTGACATCTCTGATCTAAGGAAAGAGACTGAGTGCAAACTTAATCTCTTAACTGAGGAAAGTGATAGACTGAAGGCGGAAAATGAGTCTTTTCTGAAAAGAATAAGAGACATTGAGGAACTTGAGAGTAGATATAATAGTCTTCTGAAGATGCAATCTTCCATGAAGAATATTGGTGACTCTCATAACTTCACCTCTGGTCTTGGATATGTTGAACCAGAGTCTGGTGAGCCTTCTGAAAGGCCTAGCACCAAAGTTGCTAAGGCTAAAAAGGTCATAGTGCCACAGACTCTGAGCCCCATTTGCCATGCTAGTACTTCTGGTACTAAAGTTGTTCATGAGAAGGTCATACCAGAGAAACAAACTCTAAAGGCCAAACCAAAACACAGCTTGAAAACTAATGAACCTGGCAGAAACTCTAACAAAAGGAAAAGTTTTCAGAACAATAATAATCAAAGGCCTAACCCTATCAGACAATCTCATGACAATGGTATCAGAAACTGCTATCAGAAAGGCAGATATCAAGAGAAGATTAACTATAGGCAGAAGAGGTTGTCTGGTCAACCTCAGAAGTCTAAAGTTAAGCGCTTCTCTGATTTTGATAGCATATGGGACTTCTTTCCAACAAAGAAGGCTATGCAAAAGTATGCAAACAGAAAGCATGATCCTCACAAGCATCTGCCCAAAGTGAATCATACATTTGTTTACTACAACTACCAGGTGGACAATGGGTACCATCCACCAAGGTTTCAGTTGATGAGACCAAAATGGTACCAACTACCAAGACTGCATTACCCCCCAGGACCCAACATTGCTTGGGTACCTAAATCTTCCTTTTAATCTTGCAGGAACTGTGTGCTGGAGCCATCTCAGAACAAGAATGGTATATTGACAGTGGATGCTCCAGGCACATGACAGGTGACAAGAGTTGCCTATCAGAGTTCCAGAAAATTAATGGACCCAGAGTCACTTTCGGTGGAAATGACAAGGAAGGGCAAACAAAAGGGAGAGGGAAGCTGATCAAGAACCAGATAATCATTGAAGATGTCTCATATGTCAAAGGTCTGAAGTTCAACCTCTTAAGTGCTAGCCAATTCTGTGACAAAGGCTACACAGTTGAATTCACCAAGACCTTATGCTATGTCAAGCATGAGACAACCAAAGAAGTGGTTCTTACAGCCAAGAGAAGGAAGAACATCTATGTTGTTGACTGGCAAACAGCAAAAGATGGAACTTGCCTGATAGCTAAAGACAATTCAAAGCTAAGCTGGGACTGGCACAAGAAGCTTAGCCATCTGAATTTCAAAACCATTAACAAACTGGCAAGGGAACACATTGTAGATGGTCTGCCTGACATTGTCTACAAGAAGGAGATCCTCTGCAGTGCTTGTCAGAAAGGCAAACAAGTGAAGACCTCATTCAAACCCATAGCTGGAGATCTTTCTACTTGTCCTCTAAATCTGATCCATATGGATTTATTTGGACCAGTTGAAACTCCCAGTGTTGGTGGAAAAAGATATACTCTTGTTATGGTTGATGACTACTCAAGATACACATGGACTGTGTTCCTCTATGTTGCACCGATACTTCACTTCGATGCCGTATCCGCGTATCCGATACGTATCAGTATCCGATACTCACCGATACCCGTCCTGTACGTATTGGGTCCGTATCCGTAATTTAATAAAAGTATCGGGCTTAATTTTAAAAATACCGATACTTCCGATACCCGTATCCGTGAACCGATACGCGTATCTGAACCTATAACCCCTCATTTTATACACGACATGACGAAAATTTAGTAGCCAACCAAGCGACCACAACATGTGGAACATTGATAAAGATGGTTTCGGGAGTATGAAAAATAATGGAATACTATAATTTGACATTTCATTGCTTGATGATATTTAATTGAAACAAGACTTGGATGTAAATGCAAATAGAGAACAAAAAAAATTATTTGAATTTAAATCAAAATATCAATACTTTAGTTTTTTAGACTAATCTTTGAAACTTTATTATAATAGTTAATTTTTTGTACTATTATTATTATTATTTTATTTATGAACCCCTGAATTATATATATTTGCAAATTATACCCTATATTTTTATTATTTATAAATATACCCCCGTACCCGTATCCTATAATTTTTGAAAGTGCCGTATCGCCGTACCCGTATCCGCGTATCCGCGTATCGGCGTATCCGTATCCGTGCAACATAGGTGTTCCTAACCAAGAAGAATGAAACTCTTCAGAAGTTGCCATCTCTGTTAAAGCAACTTCAGACTGAGAAGAACATGAAGGTCAGGACAATCAGATCTGACAGAGGAACTGAATTTGTCAACAAAGTGATCAAGGACTTCTGTGATCAGAATGGCACCTTCCATCAACTTTCTGCTGCCAGAACACCCCAACAAAATGGTGTTGCAGAAAGAAGGAACAGAACTCTGAAGGAAGCTGCAAGAACTATGATTGCAGAATCAGGACTGCCCATCAGATACTGGGCTGAAGCTATCAACACTGCATGCTACACTCAGAATAGAAGCATGATCCACAAGAATCATCAGAAGACCCCCTACGAACTGTGGAAAGGAAGAAAACCAAACATCAGCTACTTCCATGTATTTGGATGCAAGTGCTACATTCTAAACAATGGAAAGGAGAACCTGAAAGTATTTCAAGAAAAAGCTGATGAAGGTGTATTCTTAGGCTACTCAAGTTCAAGCAAAGCCTATAGAATACTTAACAGGAGATCTCTACAAGTTGAAGAATCCATTCATGTCAAATTTGATGATAGCACCTCTGCTGAAGAAATTTCAGAAACCCTGCAGAGAATCAATCTTGAAGATAAGGTTTCAGAACTATCAGAAGAGGTCACTATTAATCCAGTACTCTCAACTCCTATTACTAATCCAGTTCTGATAGACAAAGACAATGATGAAGAATCAGAAGATGAACCATCAGAGTTGCCTAGACAGCAACTGTCAGAACCTGATCTAACTTGGTTAAGAGATCATCCTCCTAATCAAGTGATAGGTCAAGTCACCAGTGGTGTTAGAACCAGATCTGCATCTAGAAGAGAAGCCATGTTCACCTGCTGCATATCTCAAATGGAACCAATGTGTGTGGAAGAAGCTCTAGAAGATTCAGACTGGATCAATGCAATGCAAGAAGAGCTGACACAATTTGAAAGGAATGAAGTGTGGAAACTTGTTCCCAGACCAAAGCATCAGAATGTCATTGGAACCAAGTGGGTATTCAAGAACAAAGCAGATGAAGAAGGCAACATTGTAAGGAATAAAGCAAGGCTTGTAGCAAAGGGATACTGTCAAGAAGAAGGCATAGATTTTGATGAGACCTTTGCACCTGTAGCAAGACTGGAAGCAATCAGGATATTCCTAGCCTATGCTGCTTACAACGACATCAAAGTATACCAGATGGATGTCAAGAGTGCATTTCTGAATGGAGAACTTGAAGAGGAAGTCTATGTTGAACAACCTCCAGGTTTTGTCATTCCTACTCAATCCTCTTGTGTCTACAAGCTTAGAAAGGCCCTTTATGGTCTTAAGCAAGCTCCCAGAGCCTGGTATGACACATTGTCCCTATTTTTGGTGAACCATGGGTTTACTAAAGGAAAGGTTGACAAAACTCTATTTCAAATTTCTGTTGCTAATCATATTCTGTTAGTGCAAATTTATGTTGATGACATTATATTTGGAAGCACTAATCCAGAATTATGCAAGAAATTTTCTCAAGTTATGCAGAAGAAGTTTGAAATGAGCATGATGGGAGAACTCAGTTACTTTCTTGGATTACAAGTCAAACAAGTACCAGAAGGCATCTTTATCAACCAAGGAAAGTACACCAGAGATCTCATCAAGAAGTTTGGAGTAGATGGAAAATCTTCAGTCAAGATTCCAATGAATGCATCCCAAGGAATTGGACCAGATGATGAAGGAAAGGATGTTGATGCTACAACATATAGAGGAATCATTGGGTCTCTCCTCTATCTGACTGCAAGCAGACCAGACATAGCTTTTGCAGTAGGAATCTGTGCCAGATACCAATCAAAGCCCAAGGAGAGCCATCTAGTTGCTGCTAAGAAGATTATCAGATATATCAAAGGAAATCCAAACGCAGGACTATGGTATCCCAAGGGAGGTAATTTTGAACTAATTGGTTATTCTGATTCAGATTTTGCAGGTTGTAGATTGGACAGGAAAAGCACTTCTGGTCACTGTCAATTGCTAGGAGGGAGACTTGTCTCCTGGTTTAGCAAGAAGCAGAATTCAATCTCAACTAGCACTGCTGAAGCTGAGTATATTGCTGCTGGAAGTTGCTGTGCTCAATTACTCTGGATGAAGCAACAACTCAAGGATTATGGAGTGCAAGCAAAGGAGATCAAGTTGCTGTGTGACAATACCAGTGCCATTGCCATCACTCAGAATCCTGTGCTGCATTCAAGGACAAAGCATATTGAGATCAGACATCACTTCATCAGAGATCATGTGGAGAAGAAGCACATCTCAATTGAGCATGTCCCAACTGAAGACCAGCTTGCAGACATCTTAACCAAACCTCTCTCAGAGGCAAGGTTTAACAAGCTAAGGGAAGAATTGGGAATGATGGATGATCTTCCCAGAGATACATAAATCAGAGTTGCAGAAGTATCAGATGTGGACTCATCAGAACACCCCATCTCTGATAACCAAGCTCTTATCCATCAGAAGCTTGAATCAGAATTGAGAAGGATCAGACTTGCAAAAGTCAGAGTTGCAGGAAGGATCAGACTTGGTATTCATCAGAGGTCCCTATATCAGAACATCCCTATCTCTGATACAAGGGCTAATACTTATCAGAGTGGCCGTGGACTTGGAAAAATTTTCTAAATTTCGGACGAGGCTATTCAATAAACCGGAAGTTACTATTTTACCCCCGGTAGTTATTACCATTTTTGGAAAACGGCTTTCCGCCCGCATTCCATTAAATGCGACCTCGAAACCGCAAATTATATCAAACGTCCACTAACCCAAATTCATAAATACTCATTCTGAAAACCTAAATCGCTACTGCAATTTTACTCTTCGACTTCAAGCTTTATTTCTCCAAATCTTCAACCATCAAACCTCTCAAATCTTTCCAAGAATCCAAAAATGAAGTTCATCAACATTTCCGATCTCTCAGAGGCTGAAGCTAAGTCACTTGTGGCTAACATTGCCACCGGAATGAAGGTTGACATGTCCTCACTACCCTTGTTGGCAGAAAACCAGAAAACAATGAAGGCGGTCATTGCAGGAATGAATGATTCCCAGCTAACAAAAATTGTGGCTCATCCTTATGAGCATTTCAGTACCCTTGATGTGGCTGAGTTCTACCTCAACGCGCACATCACCGGCGACGCCATTCATTCTCAGGTACAAGGGAAAAGCCTGAAAATCGATGCGGATGCCCTCAACGAGTTCTTCAACATCGAACTCGACTCACAAGATGAAGATACTCCCACTCTCATCGACCTGGAGTCAGTTGATGTCTCTGTGCAGACATTCGTTGAAACCTACTGCCGGACAGATGCCACCGGAGTGGATAAACTATATATGAAGAAGAACTTGCTCAAGAAGGACTTTGAGCGCTTGATGAGCATAATGCACCGATGTCTGTGGTGCAAAACAAGCTCTACTGACCAGATGAACAACGCCAACTCAAAGGCCCTCTATGCAGTCCATCATGGGATGAACATCAATTGGGGGAAGGTTCTGTACAAATCCCTCACTGAAACAGTGGAAAAGAAAGACAAGAAAACAGGTCTATTCTCCACAAAGATGGGCCATGGTCTTCTTCTCTCCAAGGCTATTGCTAGTCAAGGAGTGGTTCTCAGAAATCCATCAACAGTTGATCATTCCAAAACCATCTTCCTCACCTCATCTCCCAAGGTGCATGTAGCTATTGCTGCAGAATTGAAGAAAACCAACAAGCAAGAGCAATTAAGGGAGAAACCAGTCACTACAGCTGCGGTTGATGATGGACAACCCAAAGAGAAGAAGAAGGTTCAGAAGAAGCCTGACACCACCCCAGAGAAACTTGCATCAGAGGGTGACACATCAGAAAAGGATGCACCAGCAGAGGCTCCTGTCAAGAAGATGAGACAGAAGAGGAGAAGAAGAGCTGTCATTCAGAGTGACTCTGATAGCTCCAAATCTCCTATCAGAATCCAGAAGAAGAAGAAGAAGAAGACCAACTCTCCCCCCAAGGAATCAGAACCTCAGGGGGAACCAGCACCAGAGCTGGCTACTGCACTGGTGATCTCTGATGCTCAGGGGGGACCTGAATCAGAGATCCAGCCCATCTCTGAATCAGCACTGCAAGTCACCATCTCTCCACCAGAGCACCCAACCTCCTCAACTGGGATTCCTGAGGTAGATCCCATCTCTGCTCTTGAGAGACAATTTCAAAGGGTGCTAACATGGAGGAAGTGGAGAATGGGACCTCTGCAACAGATTCTTGCTCAGGCTGCTACTTTTGAATCAGAGGAAGAGGAAGTCCTCAAGTGGGCAGGTATAGATGACATCTCTCTCTGCTTCGATCTTCAATTCCTACATTCTGTCTTGGAGAAGAAGAAGGAAAGCTTAAAAGGAAAAGAGAAACTGACTACTCCACCATCAGAAGAGCATGTCAAGCCTCTATCAGAGAGTGAGATTCCCATCTTTGATGCATGGCTGATGGAGAAGAAAAGAAGGGAGTCTCTCATCAAGATGAAGCCCCTTCCAGGTGCAGAGGGTGAACCCTCCACTGCAAATGATGTGTCTCTGGCCATGATGAATCTGATCAGAGAATGGAGAGAATCTCCAGTTGAAGAAACAGTTTTAGAGGCAATACCAGTATCTCCCCCTCACTCACCTCCCAAATCCCCTTCACCCAAACCAGTCACACCAACCACAACTCCACCCTCATCTCCTTCTCAACCTCAGCAAATCCCATCTCCATCACCCAAGAAATCGCCCACACCCAAACAATCCTCACCCTGCCATCAGATAACCCCCATCAGAAGCCGATCACCCTCACCTCCTCCTTCACCCCAACACCAGAATACCCCCGCTATGCCAACTTCACCTCATCAAAGCTCACACCATCAAAAATCCAACTCTGCTTCACCTACTCCTCAGCAGAAGCCCTCATCCAAACCTCCATCTCCTCAACAATCTGCAGCCTCCACCCAAAAGAGAGAACCTGTTGTGAGGATTCTCTCCTCAACTGAAGACAATGATGGATTTCTCCCATCCTCATTAGCTGGTGATCTTCAGTCTGCAAAAAGGAAGACTCCTACACCTCCTCCATCTCCTGCTCAGCCCCAACCGCAGGTCAATCAAGTACCTCAGCCAGAACCACCCAAAGCTGTCCTCATTCCATTCCAGGAGTTTGTGGAATCAGCAGAGGACTTTGGAGATCAGATGGTGGCTGGACTGAACAAGTTACTTGTACTAAATCAGAAGCATGATGCTCATCTGGATTTGGTACAGTACAACATTGAGTCAGGACTTGAGAAAATCTCCAACGCCCTCTCACAACTGTCGACTACATTCTTTAGCTACATGAAGACATCCAATGAGAAGGTTGATAACATAGCTTCAGAGGTTGCCAGTCTACACACAGTCCTGTTCTCACAATCTCAGACTCTGACAGCACAGGACAAGGCCATTCAAGAATTATCTGATGCTGTTGACACTCTACAATGGTCTCATGACAAGAATGCAGAACATCTGACTGATGTGGAGGAAATCTGCAAAACAAACAAAGAGTTTGGACTTAAGCTGATCAACAGTGGAAAGGACAGAGATCACAAGCTGACTCTCCTTGAAGCTACCACTAAAGACATCCAATCAGCTGTTGGCAAACAGAAAGAGACTCTCGAAGGGCTGGCTTCTGTTACTCAGACTATTCCAGGAACTCTCGAAGCAATCAAGGAAAGCAATGCTACAGAATTCTCCAAAATTGGACTCCTACTTGGTGATCTTGTTGATGCCAAAAAGGGGGAAGATAGCAGAGAACCTGTCAAAACCATCAGAGCTACAGAAGGCACAAGCACCAGAGCCCTGACCCCTATCTCTGGTAAGCCTGATCCTTCAGTATATTTTGAGAGAGCCAGGCAGAAGCAGATTGCTGCTGGTATTCAAAGACCTCCTCCTCCTCGGTCCAAGAAAGGAAGGAAGACAGCCTCCACTTTCACTCTTGCCCAGTGGCTCAACAGTGATCTGGCTAAACCTGATGCTGCTCAGTTCAGGGAAATGAAGAAGCATATGACCCCCACACAACAAGAGAATCTCATTCTAGATAAAGATGGGCTGATAATTATTAATCATGGTGGTTCTATGCAAGAAGCAGAAGATTGGTGGCGGATGAAAGTGATCCCTGGCAAGGACCTATCAGAAGCCATCAGAAACTATCTAGATTGCCAGCTTGAACCTGCCTGGTCAGAATATCAGAATCCCAGGAATCTTGCTACAATCAGAGCTAGGGTCAATGCTGATCTGAAGGAAATTGAAGCAAAGGAAGCTGATCTAGAAGAGGAAGACTTCTAAACTCTATCCTCTTGTTGCTTTAAATATCTTTCATTAATAAGATCACCAGCTTGCCTCTATTTTTGAATGGCAATTTCAATTTATCTCTATATTGCATTCTGATTATTTATGCTCTGATATCTTGCGTTATTTCTTATCTTTTTTATCTGTTTAAATTGTATCTTACTCTTACTACTTTCCTATGCTAAGTGCCCACCAAGATTTTAAATGAAAGTTTATTTTTAACTTATTTTCTTTATGGTGAAAGGCACTTCTCTGGAAATAGTTTAAGGGTTTTGGCATCATCAAAAAGGGGGAAATTGTAAGGAATAAATGTAATTAGATTTTGATGATGCTATAGGATTAGAAAGTTAGAGTACCCCAATTAGATTTTATGTATTAGAATTTTCAATTGTAAGTATTAGTGTAGCAGACGATCAGAGTTGCTCTTTTTGGATCAGATCAGAAGTGCATCAGAACTGCTCGACCAGACTTGCTCTATGAAGAACTGCCCCATCAGAGTTCTCTTAGCAGAAGTCCATCAGAGTTGCACCATGAGAGTTGCTGATAAACTTGGACATCTGATAGCCGATGAGATCTACAGATCAGAGGTACTCATCAGCGGACCTATCAGAGTCAGAGTCAGAGTTTAGTCAGAGATCAGAACTCCATCAGAACTCAACTCATCAGAAAGCCATCAGAATCCAACATATCAGAAGAGCCTGATCAGAGCCCGACGAACACTTAGAAAATTTCAAGCAACATCCAACAGCTCTGAATCCAACGGGTAAAAACATCCAACGGCTACAAGACTGTGCATGAAAGGAAAGCATTTAATGCACATTAAATGAGCCTGATACGCTGAAGGATTGATTGCAAATGATTGACCAAGGAATCCGGGAAGATATATTATAAAAATAGAAACCTTCCAAAACGGCGGTCAAGTCAACAGTACGCGCATTCAATGCAGTTGTCTCCTCCTCCAACGGGCAGACAACCTCAGTATATAAGCTACACACCGAAGAACAGAAAAATAACTTTGCCTCAACTTTTGGTCATCATAATTCAAGCTCTCTTGAGATTCAAATTCTACAACCTTCAACAAGATAAGCTTACGTTGGGAAGATTAAAACTCCAAATCTCTCATCCCCAACAAACGAGCAAAGTTCATCCTGTTCTTCAACTCTTCAAGAACTTCATCAAACATCATTTGTGACGAAGCAAGTTGGAGGAAAAACTTTGTTTTTCAAAGGATCTTCTGAAAAGAAGGGCGTCCAAGTAATTGCAGTAGTGAAGTGGTGATACTTCCGGGAAGCTGAGTGAAAGGACCAGCCATCAGGACGTGGAACTGCATCCTGGGTGGCAGCTAGGCTTGAAGAAGGCGTGGAGAACTTCTTAAGTGCTAGGAATTAGCTTTGTAACCGATCTACTTCAAAGCTAGTGGAACAGTGGACTAGAGGAACGCGTTGTTCCTTGAACCACTATAAAAATATCCGGTGTCATTTACATTACTGCAATTTATATTTCTGCACTTAGGATATTAACTGTTTAACTCTAAGACTTGGAATCTGTGTTCAGCAGATCTTGTTCTCAGAGTTATCAGAAAGGCATTTGCCTTAGTGCTTCTGAGGCTACCCGGACAGATCAGAATCCGCTGCCAAGGCCAGTTCTGATATCAGAACCAGCCTCTCTCTGTCACCAGAATCAGACCTTCTCTGATAAGTCATTTTGGACTTAGAGAAAATTTGAAAAACCAATCAGTCTATTCACCCCCCCCCCCTCTAGACTGATTACCATATTAATCGGGACCAACAAAATGTTTTTGGGGTTATATTTGAGATCTGAACTATTTATGAAGTATTCCATATTTCGGCTCTTTCGTGAAATTTTAATGTATGGTACATTTGAGTGTAATTTGTTGGAGTTAATATTTTACATTTGTGGATTATTTTGTGGAGTTTGGATTTTGTATCCGTTTTCGTTGAGGTTGTGATATTGGTTTAGAACTTTGAAAATGAATTGTGATTTTTGGTGAGCACCCAGAGAAATCTGTGGTGTCAGTTTGCCACATCCGGATAAATGTGGTATTGGTGAGTGGTAATGGATATAAGTCTAAATCCACCAGGGGTACTTCCCAAAAGCGGAGTATCCCAGCTTAATCGTAGTGTAGTTGGTAGAAAAATCCCGACTACTCGGGCTTCTTACTTCATAGAGGGCTTGGAATCCCTTTTAGGGGGTGTGCACACTTAAGGTAGGAGTTCGGCTTCCACTAGCTTTGATTGGGTTTGAGGTGAACTGGACTTTGATTGAATTGGTTTTGAGGATTTGAGGCGAACTTGAATATTGGATTTGAGGTGAATATTATTTGATTGGATTGGACTTGAAGTGAATCTGAAATATTGATTTGATTGATATTGGATTGAATTCTGAGTTGGATTGAATTATCAAATTATTGTGGAATTTCAAGTACAAATACTTTTGCATTTAATTCGGTTTGATTATGCTAATATTGATTATGAGTGTTTGGAAGTATTTTGAGAATGATTTTTGGTATTTTATGTATATTTGGTATTTTGTAATTATCGTAGTTTGGAAATATTTACTTATATTTGAAGTACTGTTATTTTATTAGTGAATGATGTTATGAGAAAATTTTACAAATTGTTTTAAAAATATTTTTCCTCCCAAATGTTTTCTTTACAAAAATATTAAATTATATTATTTTATGGGGTTAGGTAGAACTTACTTAGCATTGTTGCTAATTTTTGTTTTCTTTTGTTTTTTTCTTTCTGTACTTTATTTGTACAGGTGCTGAGTTGATCCTGTTGAAGTTGATTTTGAGAGAGCTTCCGCTAGAAAACATAATTAGTAAATCATTGTAATTCCATTTTTTTCAATATCTTTAGTTGGTGAATATTTGTTTTTGGAGTTAAGTTGTTTTAGCCTGTGCACTCGGTTAGGGGAGAGCCGAGTGTGGTGGTAACGCCCCTATTCCCCTTTTGATTTCCGCTGCAAAACTCTGATGTTTTTAAATAAAGTTAATAAATAACTTATTATTTAAATGTCTTTTTGGGTGGGAAATTTGAGGGTGTTACAAGTAGTCGAACGGTGTGTCCTTCTCAAGGAGCTTATTCATGGGTCAGGCTATCTTAGAAAAGTCCTGGATGAACCTACGATAGAAACCTGCGTGGCCTAGAAAACTCCTAATGGCACGGACCGAGGTAGGGGGAGGCAATTTAGAAATCACATCAACCTTAGCCGGATCAACCTCAATCCCCCTACTCGAAATCTTATGCCCTTGGACCACTCCCTCACTAACCATGAAGTGGCACTTCTCCCAGTTAAGTACCAAATTCACCTCTCGACACCTAACCAGGACTTTCTTCAAGTTCTCTAAGCACTCATCGAAAGTATCACCATACACATAAAAGTCATCCATAAAAACCTTCATAAACTTCCCAATAAAATCCCCAAAAATAGCAAGCATGCATCTCATAAAGGTAGCAGGGGCATTACATAATCCAAACGCCATCCTCCGATAAGCAAAGGTACCAAATGGACATGTGAAAGTGGTTTTATCCTGGTCCTCGGGGGCTATGGGGATCTGGAAGTATCCCGACATCCCATCAAGGAAACAGTAAAACTTATGCCCTGCTAGCCTTTCTAAAATCTGATCAATAAAGGGGAGGGGGGAAGTGGTCCTTCCGGGTGGCGGCATTCAATCTTCGGTAATCAATGCAAACCCGCCATCCAGTGACCGTACATGTAGCAATCAACTCATCTTTCTCATTCCTAACCACAGTCATCCCCCATTCTTGGGAACCACCTGGGTCGGGCTGACCCAGGGGCTGTCCGAAATTGGATGACTTCCTCCCTGATGACTTCCTACATCTAACAGACGGATGACTTCCTCCCTGACCACCTCCTGCATATTAGGATTCAGTCTTCTTTGTGGCTGCACTAACGGTTTGGCATTATCTTCCATCAAAAGTTTATGAGTGCAGAAAACAGGACTGATTCCTTTCATGTCAGAAAGTTTCCGAGCTAGAGCTTACCTTTGTTCACAAAGCAAATCAAGACATGCAGATTTTTGGGATGGCTCAAGCCCGGATGCAAGAATAATAGGGAGGTCAGAACTATCATCTAGAAACGCATACTCAAGGTGGGAGGGAAGAGGCTTTAGATTTAATGGAGAAGGAGTAACAATAGAAGAATCAGTCTGACAGTCTTCCTTCTCCACTTTATCTAAGTCATCTTCCTTCCCCTTCTCATCATTAGCATCACTTGAGTCCCCCCCCCTCCACCAATCATAAGACAATCAAAACTAGGGAGGAGCTCAAGATCCTCTGCTGACAAACTATCATCCAATAGAAGATCAAAGAAGGCTTCACCAGAAAGCATGTTAGGAATGCAATCCTCCACCAAAGAATCCACCACATCCATGTAAAAACACTCCCCACTATCCTGACAGGGCCTCTTCATCATTTTGGACATGTCAAAGGTGGCAGACTCATCCCCAACGCGGAGGACAAGCTTACCGTCTCCAACATCAATAAGTGCTTGGGCAGTTGCCAAGAATGGTCTGCCCAATATCAATGGTACTTACTGATCCTGATCCATGTCAAAAATAACAAAGTCTACCAGAAAAATAAATTTTTCCACTTTAACCAACACGTCTTCAATAATCCCTTGGGGATATTTGACTGAACGATCAGCCAACTGAATGCACATACGTATAGGTTTAAGTGGACCGAGTGCAAGCTTTTCGTACAAAGCAAGAGGCATCAAATTAATGCTTGCACCCAAATCAGCCAGGTCCCTATCAAAAGTAAGATCTCCCATAAAGCAGGGGATAGTAAAAGAACCTGGATCCTTAAGCTTCTTCGGCAGATCTGTCTGTATCACAGCTGAGCACTCCGCATTAAGCGTCATAGTAGACGCTTCTTCTAGCCTCCTCTTGTTTGTCAGTAGACCTTTCATGAACTTTGCGTACTTGAGCATCTGAGCTAGTGCATCCACGAATGGTAAGTTAATCTGCACTTGTTTCATGAGATGCAGAAACTTACCAAACTGGTCACTATCATTCATCCTAGTCAATCGCGCCGGATAGGGAAGAGGTGGGGTGTAATACTTGACCGGGACGGGCTGTTTTGGTGCAACCGCCACCTCTCCTCCCTCATCTTTCTCCTTTTCTTCTTCCCGGGCAGCCGGTTCAACTTCAACTTCATCGGGCTTCTTTGTTGTGGCAGCAGGTTCTAACTCTCTTCCACTCCTCAAGGTGACTGCCTGGACACGTTCTCTTGGGTTTGGTTCAGTATTACTAGGAAGGGATCCCAGAGGCCTCTCAGATAAAGCCTTTGAGATCTGCCCCAATTGAGTCTCCATGTTCTGCATCCTTGCCTCGGTCATTTTCATGTATTTCTTGAATGTGTCATCCCAGCTAGAGAATTTTTGCTCAACCTCTTCCTTAAAGCTCTCTTGACCCGACTGAGGGACTTGTTGCTGGCCTTGAGGTGCTTGGGGCTGATTATAGTTCCTAGACTGCTGCTGATTTCCTTGCCCGTAATTCCCTTGCTGCTGTTTGACATAGGGCTGATTGTAGTAGCCCTGTCGCTGATAATACATCGCATCCACTTGCTCTACTCCAGGGGCTGCCGAGTGTGCCATCATAGTGCATTCACGCGGCGAATGGAGTCCCCCACACATAGTACAAGAGGGACTAATAGGAACAGAGGCTACCATATTAACACTGGGCACCGAGAGAGCAAGATCCGTCTTCTTTTGATAATCCTCCACACAGGTAGCAAGCTTCTGAATTATGCTAGTCAAAGCATCTACCCTCGCAGAAAGGGCAGAATTATCACTGATCTCGTACAATCCTGGGGCCTTCTGGTGAGGTGTGTCCCGAGAGCTATACCATGAAGCGTTATTTGACACAATCTTCTCAACTAGTTCTTCCACATCCTCAGATGGTAATTGAGGAAAAGCTCCACCACCAGAAGCATCAAGAATCATCTTCCCTTCATTGCTGAGTCCACTGTAGAAGCAGAATAGAATGTCACAATCAGTCATCTTGCCTTGAGGGCAAGCTCTTCTCAACACTATAAATCTCTTCCATGCCTCAGCCAATGTCTCCAACGAGCCTTGCTTGAAGTCTTGCAGATGCTTCTTTAACTTTGTGGCCTTTGATGTTGGGAAGTATTCTTCTATGAAGGCCTTATGCTGATCCCAAGTCTGAATGTGGTGATGTGGATTGCTATCCAACCACCTCTGCGCGTCATCCCTCAATGAGAAAGGGAACAATAGCATCCGTACCTGATCGTCATCTAGCTCAGGAATCTTGAAAGTCTGGCACATCCTAAAGAATTTGGTAATGTGTGCCACTAGATCTTCCGTTGGGCTCCCTCCAAACTGATTATTTAGGACCATATTGATCACCTCCGGCTTGATCTCATAACGGTGTGAGGAAATCTGCAATGGTCTCTCCTTGATAGAGCGGATTGTCATGTGGGAAATAATTCTGGAACGGAGGGGCCTGCTGTCTCGGCTGACTAACTGGTTGTGGTCTAATAGGTTGTGGACGGATGATGTTCGGCTATGGTTGGGGCTGATGGAATTGTTGAAATTGGTTTTGGAAGGGCTGATTTTGTGGTTGAGTAGGGGTGGATTTTGAGTGACTGGGGGCTGATTTTGTCTCGGCTGAAAGACCGGAATGTTTTGCCCTATACCTTGCATCCCATAAGTTTGGTTTTGAAAAGTGTTTTCGGGAGCAATAGAAGTATTTTGAAAAAGCTGATATAGTGGTGGAAGATTTAATTGTGGAGTGGATTGATTTTGAGGAAAGAATGAGGTGCGGGAATTCTGAAATCCCGAGTAATTTCTAGGTGAAATAGGCGGTGAAGACTGGGGAGAGGTATTGACATAAAAATCCAGGTTACCAGAAGTGGTTTGGACCTTGGACGTCCCAGCTATTCCAGATGCAAATGGTTGTTCCATGGTTGCGTTCTTCCCACGAAAAGCCTTGCGGTTCTATTTAGCAAACTTCTCAATCTCAGGATTAAGAGGGGCTAGTGATTCTCCCTTCTTAGAGCGTGTATGCATAAACAGATCTGACTTGCAAGGTTAGAAGACAAAAATCCTACAAAAAACTAAAACATGTCGCTGGTATTAATTAACCTTAAAATCCGACACCGTCCCCGGCAACCGCGCCAAAAACTGATGTGTGTTTTCTCGCACTTAAAATAGTTGTAGAAAAGTGGTTGAAAGTACGAGTATCGTCTCCACAGGGACGGACAAAAGGGAATTAAAGATTAACTAAATTCAGGGATTAAAAAGAAATAAATAAAATAAAATAAAATGCAATTGTGCGAGATTGGTTGGTTGAATAAAATAAAACTAATGCTAATGAGCGAGTAAAAAGATTGGTTTTTCCTTAATTAACAACGAAGGGAACAGGAATTGATTCCGGGGTTAACCAAATTTCTGGCAGAACAGACCTAATTACATGAATTTGATTTAATTGAGCCTAGCTAATCATTACTAAGTTCTTACCACTCTCGCGCCGTAGAGTACAATAATTTAGGGGACCAGGCTGATCTCTCATGCGACAGGATCCTAAATTATTGCCAAAACGAGCGAGCTTACGGCTCCTTAATCGCTACTAATCTTTTAGCGAACGATTAAGTGTGTGTGAATGTAACCTAGAACAAATTAGATCTCTCTTAATTCATTCTACATGCAATCGTAATTCTAGTCGCGATTCTAGGTTACAATTGAATTTGTCAAATGAATTCTTGAAGATAACTGTGCCGTTAAAAGCATTGTTATCTTCAGGAATTCATTTGAATGTCTTCCCGATTGAATTTTTAGCTGAAATTTGGTATGAGTAAACTAGACTTAATGAATAAGATGCTCAAAAAAAATTATCACAAAATTCCACCGGGAGGCACCTCAAATGGCATGTCCGGACACAATCTTCTATATAAGGACTTATTTGACGCCTTTTTTGCAACTTCGAGGACTAAACTGACCCTTTACTCATTGTTATAGTAAAAGAAGAAAACATTCACATTGTGCATGAGGTGTTTAAGCTAATATATATCACTTTATAACTTTCCCAAGATTCATTTTACTTTATAATTTGGATAACCAATTTTACAAGATAGCTGAGTTATTAAACAAGAATTAGATAGACTCATTAAGCAGATCCCATTGGATAGGAAACCACTAAACCCACCAAGCCACCATGCCATTTTAATTACTATGTATTATTATTATTATTATTATTATTATTATTATTATTATTATTATTATTATTATTATTATTATTATTATTATTATTATTATTATTATTATTATTATTATTATTATTATTATTATTATTATTATTATTATTATTATTATTATTATTATTATTATTATTATTATTATTATTATTATTATTATTATTATTATTATTATTATTATTATTATTATTATTATTATTATTATTATTATTATTATTATTATTATTATTATTATTATTATTATTATTATTATTATTATTATTATTATTATTATTATTATTATTATTATTATTATTATTATTATTATTATTATTATTATTATTATTATTATTATTATTATTATTATTATTATTATTATTATTATTATTATTATTATTATTATTATTATTATTATTATTTTCAATTATTAGGGTAATTATTAATATGTGTATATATACGGGGGGCGAGGCGGGGACGGTGCGGGGATGCATAACCCATCACCCGCCCCATATTTAAGTGGGAGGAAATAATTCCCCCATCCCCATACCCACCCGCCCCGCCACCCGCCCCACTCATCCCCACGGGGCGGTTTCCCCACAGGCCCCGTCCCCATTGCCATCCTTACAGTCAAGGCATGCACCAAAGGTACGCCAGACGAAAGCAGCGGGGCGATTGCCGGTTAGGAGGATTTCGGCCTTTTGTGTATCCGATGAGAGCTTAATTATCTTATTGGACCGTCGTTTGCTGATCTCGAGGTATGTCCGGTGGAACTCCTTGGGAGTGAGATCGAAGAGTTTGGTGACGACGTCGTGGATGGCGGGGAGATCTTTAGCGGCGCAAGTTAGCACTGAAGATGAAGAATCTGTAATCGTGCTTCCCCTGGGTAGCACTGAAGAAGAAGAATCTTCTTCTTCTTCTTCTTCTTCTTCT